>JAWWEE010000085.1:69375124-69403880 GCA_035221455.1 Xenops minutus | reverse complement strand
GGGAAGGGACGGGAAGGGAAGGGAAGGGAAGGGAAGGGAAGGGAAGGGGTAGGGTTAGGAGCTTGGTGCTGCCTCACCTGTCCTGCCACTGAAGCCAGAAGGAGAATACCCATCTTTTAATGTCTGAGTGATGCATCAAGGTGCTGTGTGATGTGAAGTAGGTCATACAACCTCTGCACTCAGCATGACAAATTCATAACCTGCTCACCTATTACTGCAAACTAAAGAGCTGATGGCCTTGCTTTTGGGGAATGGTTTTATTTTCCTCTACTGTCTAAAAGGTCAAACACTCTTGACCTCCACAAAAAATTGGTAATACTAAAATATGCTGGAGAACTGAAAACTGGTTTTTTTTTTTTTTTTTTTTTTCTTTTCCTCTGCAGCTTAAATTGTCATTAGGGAAAGAAGAGATAAAGCAAATTAAATGGTCACTTTCTAACACTTTTGTTTTTATCTCTTGTTCTAATAAAAAAATGCATTGTAAAAAACTTTATATAATATTCTGAAACCAGTGATTATACAGGAACCTCAATGTACACCAGAGGGACTGAAGATGAAAAAAATATTTACATCTCTGTTCCTATCTCTGATTTATATCTGTGTATCTACATCTTCTCTGTATCAAAATCTCCAAACTCTTTTCTTTGCCACTGTAAGGATATTTATAATACCTTCAACACAAACTTTTATGTTCACCTAGTATTTTCAATTAAAATGTTGTCTTTTTAAAATTATTTTAAACTCATTTGACTCTTCATTGGCGGAGTTATAGGGAGACATACTGACATGTATTCCTTTCAACAGTACCTCTCCTTCACCCTAAAGGTTGTTTCAACTTGCAAGCTCTTTTGTTTTCCAGTAGGTAATTGCAGAGACTATTGCCACCATCTCTGGAGACTTATAATCCCTCTTCCTGGAAACCAGTTATAAGTGTTACATAAATACATATAACTCTCTTCAATTATTTTTTTGCCCTTCCAGTGCTACAGATCTATCTACCCATAAGTTCTGTTTAAACACACACCCTCCTTATCTTGAAAGAATCAGGCACAGTCTGTCTGAAAACAAACTTGATTATAAGGCAGCAAGAAGAGATGGCAGTAAGTCAAAGAACATTATATATGACATTCGCCAAAGGAATTTTCTTACAGCTTATGGATACTGAATTAGTGACACAGAATTTGGGGGGCGGTGGGGGTGTTTGGTGGCTGGATTTTTTTTGCAGTGTTGTTTTTATTATAGTATTATGGTGGTAAAGTTTTTTAGATGTTAACATTATAATTTGATCTGTAGGTCTTCCTAGAGGTTCCTTGTGGGACCTGAGTATGACAGGCATATAGGTAAGACGATTAATTTCATAAATCTTTAGATATTTAGTGTGGGCTGATCTAAGCTAGCAATCAAGAAATCTCTTTGGCTACAGTTGAAAGGAAATCATCACCAAAAAGTGATCCAGCTGACCTAGCTGGCTAACACAGTCTAGATTGTTTTTATTATTAAAGTGCCTGTTTCCCTCCAATGATTATAAAGGAAGTCTAAACATCTAGTTTGGATAAAGAGCCATTAAAGAAAACTATCATTTTTGAAAATAAACCTGTCCAAAAGACAGTGAATGGCCCTCAAGAAATCATTCAACAAGGACTACAAATAGCAGTACATAAGAGGTTATATAGACTCAGAGTGAGATAGTTCTGAGTCCTGTGATTAGCCACAAACACGGTAAAGATCACCTATTAGTAAGCATAGAAATTGTTGTGTTGATGCAAGGCAATGGGAAGAACCTTTGGAAAGATACACAAAATGAAGCAACATTTAAAAAAAAAAAAGACAAAAACAGAGCAGACAAAGTGGTCTCTGATGGGGTCTAGGAAAATTAAATGTTTATTTTTGTTTTGCTGTGCATTTCTGCAAGGCCTTTATAGCACTTATCTCTCTCCCTTTCCTAACCAATAACATTTGCATACGGTTTACATGCAGTTCTCAACTTACACTAATAGCTGGTGGTGGACTCTTAGGTGTATTTAAAGGCCGAAGATTATTCAGCAAAGGCAATAAAGCCCTTCCCTGTGGCATCCTGCTAATCCCTCTCCATTTCTAAGGAAGCATTGGTGGTTAGAAGACTAACTGGATCTTTACAGCTTAGTCAATTATTCATCCTCTTACTGATATCATCAGTCTGACACTAACACTAAAACTAAAGTTGATTAACCTGGTGTCTAGCTCATTTTTCCCCCCAATTTTCCTTTGTAGGCCATGCTTTCAAGATCTCTAATCATTCTTCATCTCCTCTGAACTGTTTTGAACTAGACCACATACCTCTTGATGTTTGCTGAACAAGTCATCTAGATTGGCTGAATTTTAAGTAAACACAAGCCAAGAGTGGTACAAAGCTGTGCTGGAGCACAGGAGGCAAAGATTGTTGTAGAGAACAAGACAATTATGCTAGTAACTTCTTATCCTCAAACTATGTGTGCTCTTGGGAGTTGTCAGCTGAGGCTTAAGGAATGCTGAGCCATTGGTATTCACCATCTTTATTCAAATTAAACCACATAAATAAAAAGTGCCAACAGACAACAGCCTTTGAAGATACTGAATCTGTAATGCATATTGCTTTTCATTGCTGTGCTTTATTTTCCCTTTAAATAATAATGAAGTTTTGGAGGTAAGGAGGTAAGGCTGGGATGCACACCTGAACCTGCACCTGGGAAGTGCTGCTGGTTCTGGGTATTTGGGTCTGTGGGCTTTGATTTTCCACCAGCTCTTCTTGCTTTGATCAGCAAGACATCTGCAGTTACTGGGGACCACTATGCACCAGAAGAAGAACTCTCACAGCAAGCAATCACATATTGGGAAGACTATATATGTTTTCTAAATAAACTACACTTTTTGAATTTTCCAGCTTTCCAACACGTCTTCAGTTTTTTAACATCTTTTATGTTCTTTCTTTTTGATCTCAGGAGACTCAGAGCCTCCCCTCAGTCCCTGCAGCTCCCTTCCACTACACGTTAGCTTCACAAATTTTTGAGAGAGGCAGTAAAATGAGGAAGAGAGAGAGAAAAAAAAATAATTTGTCTGGATTTCCCCTGTTCCCTTAGGATATACTCCATGCCTCTCCCCCTCTTCCTAAGCTATGTCTGCCAGTCTTGGAACAGGTCTCCTAACATTGACCTCCACATACAATGGTAAGTAAAGCACTGCAAAAACCTTGGGCTTCATGAGAAAAATGCATATTAACAAAGAGAAAATCCTGAACAAAAGCAAAGCCAGGACGTCTTGCAGCATAAGGATTAATTACTGCAGAATGTGCTGTTAAAGGTAAATTATTGCTTCTATCATTATCTTAATAACCTGATGGTTGTGGTAAATATTTACAGCAATCTAGTAAGGTGAGAAATTCTACATTATTAGAAATGGAAGCAGTCGCTATTTTAGTTTTGAGGAAAAACATCCAAATTCTGTCTCTCTGTTGAAAAATTGCATATGTATTTGGTCTCCAATGGATTTATATATCAATGCTGTTTTTTCTATCTCTCCTTTCTGGCTGTGAGTGGATGTAGTACTAGGAGCAGCTCTGCAGGTTGAGGCCAGATCATTACACTTGTCCCACCCCTAAATGAAAACACTGACCTAATGGAGCTCCAAGCCAGATCCATTCACCCCTTCTCCATTCACAGCCCATATTTTCACTCTCAGAGGGTTAAGCAAAGGGCCACAATGTCACAACAAACTCCCTTGTGGCAGAGTCCTGCAGCTGGGATTGCTGTATGTCATGAGAGAGTAGAGGAAGCACAGGCTGGTGGTATAACACTAATCTAACAGCCCTGAACAGAACAGGGAACTAAACATCCTGGCTGTCACTTATGGTAGCATACACTGTCCAGTTTCATTCCATTGGGCTACTTCAATATTCATCTCCTTTCCTATTTAAGCACTGAGCACTGGTGATTCTTAATTAACTTCTGTGAACATGTCACTCTCAGTTGTACTCACTGTATGCCTTATCCAGTCCAGATATATTTGGGAAGGGACATGTAAGAACAAAAATCTTTCCAATTATGCAAAAGTGGAGCAACTAGGAACTCACACACACCTTAAAAAGTTTAGTCAATTCAGTATATGCCTCTGGCATCTCTGATTTTACTTTAGAATTTCCTTGTGTGGGAGAAGATGATTGAGACCTCAAATTGCATAGACAATTGAAGAACCGAGTTCATTAATTTTATTTTCCTTCCCAATTCATTCATTCTAGAAAGGTTCTTGAAGAAAACTCTGTATTTTATAGTGATCATATTATTGATACATATTGCTTTTCAAAAAAAAAAAAAAAGAAAAAAAAGAGTCCTATAATTCCTCCGTTTTAGTCACAGTTTTCTCAACAGCTGCATTCTCCATTTACTTCAGAGGTTTTTTAGATGATAATTGAGCAGTTGCACTCAACACACAACAGCATATCAAGGCTTGATCTTTTTTGAGTGCCATCACACATACTACATCAGGTTCTGTCTTGTCCAAGAGCATCACCTCACCCTTTCTAATTTGGCTCAATTCCTCATCATGCCTATCCATGCCAGCAGCACTCGTTAGGGGTTTTTTTTCCAATATTGCTTCAACTCTGTATTCTTACACGATGCAACATAAAAAGATATGCACAAAGTATAGATCAGCATGAATTATGAAATTTCAGTCCAAGAATGTTCATGTCCATAAGAACGAAATCTGGGAATAAAGTCTTTTCTGTATAATAAAAAATTCAGTGAGTAGCTCAAGCGCATGGACCCTCACTCCCCTTTTGTCTCACTGACTCTGATACTTAAAATGACACTAGAAAAGCTCTTCTTTTGACAAAGTTTGCTAAAAAAATAATAATAAAAAAATGTTAAAAGGACTTCCCATTGAGAACACTGTATGACTTGAATTAGAGCTGACCTACATAAGGAAAACAAAGCAAGTAAGGAAAAAATTGAAAGGGGGAAAAAAATTAAAAGAAAAAGCAGGCAACCAGGATTTTTTACCAACAGGAAGAGGAATGGTAAAAGGAAGATTTGGAAAACTTGAGTAGGGTGAAATCCTAATGAACTGTGATTCCCATTTGAGCTGCAATGAGGATGAGGATCACAGTGATGGAGCCAGTTGCTGCCCCATATTGCCCAGCTCCCTTCTCTTCATCTATGGAAGTCATAGAAGGGTCCAAAATTAGCAGCTGAGACTCAGCTGGTTTGCTCCTCTTTCCTTTTGGTATGGCATCTCATCTCCACAGTACCTGCCCACCTTACTCATCCCCTCGACGTGGACATTTTGTCCAGCTGCAATAATTCCATTCAGCACTCCAGGTTTGGGGCAGAGTGGCTGGAAAGTGGCCCAGCAGGAAAGGGTGTGGGGGTGTTGGTCAACAGCAGCTGAACATGAGCCCCAGTGTGCCCAGGTGGGCAAGAAAGCCAATGGCACCTGGCTTGGATCAGGAATAGTGTGGCAGCAGTACGAGGGCAGTGCCTGTCCCTGTCCTGGGCACTGCTGAGGCTCCATCTCAAGTGCTGTGTCCAGTTCTGGGCCCCTCAATTCAGGAAGGACTTTGAGGGGCTGGAGCAAGTCCAGAGAAGGGAAAGGAGCTGGGGAAGGGTCTAGAACATAAGCCAGATGAGGAGAAGCTGAGTGAGCTGTGAGGACTCAGCCTGGAGAAAAGGAGGCTCAGGGGGGACGTTCTTGCTCTGCAACTCCCTGACAAGAACATGTAGAAAGGTGGGGGTCAGGTCTGCTCCTGGGGAACAAGGAATAAGACAGGAGGACATAGTCTTAAGCTGCACCAGGGATGGTTTATGTAGGACACTGGGAAGAATTTCTTTACAGA
This sequence comes from Xenops minutus, assembly GCA_035221455.1. Taxonomy (NCBI): domain Eukaryota; kingdom Metazoa; phylum Chordata; class Aves; order Passeriformes; family Furnariidae; genus Xenops; species Xenops minutus. Next base: position 69,398,035 of record JAWWEE010000085.1, on the reverse strand, counting down.
AAGAGTGATTGGAATGGACCAATCACCGTTGGAATCACCGTTCCTGGTATTGTTTAAGAAAAGACTAAATGTGGCTCTCAGTGACATGGTCTAGTTGACATGGTGGTGTTTGGCCTTAGGTTGGACTCAGTGATCTCAGAGGTCTTTTCCAATCTAAATGCTTCTGTGATTCTGTGATTGTTTCTGTGAGCCAGTGTCAGAACATCAGTGCAACAAAAACAAAGCACAAGCCCTGGAATCCCATCTTTGCAAAAAAAAAAAAAAAAAAAAAAAAGCCAGCAATTTGAATTCTGGTGTAGAGTTGTTAGTCAACTACAAGTAGACTAAAAACCCAGAAAAAAGAAAAGGTTTTCTACTGCTCTTATCTACAGTTTTCTTGGAACAAGAAGGGGTAATGTAGTTTGCTACTCCATTATCATCCCCTACAAAAATAAGGTCTCATAATTAATGTCTGAAAAAATTTCAGGTGTCCCAGGCTGGATTTTTCCCCACTTTCTTCCCTTTTTCCTTTTGTATCATAAAGGTGAGTTAACAGCCCTGTCTGTTCTGCTGAACTCAGGCTGGATCCAGCTGAACTTCAATTCATCCCAGCAGCAAACTGTTTATTAAAGACCTGTCAAATGCCCATATTCTGTGGATCATCACAGGAGCTGACGGTGCAACAAAGGCTTGAAATCCAGTGCATATCACTGGAGGATGCCATTAAAATGAAAGTGAGACCAAAAAGCTCGCAGCTGTCAGTCATTATCTAGGACATTCTCATAGAGTAGATCTCACGCACATCCCTTTATCTGGCATGGGTCTCCTCTTCACACTTCTCCATTTTTTTCTGTAATGAAACAGCTTTCAAACAAAACCCCATTTTTTAAACAAAAAAAATCCATAAATCTCTATAAAAGATGTGCATTTCTACTCCATTTTGAGTTCTCCTGCATGTCCAGTTAACCACTATATCTCTCTTTTTGGTCACCTGCTGCTTATTTTATAGGCTGTTATATTTTAGAACTTGAAAAGGAGCATAAATAGGAATGACTGCATTTCAACCATTAAAATAGAGCTTTCACAAGAAAAATTGTTCTCAGCCACTTGCCCTTATCTCAGACCAAGCCTGAACATAACTTTATTCCAGTTCAAGTGAGACTGTCTAATAATGCTTCTGCCCTCATTATTTTTTTGGGGTTTCTTCCTTTTTTCCAATTCTGGGTTTGCCTGTGAACTTGTTGGCTGTGATAGTTAGATCAAGGCTGTATCAGTGCTGACAGTGACCAGTTCATGGCCATGAGAAAAGGCTTCTCTTAGCTTTATGGACCAAAAGTGGAAAATATTTGAAGCCTCATAAGCTTTTTCTGAAAAAGCTTGATATCCAATCTGTCAACCCAATTTTACACCCATTCATCTCTGTCAACATCAGAGACACTATCCCAGAGCAAAAAATAACGGAGTGTTGACTCAGTTTTCTATAATTTTAGTCATGCTTGATTTACTTTAGGTTACAGTATATTTTATTGCCTCTCATCTTCACTCTTGAACCCAGGTCTCAAGGAACTCCTTTCATCACAAAACCAGTGGCTACAGAAAGATCCAAATACGTGAAAAAACTACAGTATAATTGCTCAATTGCACTCTCATCATATGTCCTACATAATTATGAAATAGTTCCACCTTTTATGCCTATAATTACTACAAATTCATATTAAAAGGAAGGTCATCCATATTAGCACAGCCTTCAGATTTATTGCACTACTCTGTCACTGTTTGATGTAAAAGAGTTTGACAAATATATTTGGCATAAAAAAAGTATTAAGGGTAATTATGTCATTTGCACGTGGATTTTTGTGATTAAAGAATTTTATTTTTACAATCTTAATGCACCACCTTCTTTGCACTGCAATTATTTAAAAGTTTTATTTTGCGTTAATATATACACAACAGCTACAAAAATTGTCAGAATTATTCTAGTACAGCTCCAGGTTAAATTCTGTTCCATTAAGAACAGAGAGTTAATAATGCCAGTCATACACTTCAACTTAGTGGTAATTACACACATTTAAAAATATATTCTAAGTGCAATTATAGTGGAATTGCAGTAAAATGGCTATGCAATGAAAAACACTCAATTACCCAGAATACCTGAGGCAGGTGGAAACTTAACTAAATCAGATGACTTAGTATTTCATCCAGATACTTGGGAAGTTTTTCAGGGATGTCAGTTAATAAAGAACAATGAAAGTACAGGGATTTTTTAAAAAAACAAAATATCTTTGATAAATTGCAGTTAAGGCTACTATCATGCATCAATAACAAAATGTCAATGACACAGACAGTACAAAAAAGTGTCAGAAAAGCAGGATATTCAGACCAAAGGTTTTGATTTTGACCTCAGTTTCTAAACACAGCTAAAAACAGTAGCAGTTTTGGTGAGGAGGGGGGACTAGACAGAAGTTATTTAGGCTGGGAAAAGAAGAGTGGATGAGTGGATGCCTGGAAACGTGGATACCATTCTGGGTGCCTCCTGCTCTGCTTAGGAAAATGAGTCATACTTTTACATATTCTTTATGACTAAAAAGAATGGCACTCATGCATTGCTTGGCTATAGCAGCAATGCTGCCTCCTGACAGAAAAACCCTGGAGGCCCCAAATACTGATTAATTGCTCATGACATAAGGAGTCATGTTAATATCAGCAGCAGGATCTGGTTCCCAGGGAGAGAAACAGCAGACTGATAATTCCTCTTGATCCAAACTGGAACAAATAATGGAAATGATCCTACAGATCAGATAATCTGAAACAAAAACCAAAACAAGGGCAGAAGAAGACGAAACAAGAATGTTTTAAAAGAATATCTGGAAACATCCCTGAAAGACCTAGGTGTTGGCCTGTATTTGGAGAGAATAAAATATTTCCTAGGAAAACAGCTAGAAAAGGTCTGAACAGACACAGGACCTGTTATAGGTCCCATCCTAACCTGACAGGACAGATCAGGATAGTGCAAGCTGCCTCCAAGACTAGAAGAGGACATGGAGAAAGCTGTGGCCTGATCTGTTCCTACCCGAGATGTGCTGTGGCATGAATTCAGGGAGCTGGGAACATCAGCTTCCGAAAGAAATGAAAGGCGTGCAGACCAGCATGTCTGGATGAGTCAGTGGGTGGGGAACTGGGCCAGTTGGAAGATTTGGTAAGACTGGGCACATATATCTTCCACATTGTCTCTAACCAACAGAGCCCTGGAACAGAAAAGCTGGATTATCGCAGCCTGAGTAACACAGAAGCCAATTATTTTTGAGGGAAAAACTCCCTGGGAGTTCTTGCTTCTGTTTAATTCTGTAGTACAAGTGAAAACCTTGGAGAGTAGATATAAAGCGTGTGTGAGAGAGAGGGGGAAGGGACACAGGCATTTGCAGGCAGCCAGCTGGGTTAGTTCATCCTCGGTGGTACAGCAGCACTGTATCCCCGGGGAAGAAGCTGCATTATCCAAATCTGGTAGAAGCCCTTTGGCGTGTGATGGCAAGGACTCACCTCATCTTGCCAGAGCACACCCAAGGAGACCCCAGCTGAACCCGTAAAGAGCTTGTGGAGACTGGTCCTCCTGCGTGCCCAAACTCCACATCCCCAGAGCAGCTGAGGGTTGAAAAAGGGCAGAGCTCTACTGGAGGTGGCAAGTTAAGATCAGCCAAAAAAAGGGCCCGGGACTGCAGAGGAGGCTCCTGAGCTTACTAAAGATCCTGGAGAGTTCCTTGCTGAAGCTGAATGCAAGAAGGGGTTACTTGCAATGGAAATGGGTCACCATGGTGCATTGCAATACGTGGAGACACAGTTTGGAGTGTTGGGTAAGGGGATTTAATGTGGCTCATGAAAACTGTTGGACTGACAGGAGGAACTTTGATCTACTAAATGAGGGAAACGGGCTACTGTAAAACTAAAGATTTCAGGAACAAATTAATTAAATACTGACATGACCAAAAGAGACTTCAATCAATCCAAGGCTGGACAGGGACAGAGCCTCACCATTGCCCAAGGAGCTGCTTGTGGGAATTTGCAGTTCACCAGCTGAAGATGTGGTTTGGGAGAAGCAGGTTCTGTGTTCAAATGTGAGCAGTGCAAAGCCAGTACTGGAATTTTGCTAATAAATACGAAAATCCATGAAGGACACAGGGATAACCAGACAAACTATAAGAGCTGATTTTCACATCATTCTAGAGGAAACAGAGCCCAAACTCATCACAGATGAATAGAGTTGACAGGAGAGCAGGAAAAGGCAGGGGAAAATTTGGACTCTGGAATTCTTTCAGAAGCCTGTCCACAGGAACAAGTATTCAGTTTGATTACAATTTTCATAGCAACCGTCACAAATATCATAAGAAAGTGGCCAAGAAATTCAATCTTTAGAAAAATATTTTGAAGATGCTAGTTAATTAAAGTATGACTTCTACATATTTATGAATAATAATAATAATAGAAATAATAACAGTATTAATAATAATACAATAGTATGTCCTAAAATAATTTTGAATTCAATTCCAGAGCTGTAATCTTGGACTCAGTGAACATACAGATGACTCTGACCAAGCTGGAGACTGGCACAGCAGCACACATTGAGCAGCTATTCCATCATGTCACAGTATGAAAAAGGGGAGATTGAACAAGTCCCTGGGGAAAAATATAAGCCTAGTAAGAATCAGCTTTCCATCAGTCCCAGAATCCCACCACATTTCTGGCTAAAATAAGCAGCAGAAACAGGTTTTCTTTGGAAGACAGAGGATGAAATGCTAGAATCTGCTTTATTATCAGAATAGATGTTGACCAGCACGCTATAGTTGAGCGAATATCCCTGTAGAAATGTGTGTAGGGGTGTGCAAGAGGAACCTTAAAAAGGGTGAGGAGACCTGCATGGAAGGATGATGCATAAGATCATCCTGCTTAAAAATTTAAAGTATGATTAAGGTGAAGCACACTGCAACCTTCCAAGTGGCCAGTCATAAAGTCCCTTGTAGCTATGATGCAGCTGCAGTGACTGGGTGAGAAAAGAGAATTCTTTGTGGGTTGGGTGCCATTAGGCTCAGAGTTGAACCCTAGTGGGCATTTCTGCCTTACCTTCCTCTCCTTGATTCCAAACTTTCAGTAAAACTTACGGACAGCAATGCTTAGGGACTGGAGTCAGAGTCCAATGGACTTGGCAGGGTGGTGCCATAAGAAAAGAAAGTTTCCAAAGAAAAGATCTTGGTGAAAAAAAAAAAACCCTGCCCAAAAGGAAGTTCTGGTTGTGGCTAAGACTGTAAAACATTCTCACCATGGTCTGCAAGACAGCATAGACATGGTCAGATCAGGCCATGGTTTCTTGAACTAGCTCTTTAATTCAGAAATCCAGGGGAAACTTGCCATGTGGTTGGAAAAATTGCCTTGCTTTGCTTTCACGGTCATATTGAGGCCTGGGTGTGAAAACATAGTAAGGCTGATGCTCTTCCAGATGGTGTTATTGGTAAGGGAATTGTAAACGTTGTCTCAGGCAAGAGTGGGAGGAATGAGTTGGTCCAGAGAAAGCTCCTGTTTGGGAAAAGTTGAATGCTTCTTCTTTTCCATTTTTGTTTATTTTTTTACTTTGCTGACTAGTCTGAGAAAAAGGTTGCAGGAAAGAACACTAGAAAAGAACTTCCAGAAACAAAAGTTGGGATAAAAATGGAGGAGCTAGAAAATAATTTGAAAAAAACCCTGACCATCCAGAACCTGAGTATTCAATGCTTGTTGCTACTCAATGCATGAACAATCTCTCAGCCTGGTCTGAAGACCCAGAAAATACTCAAAGATGCTCAAAGAGCAACACGCTGGAGATCAGATGTGAAAACAAGAGTCTAGGAGAGCTTTCTGGACTACTGAGAAGTCACTGTCAGGGAAGCGGATGCCCTGTAGCCTTCTATATATTGGGTACCCTGCAGTCTTCCCACTGGTGGGTCCTGCACTGGAAGATCCTGGAAAACCCCAGGCTCAGATGGCAGTGACAACTCAGGAGGGCTGTGGTGGTCTCTCTACACAGGGTATGTAACCAGTAGGCCAAATGCAGAGATGCATCCTCACATGCTTTACACCTGGATAGGTGGAAAGAGTGTGAAATGAATCTGTTCAGATAAAATACCTTTCTGCATTTTGCCTCTAGAACAGGTATAGAGGCTCACATCTGCAACGGTGGCAGAAAAAACTTATAGCTGATTTTAACTTAAGGATTTATTTTATTTTGTTTTTACCCAGGTTGTAAATCTAGTGGTTAATTACTTTTCAAATTCTTGCCAACATCCCGGAGGGAAGAAGTGAGTTTAATTTCAGTATCCATTTGTTTCTTCCTCCTAGTTCCCAATTCCTTCCCATGAAGGGTGTTTTTCAGCTTGGAGCATCACATCTCAAGATTTCCTTCTGTAGCATGATCAAATGACTTCTTTTTGTTGAAAGTATTTGTTCTCCTTGAATTTAGCTGTTTGGGTTTTTTTCAACAAATAAACAATAAACATTTTTTTCAATTCCTTTTCCTCCTTTGGTGTTTTGGTTTTTTTTTAAACCAAACATCATATTTCCAGTTGCCACTGAAAACTAAGTTATTTCTTCTGGTTTTTTTTTAAATCCTTTTTTAATGAAACTCTCCCCATTTTCTTATCACTGCCATGCTTTGTTTCATATTTTAACTTTAAAACTTTTCTAAGTAACTGCACAGTTTTGGTGTGGGTACTAAAAAAGTCTCACAAACTTGTGCCTCACTCACAAGCAACAGTTCCCCAGGTTCACCCACAATTTAAAAATGGAATCAAGTCTTTTCCAGGCCCCTTTAGCATCTCACAAAATACATTTCTCCAGTCTTAGAGTCCAGTGCAACTGACAGAAGACAAACCAGCACTGTTTTGGGCATGGAGCAGAAAGCAGTGAGGCATTAAAACAATTTGGCATGGCTAGCATTAATTTACTATACTGTTTATGATTAAATCTGTCCAAGCAGTTAGTCAGAGGGATCTGAGTTTGCACAGCTTTGTCTAGATGTCTTGTCTTATTTAGGATCTGGACCTCTGAGAAGCAGGAATGCAGAGGTCCAGATGCGTCATGGTACATGAGTACAGAGCGGATAAATTCATCAGTGCTGGGTTGACAGTGAAAAAATGCTGGTTAAAACGCTCCAAGCCCTGCTGCTTTTAGCAAAGGGCATTGAATTTAATTCAAATTTTACACTAGCCAACTCTTCTAGCTGTTCAAAACTCTGTTCTGCACTGGGAGGAGGAACTTTCCAGTCGGCTGAAGGAGTACAGGTGGTTGAGTTTACCAGCTTTCCAAGTGTTTTTCATTTCTTTTTCCTTCCTGAGATAGTTAAATGCACATTCCTCAGCTGTGTAAAAACAAATGGCCTACTCTCCCACTTCGGGTGCATTTCAAATGAAAGCCAGGCTTAATTAGAGCTTTTGAAAGCTTAAGAGTTAATGTGTGCCCATTAAACACTAACCACCACCCCTTTACTGTCTGTTTACTGGCCCTGGGTGCTCACGGGCACGCCAGTGTGGGATGTGGGTCTGAGTTGGTGGGGACCATCCCAGAGGGATGGATTACATGTGTGGCACCATGCCTGGCTTTGGAGGGCAGGCAGAGGCCAGCGAAAGAAGTACCAGATGTTTGACTTTTGGGAGGCTTGGAGAAATGTCTCCAGCTTGGAAACACTGGGATGGTGAGCTCGTCTCTCTGTTGGAACTGCTACTGGATTTGAGCTTGGAGAGAGGTGGAGAGAAGTCTTGGCTCTGGTGGCCACCTGCAGACCAGCATCTCCTGGCTTTTGCTGGGAGCTCTGTAAGTCAATGGCACAATCGTGATGTGCCCGTGTCCAGCTGCACAGGATTAATCCCTACATTTGTCCCTGTGCAGGAAACACTGCAAGAATTACTGTTCCTACTTTATAGGCTTGGGAAGCCAGGGATTAAATGAGTTGTCAAAGGCCACACAGAGAGCCAGTGGCAGAGCAGGCAGCACACCACGAGCCCTCGCTGCACTCCAAAGCAGCTCCAGACCACACTGCATCCTACAGGCAGATATTCAACAACCCTTGTGGCTTGTATATATGCTTAAATGGAAGACAAATTGCAGCATTTCTGCCTTTATTTGCACGACTAACAGCTGTCCAGACTTCTAAGCCTGCACAATGACTGATGAGTAGTTCAGCAAAGATCTCTAGCAGACGAAATAGACATGCAACACAGAGGGAGCTATGCATTGAGCTTCCTTTTAAAAATCTCACTGTCAGTCTTGCGATAAATATATGATTTTATGGCCTATTTCTCAATCATATTCTGCTACATAATATCATGCTAAGAGCTGCAAGATACCTTGCCAATGGAAATACAGAGCTGGCAAGTGCTCAGTCTCTTCAGATCTGCTCAAGGAGTCATAACTGTAATAATATAAGCAAATAGATGATCAGCATATTCCTTTATGCATTTTTTTTTCACTTTTTATTTCATCCTCTCCTTCTTTCTCCTCATTTTCCACCCTCACTTTCTTCCATCTCCCCTTCTCCACCATCCCTCCCCCCTCATTCATTCCTCTATTAGTGTTTAGAAGATTTCACAGTTTTCTCCCAACCCTGGAAGGAATGTAAGTCGATGCTGCTGATTGCTTTTGAAAACATTTGGAACAAATTATCTCTACTTTTGGAATCTGAATAAAAGAATGTGAGCCTCACTGGAGAAATATGAAATATAGGGTGGGATTCACAGAAAGTCTGTAGAGTTTTTTTCCCCTCTCTTTCCTTAAAATAACCCAACAAACAAAAACTCCCCAAAAAAACAAAACAAAAATAAAAGGCATTAGCAACTTATTTATTTATTTATTTGTTTGTTTTCCCTTCTTTTTGTTACTTCAGGGGAAAATATTTCATCTGGGAAAAGTGCAGAGTCGAGAGAAGTGTTTTTTGTGAAGTGGCATCTTCATCAGTTGTTTTAAAGGTGAAAATGATGATTGGAATATGTCAATTGTTGACATGAACTCTGTGAACCCTGCAGGCTTAATGAAGGAAAGAAGCAGACTGGATTTTCTTTATCTTCTCTAGTGAGGGAGATTTTGGGTCACTAAAGTCTTCTTTTCATGCCTTATTCTGCTTTTAAATAATTTTCTTCAGTTTCCCTGCCTGCTGGCTGCTGCCACTCTGAGGTGCTGTGCAGTTGCCATAAGAAGGAAGAGAGATCTCCTGAAGAAAGGTGCTGTGTAAATTTAGGACAAGTCACACATTTCCAGATTCAGACTTTCCTATGTGTAGGAGTATTTGCGTCCAAGAGTTTGTTTTCTTCTCGTTGCAGAAAATTGTGCCAACCTCAATGTTTGGTTCCAAATCATCATACAAATAGCTCAAATTTGGTGGAAGGAACTGGGAATAAGGTTTTTTTTTTTTTTTCAATATTCCAATCGTCTTAATTTTTTTCTTCTTTTTTTTTTTTTTTTTTTTTTTTTAGGGACATGCTCATGTGTAGTATAAATTAAAAAAGCCTCATAATGAAAAGATGGACCACTTTGAAATACTACACCAGCCTTTGTGAAATCGGTAACTAGCTGATCCACAGCCACACAGTCTGGTTTAGGAACATTATATCCTTTGCTCTTGAGGCTTAATTAAGAGAAAATGAAGACAAAAACTTGCCCTGCAGAGGACCAGCCATCAGTCCTAGTGTTGCTGAATCCCCTGGGCCACCATGGCCTGACAGTTCTGGGCTTAGTCCTTCCCTGGAGAAACTTATAAACTGGGGAAAAGTGTCTCACAAGGGTTTTCAACAGATATCTACTCAGATTCTGCTTAGTTTGCAAAATAAATGGAAAGTACCCACATCCAAGACATTTTCCCATTTCTCTTCTGCTTTTCTGGAGGCTCTCCAGAGGAGTTGAAGCCTATCCACACTAAAAAGCTGATGTGGTTATTGAGTTCAACCTGGTAAAAAATTAATATAAATTGCTCTGAAGTTCAAATAACCTCGTCTTAAAAGAGCAGATAAAGAGCAGTTTTCTAAGCTTTGGACTTTTTGTTTTGTTGCCTTGACTCATAAAGTTTTGGTGAATCCTGCCCTTAAGTGCCAGAGACGGCAATAGATGCCAAAGCCCTGGCAAGTTTGAATATGTTCACATAAACCCTGCGGGTGTGAATTTGATTCTTTCCAATGATTGCTTTGGAATGATTTAGTCACATTGTTTTGACCTACTTTCCCTTGTTGCAAGCTTCATCCAAGCTGGTTGTTGTTTATACAAAAAGATCGTGAAGGCTATTTTATACACTGCTATAGTATTTGTGATACAGTTCATAAACAAGCTAAGGGGAAAGGAAAAAAAATAAAAAAGAAAATAGGAAAAAGTCACTTTAGACTAAAAACAGAGCTTATGGTCCAGACTGGAAAAAGTCCCAATGCAAAGAAAAGGTTGAGAAAGAGACTCCAGCTGGTTTGAACCTTAGCGTTTTATATGATGAACATAAGAGTATGAGAAAGCAACAGGGAGAGAATTCACTGTGGGCTGGGGAAAAGAAGATGTCTCAAAGGGTAAAATCAAGTCCTTCATGCCTTGTCAGAAATTGAAGGGTTGAGAGGTGACCAGGGGAAGAAGAAAGGTCATCTACGAGGGGTTTGGAGACCATCCCCTGGCAGTTCCCTGCTGGATCACAGGCAGTAAGTTACTGGCAGGTAGGCCATGGGGTAATTTTTGGAAGACTCTCTCCTGGTTGTACTGATAGGTGGTTTGGGCTAGTCAGCACTCCTGCAATAGCAATAATAGGGATGATTGGATTCCTGCTTCCTGGAGAGAGAGAATGTGCCCTACAGAGCTGGTGAGAGATAGGAATCAGGAAGATCTTAAAAGGTGGGAAGGCAACAGTTGAGGCAGGGAGTCATTAAAGGGAAGTTAATGCTGTGAGTGGGAGGTAGTCTAAGAAAATATATTAGAAGCTGAAATGTAAACTTAAAGGGCAAATCTAACCCTTTACATCTACAATTTTCAAAACACTCCTGGGGAGTGACATACCACAGATTTTTACTGGAGGCTTGACATCTAGTAGCTTTTTATGCCTGTGGTAATCAGTCTCTTCATATCTGGCAGATGGACTGTGAGCAAATGCTTTTTTTCCAGTGTTTGCTGGCACCTTGGAACATCACCACCACTAAGAAAAACACAAACCATTCTCATGTCTCCACCAGGGAATTTCAGAAATCATCAAGACCATCAGGTTCCTACTTCCTATAGAACACAACTAGGAAAGCATCCCTCTGTAAGGTCAGTTTTGAACTGAAGTAGAGAAAAAAGTAAAAAGAATTGAGTGTAAATATGTCTTCAACCCTAGATCTCCTGGACTTAAGGAAATCTACATAAGCATACAGGTCCACTCAGCTTAAGAACTTACAGCGATGAAATATTACCAATAAAACATCGCCAATAGACTTTCACATACAGTAATTGGAATGCAAAAGGTATTTAATTGTCAAGCAGGGCATGTATCATGTCTGAAGCCAGGAAAACTCTGAGAATAGCAGTATTTATAGCCCTTTGCATCTTCCTATTTCTGGTCTGTACAAGACAAAGAAAGCATCTTCAGGGAAAGTGTCAATCCTGTGGCAAAGGTTACAGATTAAACTGCTGCTCTGTAAATATGTATATACATCTACCATGCATGCATTATTCTGAAAGGAAGCCAGTCATCCAGACATTGATTTTCCTGCAAGAAATGTAATTCACTGGTGCACAGTGGCTGCTGAAATTTAACAAGCCCTATTTGCTTTTCTCATACATGGATTTTTGCATTCAAAGGACATGGATCGCTTATAAGTTCGTGCATGTGTATTGCAGAAGAGGGAAATCTTTACCTAGAAATCTTTATCTCCACCGAATGCTACCTTTCAGCTAATGAGATTGCTGTCACCTAAATTTTCATTGTTTTAAGAGCAAGTGGCTGCCGACAGTTTCCTTTCAAGCTTGAATGATGAAAGGAAAACACCACGCTGCCTCATCTGGCTAGCTTGCTGAGAGCTAATGAGCCTGAGGCTGCACCCATCTTTGCTATACTAGTGTGACCTTATGTCTGCTAATGCACAGGGAAAGAGTGAAAAATGTACTGCTAGTTCCCTCCAACAGTTCCCTGGGGACATGCTGAATGTGCCAAACAATTTAGTAAATATATATCAGGTTGCTGTGTCGAAACATACTCCAATGTATTGCAACCCTGGGTATCTCAATCAAAAGATCATATTTTATATTTGGTTATCTTCCCCCTCCATGCTCAACATTTGGTAATCCCTCTTTAAACAGGCTATACTTTCTTGCTAATTTTTAAACCTTGCACAAAAAAAAAAAAAAAAAAAAATCAATTAGTGCTTATTTTTGTAATGGACCACCTGAATTTTTCAACTGTGTTTTTGTTTGGTTGGGGGGGCAGTGTGTGTGTGTGTTTGTTTGCTTTTTTTGTTTGTTTGTGGTTTTTTTTTTTTCTTTTTTTTACTACCAGGTAAATAGAAGTTGATATTAGTAAGAAATTCCTGACTTCAGGGCAGCCTTCCAAACTGCACTATCAAATTTCTCATAGAATCGCAGAATGGTTTAGGTTGAAAGGGACCTTAAAGCTCATCTACTTCCAACCACCCTTGCGATGTACCCGTCACTGGACCAGGTTGCCCCAAGCCTCATCCAACCTGGCTTTGGACACTTCCAGGGATGGGGCATCCCTTTTCTGGGCAACCTGTGCCAGGGCCTGCCCACCCTCACAGCCAAGATGCTACTTGCTCCAGAGGACCTGATTTGTCAGCTGTTGGCAGCAGGACCCTGTGCAGTTTTTTGGTTTATGAAGTTTACAGATCTGTATGCATATAAACAGAATAGATGTTTTTAGCTATTCCACCCATCCAACAGTTCCCTTCTGAGTCCTCAAGAAAACAAATTTCTACCATATCCCTGGAGGATGATTTTGGCAATGGAAGAAGTGCTTATAGTTTGGGGAGGCACTCCCTGCAGTGAAAGAAAGCTGTTCAAAGACAGTCCTGACACCAGACAAATGAAGAATGGGGAAAAGATACTGCTGCCCCCATGCAGAGGGCAGAGGTTGCCAGGAGGGATGATGGGGGTCTGGACCCTGTGTGGCAAGGGAGTGATCAGCACCACAGTTTCTGCCAGGGCTGTCTCTGCTGGCTGCACAGATCCAGACACATGTGCTACAAGGAGGCAGAGCTGAGCAAAGACCTCCTGCCCTGTGCCTTTTTAGTGGGCTGTTTTGTTTTATTTTGTCTGCGGCTGCCAACCAACATTTTCTCCTCTGCTGTTGGAATAGCAGAAGCTCTGGGATGTTGGCACGGAAGCTGCTTTTCCCTCTCACTAAGCCTGTCTGAGTTATTATTGCACTGCAGTCACCCCGTCCTTTTTTGCTTTCTGTGGCATCAGCATTTCCCTGCAATAGCTGTTGCAGTGCACTGTAACCCTGCGGATGTGCTCTGTAAGCCCTGAGCCTCAAATCACAGGAGCAATGTTTTCTTCTCCGTGGTCTCTGCCTTCATTTTAAATAAGTATTGGCTCTGAAACATGGAAATCTATGTTTGATTTCCTTTATTTGCCTCCATCCACACCTTCCTGAGCTGCTGCAGTAAATCCTTCATACTAATTATTATCCTCTAAGACTCACAGAACAGCAAATGCTTATGCACTGCTTAAAGCACAGAGATGCAGCATGGCTCTTATCCAAAAGCTACAATCCAACCAGGACAAGATTAAGTATATTCAAGGTAAACACACCCACAATCTAATCAAGACAAAAGAAGAAATCTTGGCTCTGTTTCAGTCAATGGGAGTTTTGCCACTGACTTCAGTGAGGTTAGGATTGCACCCAAGATAAACAAGTATGAGACAAGACAAAATAAAGTAGTTTAGAAGTGGGAAGGTTTGTGAATGAGTCATGGGAGAATGAGGCAAGGGATATTTACTTTCTGGGGGGAATGAAGATGAGGCAAAAATGAAAAAAATGATTATTTATATGTGCCTGAATGCAGCGAAGGAGAAGTGAGGGGTCCCGACGTGCACTGCAGCACAGAGCCCACACCCCTCTGTCAGCTGCAGGGAGGTCACTAGTGGTGTTCCCCAGGCCTCAGTATTGGGGCCAGCCTTTTTTAATATCTTTATTGATGATCTGGATGAGGGGATTGTGTGCACACTCAGCGAATTTGCAGATGACACAAATTTGGTTGGGAGTGTCAATGGGCTGCAGGGCAGGAGGGCTCTGCAGAGGGCAGCTTGACGTGGCCATGTGGCTGGTCCTGATGGCACTCTGATGGCTGATGAGGGGTCGACACTGTGGCACAACAGATAGCATGACAAAACGCTTCACCAAAAACTCAGCAATTGCATTTTTCCTCATTGCAGTCGTTTCCTTCTGCAAAAGTTCTGGAAGGTTCTTTACCGTAATTTAATTTTAATTTTTGAACACATGGAGAGCAATAAAGAGCACTGCAAAGTTAGAAGAACTTCCTTTAATTTAAAACTAATAGAAAGAAAGTGTTTTTGAAGAAAAAAACGTTTTGTTTGTCTGTGTTTTGGTTTGTTTGGTTTTGTTTTTTTTTGGTTGTTTTTTGGTTGTTTTTTTTTTCCCCCTAATGTGTCCAACTGAGCATGAGAAGCTTACTTTAAACGTTTTTCACATGTTCTTTTTAAGGGATAAGTTTCTTAGTGATATAGTGTGACTATATATTTTTCAAGAACTGAAAGGTGACAGGATCTTTCATGGGAAGTGAAGAGGTGTTGGTCTTGTCTTAAAAGATACCATCTACCCTTAACCTCAGGGTCCCAGCCACTCTCAGGACCTGTTGCTGGGCACAGGAGCTACCACTGCTTCATAAGTGAGTGCATGTGTACCTTTGCCCTTTGGACTTTCTCTTTGGTGGGGTGAAATGGTGCTTAAATTGGTCAAAATGTTATGGCAGTCTCAAGCAGGAGCCTTGTCGAGGTTGCCATCACTTTTCAAGGAAATCTGTGCTGTTCCAGAAAATGCCCCTCCAAGATACCAGTTCTGGATTACCTTCTGCAAGACTTTGTTGCTGCCTGTTGTTGCAACCAGCAGCAGAAAATCCAGAAACCAGGGACTTCTGGGTTACAGGGATGGCTATACTGGCACCAATATGATTTAACATCTTCATTGCTGCACTGAGCAGTGGGACTCAGAAAGTCTGGAGAAGGTACCAAACAGGAAGGTTGAGACATTGGATGGGTTTGCTGCTCCTGAATGGGCGTGGACAACTGGGAGAAATGGGTTTACAAGAATCTAATGATGCATAGAAAAGTGAAGGGACAATTCCTGTCCTAGAGTGAAAGAGTCCCAGGCATTTCACCCCTGGAGTTGCTTAAAACCTGACTGGATACGAGCTTGAGTATCCTGTTCTGACTGACCCTGCATGAGCAAGGAGTTGGACTAGATGATCACCAGAGATCTCTTCCAGCCTCAGCTGTTCTGTGATTGTGTGTGTTCTCTACAGGAAAGACAAAATATTTTAGCCAAAATAGACTGAAGTTAGTCTTTGGATGCACCTCAGATGTCCACGTTTAAGTCCTGTGTGTTTGGATGAATAACAGGTTCCTTCTAATCCTTTCACTTCCTATGGAGGGAATCTATCACCTACAAGTTACTCAGGGATGTTGCTTCTCTGATACCACACACACACACACACACACACACACAGACAAGAACATCTATGGGCATTTTGACCCAACTTCAGTACAACTCTAGCTCTGTTAACAGAAGTTTCTTCACACAATTGACTCAGAACGAGACTGAGCATCAGCAAAATTGGTATGTCTGAATAACCTTGTGATGCTACAGATGCTGTCAGGATAAGATACCTATAATGGTCGTGGCTTCCATTAAAATGTCATTCATGAAACAGCTCTTACCGTTTTAACTTACTATTCTGAATGCATAGGAAATATCTGGCATCCCAAATAATAGGGAATAGCAACTTATTAAACTCTCAGTCACAGTTCTGTGTGAGAACTGAAGACAGCAAAGAGGGAGGTGGAATATTTTGTCTCAGTCACAAAGAGTTACTGTCCTCAGGGCTACTTCGTGCTGCTTCAGGGCTGCGGATCTGCTGGCAGGGCAACTCCACTGCTGCTCTCCTCTATGTTGAGTCCCTGCTAAAGGGGGAACAGGTATAAAATCTACTTTCCCTTTGCTAAAAGGAGACAATAAGAGACTGTGTAAAAGAAGAGCATGGATGCTGCATTTTTTTTTTTTTCCTACTAATGGTGGCATTAAAAAAAAAAAAGGCACAGAGACCTTCTTCTTGAATCTTGCCCAATTTTTTACAACCTCCATAAACATGTTGTGGCTACTCATTCCCTTGGAACTGCATGAGAGCAGGAGCCAAGTGCAGCCTTGAAGTGCCTTCCTATCTCTTACCTAACTTCTGCAGCAACTGTCTCAGGTATGAATAAGGTGAGCTTCAAAGCAGCAAGAGGATGAAGAAGGAACTGGATCAGCCCAAGTGGAGAATGAGTGATTTGCAATGAGTGCTTGAAAGAATCAGAGTCACAGAATCATTAGGGTTGGAAGGGACCTCTGGAGATCACAAAGAATTGTTAAATCTGTCCTTGCAGCAGAGCTACAGAAGATACCAAAGACAGCAGAAAGCACAACAAACTGATAAATGTGGAATATATTTTATATGCTTTTCCATTCTTTCAAATTCTCTTTAAAATGCCCCTGTGTGGTCACACCTACTGATGTGTAGTGAGGGGGAAGACAATTTTTAGTTAGACCTTATTCAACAGAGTTCCTGAAAAATTCTTATTTTCACACAAAATTCATCCTTCTCCACTCCAAAAAAGAAAAAGAAAAAAATCACATTCCAGAGTATTCTTTCTATAAATATCTTATTATCTGTTACTGAAACCATAACATGGGCATGAAACTCATGTTCATCCTCAGCCTGGAGGCACGCCAAAATCTCCAAGTCTTTTACCAGTGTTTCAATCAAGTTCTTCATTCACCTAATCAAAAGCTAAAACTATATACAATTTCAGGACTTCAAATATTTTGTCCTCCATGGTGGAATACAAATGAAACCACAGTTTTCTTAACACTGGTGATAGCTGACAGCAACTATTTGGTAAAATAACCTCTGCCTGACTCACACAGAACATGCCTCCTGGAAGGGAGAACCATAAAAAAACCAGCCTCAAACCAAAATTAGGTTCAGTGGTGTAAATGAAGATTCAGAGCTCAAATAGTAAGGGTAGACATAGTTGTTGCTGTCATAAAAAAATCCTAAGCGTTTAACCCAGAAAGATATCTGTGTTCTGGGATGAAAACATAGTGCTTGGGGCAAAACTAAAAAAAGCTAAGAAAGCCAAGGAAAAGGCCCCTCAGCAACCTAATTAAGCCATATTCCATATTCAGTTCCAAGACTACCTTGGCTGGTTTCTTAAGCAAATGATTCATTCAGATAAAATGAAATCAAGCAAGAGTTGGTGTTTCTAAATTAATTTGGAAATGTTACACTAATTAATTAGTATTTCATATCAGGATGAAAAT
Source organism: Xenops minutus (assembly GCA_035221455.1). Taxonomy (NCBI): domain Eukaryota; kingdom Metazoa; phylum Chordata; class Aves; order Passeriformes; family Furnariidae; genus Xenops; species Xenops minutus. The sequence goes on along the minus strand of JAWWEE010000085.1, from coordinate 69,380,487 downwards.
TAAGGGAGAATTCTACGAAGTCAGTAGTGCTTTCCACTGTTACCTGAAGGAACAAGGAGCAAAACCTGAATGCAGATTCCAGCCTTCACTGATTATAAACTTCTTCAGGACTAAAAGGTGTGGCAAACATTTTGGCAGCAACAATCAGCAGTGCCCTGAACAACAAAATAAGAGAGTTAGAAGGAAGACAGAGATGAATGCTCAATTTCCAGATCAGATCCAAAAGCAATAGAATAAAAAACCCTAAAATATTGGGAGGCCATTCTGGAAAGTGTGGACTGTCAAAAACAAGCTTGTTGCATGAATGTCATTTAGTCTGAAAGCAGGACAAATAAGAACAGACAATCAAAAATGGTAAGCAAGAGGTGAAAGAAAAAACGTCTAAGCACAGCACAAGAAGAGTGAGCCACCTCCCTCCTTCTCAAATGATTTTGAAGTAGTTACTGAAATGGAACAGCTGCTTTAGAAACAGAAGAGAAACATCTTGTGAATCGTGGTCGTGCATTTTACTAGTTATTTTGAATTGCAGATGTAAACAGATGATATTAAGACAGCATTCCTAGCTCATCCCTCAATTACCACCTTATCTACTGACAATCTTTTCCAGCAGCTTAGTTAGGCTGAGCAGGAGTATATAAACATTTTCATGAAAGTTTCAAACTGGGCAACATGTTTCTGTCTTTCTTACAAAACTAAAGCTTGAGATTGGTTTGTCAAGAAATCTTTTAGGGAGCTGTAGGGAGGAAAACAACTCCGTCTGGCAGAGCTTATAGTCTGAAAAGAAAGCATTCTCTGCAATGGAGAGCCTTAATTTTCTGAGGCATGGACAATTATGCACTTATTAGTTTTGTAGGCACGTGGCAATGATCAGGAGATCCTTATTCAGGATCATCCCTACTTGACCAGCTCTCTACTTTATGCTCACCTATTGTAATGAACAGTGATATTTCTCTTATCGTAGATGACACAAACAGCTGGCACAGTACATGAAAACAGTAAGATGAGAAAGGCAGTATGAGCTCAGGATACATCCAGCAGAAGGTTGATTCATTCCCTTACAGACCAGAGCAAACCTGTATATAAAAAAATCTGTATTCTCAACTATGAAATTATTCTGAACTACGAAATACGTATTCTCAACTACAAAATCTGTATTCTCAGCTACAGCACTGAAGTCTATGTTAGGCACTGGAAAAACTAGGAATACCTTAGGATAAATGGGAATTACATGATTATCCCCCTGGAATTATTTAAGATGCATTGCTCTGCCCATAAAAAGTGGCTTCCTTATGGTTAATCACATTTATTGTTCCTGATATTAGGACTTCTCCCTTGTAAAGTTCCAAAGCCCCAGTGGGATGCAAGATGGTGGAGACGAGCATAAGGCCCACGACGTGAGGTTCATAATTAACCTTCTGGACTTTCACCATATCCAGGTCATATCTGCTAAGTTACTATGTTATGTGGGATCCCCAGAGCAGGGAGAACATCAGCCTGTTGGAGTGAGTCCAGAGGAAGCCAGCAAGGTGATTAGAGAGACAGAGCCCCTCTCCTATGAGGAAAGCCTGAAAGGATTGGGATTATTCAGCCTGGAGAAGAGAAGGCTTTTGGGGTTGCTTAATAGTGACCTTTCAGTACCCAAAGAAAACTTACAGGAAAGGTGGAGAGAGACTATTTACAAGAGCCTGGAATGACAGGACAAGATGGAATGTCTTCAAAATGAAAGAGAGTAGGTTTAGGTTAGATATTAGGAAAAAGCTTCTTCCCTGTTAGGTTGGCGAGGCCCTGGCAGAGGTTGACCAGAGAAGCTGTGGCTGACCCATCCCTGTAAATGTCCAAAGCCAGGTTGGATGAGGCTCTGATCTACCTAGTTTAGTGAAAGGTGTCCCTGCCCATGGCAGGGAGTTGGAAGTAGAAGAGCTTTAAGGTCCCTTCCAACACAAACCATTCTGTGACTCTGTGATTCTGTGATGCTTTTACTTAGTCCTTTCATCTTGTGATGTAAAATAATAGCAAAGCCACCTGGTGTGTTCAGTAGCTGCTTACAAAATGGAATGGAATGAATAAAATAGAATAGACTACTTCAGTTGAAAGTGACATACAAAGATCATCTTGTTCAACTGTTTATGCTGTGCTAACCTGTCTGCCTGCAGTTTGTGAACTTTCATATGGTCATGTGTACAGATGCAGGAGCCTCTGTACTCCCAAAGCAGATCTTAAAAGCAGAATAGACCTGAAATTCTGACACACACTGAAACATCCTGTTTCATGCTATCCTGGCATTTTCCTTTAGGGGGCCACTCAAACACATACCAGCTTCTATCATGTCTGTTGTACAAAGAAGGGTCAATTGACCGGTCTCTGGTGTCTTGTATAATCATTCACACTTGTGAAAGGTCACTGCAGAAATACATCACATCAGAGCTGGGCTGTTTAATAACCACTGTGTACAGATGTAAATGGCCAACCACTACAGAAAGCAACTGAGAATGGATCCAATATGCTACACTAATTAAATGTCTGAATGGACATACCTAGAGGAAAACCAGAAGAGAAAGAGGACTTAGTTTCTTATTTGTTAACGCAAACACTCAGACAATTTTTGTAATGAGAAAGTATATTTACATTTTCTATTAAACCAGAAATAAACACAACAGCAGAAGTTATTGAAATTTTAATCACAACATCATCTCTATCAAAAATATAACATTCTTAGAATCATAACTTGGATTGGAAGGGACCTAAAAGATTATCTTGTTTCAACACCCCAGTATGGGCAATAGACTGCATTTCTCAAAATTCCTTACAAAAAACCTTCTTCATGATGTTCTGTAAAAAGCAAGAACTTTTGGCATTGCATCCATCCATGCTTTAAATAAAGTGTGTTCTTCCTAGTGCCAAAAGCCCAGTTTTCAGATGGTTTGGAAACCTATGTGGTAAAGATGTGTTCACAAAACAAATAGTGCCAGACTGTTCCAATAGCTGCCTGACTTTCACCAGATAAATGTAACTGATTTTCTAGGCAAAAAAGAAGCAAAAAGCACTGCTTGCTTGGGTGCTTTGATAACATTTGATAAAGTGCTACCTGATACATGATGTAGTTACCTGTGAAGGTGGAGAATCATTGAGTGGGAGAGGAAATGAGTAAAGAACCATCAGGAAGGGGTGGCACTGAAATTTGAAATATTCTGTAGGGCGCCAGTGCTATTGGACTACATTCTGTTTATCTGTGCACCAGAAGGTGTTACAGATATGGCATGAGCTTGGAACCTTGATTGAGAAGAATATAGTATCATATATCAAATAGCATGCATCATCTATGTCATATCATATATCACATCGTATCGTATCACATCGTATCCTATCCTATCCTATCCTATCCTATCCTATCCTATCCTATCCTATCCTATCCTATCCAGGTTGTGGCTGCCCCATCCCTGGAAGTGTTTAAGGTCACTTTGGACAGGACTTGGAGCAACCTGGTCTAGTGGCAGGAAGGATTGGAACTGAATGATCTTAAAGGTTCCTTCCAACCCAAACCATTCTATGGTTCCATCATTCTATATCATTCAAGAACGTGGTGAAAATAATGAATCCTGAGGGCAAGTGCCTCTAAATGTTGTTATTCTGATGATTTGAGAGCTCATTCTTTGGAAAGATTGATAACGAGATGATCCAGGGGCAGAAGCTGATCACAGGCTGAAGTTGTGGAATGACAAGTATGATCTAATATTTTGCAAAAGGGACAGTTATTTTTAGAGGAGAAAATGAAGTGTAATTGATGAGAAGTCCCCTGAAGATGTGCTCAAGGGAGATGGACCAAGGTTGTAAGAAGTTATGGTGTAATAAGATACAGGAAATTCTTGCAGTTGTAAGGCAAAACCCAAACATGTTTCAGATATTTCCTTTTATGAAGTAAAGTTTATGTAGGGAACTATATGAGACATCTTTAGTGATCAAGGCTAAATCCAGTGGCCTGGATCTGTAGGCACATAGTAATCTGATTTTCCGAGTTACCTGTAGCTCCTTATGACTATTATTTCTTGCATAAATGCCATTTTTAACATAGAGGCCCTACTCTTTTTCCCCTATGCTTTTCCCCAGTCCCTTTTACTTCAGCAGACTAAAATAATTCTACACTTTGTTAGAACATTCACCTGGTCAGATGGAAAAAAAAGCAAGGTAACTTCATGCACACTGTGCACAGGTGGGTATGGCACAGCTCCACTTGACAAATCACCTTGTGGCAGAGCTGTGCAATCCCCTTCAGCACAACTTATCTCCACACCATCAGCTGTTAACACAACGTGATGGCTTCTAGGCTGGATGTAGTTCATTTCTGGGGTGCTTAAAACACCTTCCCATTCAATTAGACCCTCTCCACAAGTGGTGCCTTTCATATAAGGGCTGAAGAGTGGATTAATTGAAGACACTACTGAACTAGGAGCTCTGAAAACATCTGTCCAAAAAAAAAAAAAAAAAAAAAAGGTAGTAAAAGCCAATTAACTTTAAATATTTTGAGTCAGGGAAAAGCTATCTTTTTGAGAGTTCACTCAAGTCAAGAGAACTAGTGACATGCACATCTCTTAGCAATGATGAGTTGCAGACTGTTTGTCATGGCTTCCCAGAGACACTGTAACATGCTGGGCGTATATCCGAATTCACCCCTCTTAAATATCTAACCAGAAACTACCAGTGGTACAGACAGAGGGGAATTACTGAGAGATAAAGTTACTAGAGGGGTTGGCAAGAAAGGAATTCTACAGTTCAGCAATTCAGCCCGCTGCACTGTCAGTGAATTTGCAGAATCAGGTTCTATCTGACCCAGTTCTGTTCTAATTTTTCTTCGATTCTCTTGCAGGCAATATTTCTGTGTTCCTATTAGTCTAGCAAATGTTGGTGTAAGCTGAAAATCTCACTTGTATTTTGAAATACTGAAATACACTTCTTAATTGCAGCAAATTCTTCTACCTTAGAATTTCAGTTTATTTTGCAAACTGTCTGCCTAAAGTCAATTTCACAATCCTTCTTCTAACCAGCCTGCCTTTCAACACAGACAGACAGCCTTTTTTTTTAAAACAAAAAATAAAAATGTTTTAAGTTAATTTCTTTGCAGAATTAAAGATTAAGCCAAGATCAGTTGATGTAAGAGGAATGAGACACTGGGTGCTAAATATTGTCATAATTACAGACTCTCTTCAGACAAAGTAGTTTTGAATTTGTTCCTTATTTTCCAGCTCATCAGCTTTAATTGTAAACTCTTCATCATTACAGACTATGGCCAGCATGAAATCTTAACCTCTGTGGAAGCTTTTTAAGCCCAACACACAAACCTGCCTACCCATGGGGGTTCCAAGGGGAAG
>JAWWEE010000085.1:69358007-69374747 GCA_035221455.1 Xenops minutus | reverse complement strand
GCCTACCCATGGGGGTTCCAAAGGGAAGCTTTTTTAACTGTTTGTGTCCACATTGGTAACCAGCTCTTGAAGCAGGGCTCTGGGAGATGCTTTGAGATCCATGAATGAAAAGAAATCCCTTTCTAAAACCTAGTGAATATACAAAATTGTAGTTTATTTGAAATATTGCATCTGCTGTTTTCTGTAAAGAGGAGCTCTGCCCTTTGAGAAGCCAAGAAGACATTTCATATGTCAGGAGGTACCACTGTTAGTGAATGTGCCCAAACCTAATGATATAAACAGATAAAAGGAGAGAAATTTTCTTGTGTCATTTGAACTCATCAGCCCTGTAAAGGAGATGATGGATCATGAGGTGAAAATGGCCAGTTCCATCCGTTTAGCAAAGTTTTCATGACCACTCAGCTCACTTCTAAGAAAATGTCTCTATATGAAAGCCATCAGCTTCAGGAGCCATCAGCTTTGTTCTGTTTGACTACTCTATAAGAACAACCTCCATGAGAAATTTGTTGGCAATCAAGAATGTTCACTTGTGTAGGCTTTTTGCAACAATTAGGTCCAGTAGTGTTATCAGCTGAAAAAATGGATTTATTAATGCTAAGAAATACCAGCTTTAGCATAGACATAAACACTGTAGAAATCTTCACTAGAATAAAGGCTTTGTATCACGGCTCAAGAAATTTATAGTGAGGCAATGCTTTTTTGCCCTTTCAGCATTAACATTTTTTGCCCTAATCCATTAGTGTTACTCAAGTTTGTTGAACACTGTGTGGATAAAGTTAACTCCACCAAGCACAACTACAGGCAACAGGAATGGCCTTCCAACACCCCATGGCCAAAGGCTGGAATATTTACCTATGCTGTGAAAAGTCCAATTTGATTTCCTTTTCTGCTGCTGATGATTTGAACTTGCATATCCCAGGTCAGTGAATTAATTATGATGCTCTGTGGGTTGCCTGGTGGTGAGACACTCGGTCCCTCCTCCACAGCTCTCCAGCTTTCCTCTGCGGGTGCTGTTTTATGTTGTATAAATAGTTAATCACGGATGCTGGGACTGGCTCGCAGATGGCATTGAACTGCCAGGGCACGGAGACATTCAGCCTCTCCCTGGCTCAATTCCTCTATTGAAACACAGCACAAAGGTTCCAGCAGACGAGAGGATGAAAGGCCAGCCCTCGACATGCCCTGCAACCTCTGATTAGGACATTCACCACAAACGCAGGAGTCGCCCATCCAAATCATTGCTTTGAACTTTTTCCCCCCTCTCTTTTCAGAAGTCTCTCACGTCCAGCATCCCTCAGTTTTTCAGCTCTTGTGGGAAAGCTATGAGGTGGCCAGAGCCTATAATGCTGTAGGTTTCAGAAATGTTTAGGCTGTGTAGGGATGACACAGGAAGCAAAATGAGTTCATGGTGTAGCTTGTTACATCCCACTGAAAGGTGAATTCCCTGGGCAGTCACTGCACAGTCATGCAGACCAGTGGAACAAACACATTGTGTCATAGGATCCCACCATCATCTCTAAAGTGGTTTTATGTGTCCAGTGCTCTGCAAATCGATTCTGACAAGAAGGATAATAATAACACACCATCCGCTAGACCATCTGGTCTTTCCTACCAAAAATATCTTAATCAACTCTTAAGACACATTTAATGTGTGTCATGGTAAGAATTATTTGTGGGTATCAGCAGTGGCTGAAACAAAACACAGAGAAAGGTCATACCCCTATGGTCTTAGTGGTGTGAAGTACTGTAGCAGAGTTACTGAAGCTGTGCTGACTTGTGCCAGTTGAACATGCAGCCCATCCTATTTAGAAGCAAAGTATTAAGAGTGGTTATGCTCTGAAACTTAATGAAATTACAAACTGGAATATCTCTAGTGAAATTAATGATCCAAAATATTGCAGCTGAGCAGAAACCAGCCTTGTTTTGAATTTTGAAGGTCATTTCAAAACATAAAAATGCAGTTTTACGCTTTAGAGCTTTGAAACAATAATAAGGTAAATGGGACATTTGATAGTGAGGGGAATGAAGAGTCATCTATTCCCCCTATATTGCAGTTTGTTAGAAAAAAACTTATTGAGAAATGCAATGGCCCACACACCCCACCAAATCCACAAAACCACAGAGACATTCAGAATGAGATGGTGGTCACTATTTCCTTTAATTTGTTAGGGTGACTGGGCAGAAGAGGATTCTCAAAAGAAAGACCTTGTGGAGGTGTCTGAGCTCAGACATTTGATGTTGTCCAGTTGCCAACCTGGCATCCTTCTTTCCTCCTACAAACCCATAATAGGATCCAGACAAATGATGGATTTAGGGGAAAATCAGGATGAAAAATAAAATAGCTTTAGTCAAGCCAAGAAAAGTAATTAGGTTTATTTAGTGGAATGAGAAAAACAAAAAACCTATCCCAAACCTAACTCAAACTCAAAAAATGTACAACAGAAACAAAAAGATTTTTAGCAGAAAACCCCCAATATTTATTCAGATTCAAGACAGTTTTTCTGGTTTTATAGAAAGAAAAATCAGATTATTTTCCCTAGTTGTGTCAGCACCTTAATTTTTCTTCTTTTCCTTTTCTCTTAAAAAAAAGGGGGAAGAGGGTTGCTTTTGAATTGACTGATTTTAAGAAAAAAAAATTATTTTTAAAAAATTAATTTCCCATTTAACAGCTATGCAAATCTATTATTTTAACTTAAAGAAAATTCCTTAATTGCCATTTATTGAATTTAAATAAATTTCCAGATAATTACTCATCTCACAGAAATATTTTCTCTAGCTCTACCCAAGACCAACAAAGGGTGGAGGTATTAATAAGTCCTTAGAGAGACAAAAAAAGACAACTGAGGAATGGACTACAGAAATAAAGAAATCACCCCAAATGAGAGAAAGATAGGAGTGTATTAAACAGCAGCTGATTTTACTGCTCCTGTCCAAAAATATTTGAACTGTTTTGGCAAGCCAGTCACAGATTAAAAGTCCCTGCAGCAGGAATACCTTATTTCTTGATCCAAGCCATACATGATAGGGACAAAACATCTGCCTCAGGTGCCTCATTTTCCACATGTAATATGGGAATTAATGAATGCTACCTTGGTGCCTTGAGAGTTTGGAGATTTGTGTAGAAGTACAGAGTGAAAACCTGAGCTGACTGAAACCCATAGCAGAATTTCCTTTGACCTTGGGTTCTTCTCTTCTACTCCTGTTGTTGTCCCTCTGGTTTCTCTTTCACCCAAAAGTACAAAATTTTGGAAAGGAGAAGTCAGAGGATTTGTCTGTGCCGGTGTCCTTTGTATCAGGCCTTGTACACAAGCAGGGAGAGATCCTTCACCCAAACTCCTCACAACACTCACCAGCAAAGCAATGACTAGAGAAAAGGGGATATTTAATCTTTAGTTTCCAAACACTGCATTTGAACTGCTCCTTTCTGGAATTGACTTCAGCCTTAGGCATTCGCCAAGAAAGCTTTCTCCCTGGCCCACACAAGTCTGAGTTTCAACTTGAGACAGCAATATATTTTCAGGTTTGTTTGTTTTATTTTTTTTTTCTTTTCTTGAGTAGAAAGAGCATTATTATAGTTAAATTTTTAGAAAAGGCAATATTAACAAAAATGGAAAAGGTAAAACTAAATCAATTGAAGGTAATGTTCAAGTTGACCTGTGCTGAAATATAATTTTGAAACTTTAGGTCCATGAAAATATCCCTAGATTGACTTTTCATTTTTGTGGGGAAAAAAATGCTTTTATGTTCACATTTTCATGGGAGGGGAAAATTGTTTTCCATGCAGCTGTATGCTTCAAGTTGACAGCTGCATTTTTCATGGGTATGAATACTCAAGCTGAGGTCGTCACTAAAGCAGCTTGAGCTGATCCCATGCAGGGCTTTGGAAATGACCAGGACTACCCCGAAATTGTCCCGAAGAGAGAAGAGCCCCAAGACAACAAATGTTTTGGGTTTCCATTACCATGCAGACCATTTGCTCTGTTCTAACCCCAAAAGTGCCTTTCGTCACTAGCTGTAGATTTCCTGCATGTGGCAAGACAGGATTCATGAATCCAAAGCATTAATAGAAACTCAAACTGTTGGTACATTGTAAGAGGCACAGCTGGATCCTGCTTCTCCTGTGGGGTGTGGTTTCCCACGTCTCCAAACCTTATACATGTGAAAGTCAGAATGAGAACTGCCTTAGAGCTCTGAAAAATGAGCTGCAATCTCATGTCAGCTCTAGTGTGAATGCAGAACTGGCACAAGAACTTCCATCCTTATATAGGTTTTGGAATATTTTCCCCCAAGTCAGGTTTTGAGAGCTCAGTTTCCACAAAATCCCAAAAGCCCAGCATGGGAAAGATGGAAAGGGACCATGAATGAGGTCATCTGGTCTAACTTCCTTTCTCCAGCAGGGTCATCCCAGAGCACATGGCACAGGATTGTGCCCAGATCGTTCTGGAATATCTCCAGTGAAGAAGATTCCACACCCTCTATGGTCAACCTGTTCCAGTGGTTTGGTCACTGCACAGGAAAAAAGTTCTTCCTTGTGCTCAAGTGGAACTTCCTGCTCATCAGTCTCTGCTTGAAGCATGAAGGGACCCATAGTGTGGTTTTTTGGGATTTGTTTTCTATTTTTAAAATAAAAGTTAATTTAATTTTAGAATAATTTAAAAAAAAAACAAACAAAAAAAAAACAAAATAAGAAAACCAAACTAAACAAACTTGTCTTGTTAAGTCAATGACTCCTAAGAGGAAGTGGACGGAATTTTCATTGACAGCAAAATAAGGCAGGGATTCTCTGGGGAAAAGGGAAACTTGCATCCTCTCTTGTTATGTTCACATGGAGTTCAGTTTTACGTCTCTTCACCATCACATCTGCATAATTAGTGCTTCATATTGGGGCTTTTCAATACAAAAAACCAATCTCCCAAATCTTGTACACCCTGTTAAGCCACAGAGTCGGCCACAGAGTTGCAAGGTATTATAAGTAACCTACACGTGTAACCTGCTCCCTTTCAAATACCTCATCAATCTGGAAGCTGCGCTCCCCATATGTCTCTTCTGCCAATTCGTTTTAACTGTCAAAGAGGTTATTTTCAAAGAACTCGAGTGACAGCTCAGAAATCCATCTTGGTGGATTGGCAGGGCCTGGAAACTGTGTATCTGAACTGTATAGAGGTCAGACGGTTAATTTCATGCGGGTTCACATGATTTATATATGCCCCAGCTCTTGATACAGAGCAGTCTGTGCTCCCTCTGTTTTTCAGAATGTAATGCCTGCCTAGGGATTGCTCCCCTCTGCACAGCATGTACAATTGCAAAGCACAGTGCCAGTGATAAAAGAGATAAATACACTAATACTAATCTTATACCAAAAGGGGCAAGATGTGTCCTCTCTGATGAAATGGCATTCTTCATCAAATGTTCACTGGATGCCCCACTGGATGGTGGTTTGAGCAGCACTAATGGGCACAGGTGAAATCAGCCCTTGGTACAGACAAAGGAACTTGACTGGTAAGAGAGAAAGAATGAATTCACAAAGAATTTCTTGTGGGACATAGCAATGTTTTACAACACTAAAGTCTTTCAAGATATTCTGGCATGTTTATTTTCTGGACTAAAATGGGAAATTTCAGAAAGACACAGAGAAAGTGGTTTGGCTTGTGCAATTTCAAAGGAAGGAACCAAGCCCACGGCAGAAGGGCTGGAACTAGATGATCTTTAATGTCCCTTCCAACACAAACCATCCTATGATTTCTGAGCTACCAGCTTTGCCTCACTCCACACAGTGTGGTACCTTTCTCATTCCTATGTTGCTTCCCCCATCCAGCATAGTCCTAAGAACAGTCAGGAGAATTCAAAGGTGGCTTTCAAACTTGGCCTGGAAATACTAAAAGAGCAAAAATGTTGTCCAGCACATGCCAAGAAATTTACTTTTGAGATCAGCAGAATAATTCCATCCCAGAAATGCTCAGACACTAGATAAATTTTTGGATATGGAGTAAAAGGGATGGATTTTTTAGGTTGTTTTTTTTTTTTTTTTTTTTTTTTTAATTGTCTTCCTGTTTCCTTTTTGCTCAACCTTATTCTCTGTGATCTTGCATGTTGGGCTATAACACGGAGGATTTACTACAGAAGACTGCACCCAATCTTGCCAGATTAAAGTACCACCAGACTCAAAATACCTCACCAGCACCACCTCTGCAAGCCTCATACATCACCTGTGTCTCTGTGTCTCACATAATTGCAGCTCCTGAAGGATTATTCTCTCCAATCCAGACTGATAGAAGCCTTCTTGCCTTGCTAAAATGACTAGGCAATCTCTGTATCTATGCTCTTTTTTATGACTTGAAAAGTTAAAGTGCTTCCTATCTTGATTATTTGCCTTTTAGAAACTTGTACAATAAAACCTAATAATATAAATGGAACCATTGTGTTGATTTTCATCATCTCTAGTTGGTATCACAATTATTATTTCCCTATTATTGACAAAATTTTTTTTCCCTATCACTTGGGGATTATGGAAGAGAAGAATCCAGGAACATAAAATATATTCTCTTGTATTTCCAAAAGGACTGTCGGTGTTTGTAGCAGACCAAGGAAACATGAGCCAGCCCAGACAATATTTGCTTTGCAACTCAGATAAGTCATGTATGCGCTGCTAAAAGCAAACCTTCCCTTGGCTTTCCCTTAAGCTCTCAGTGATTTAGAGACACCGGATGAATTTTCTGCTAGTCAAAGTAACCCAGCCAGCGAAAGGACAAACATCTCACAGCAACTGTTTGCACAAGGTGGTTGATGGATCACAAATACAGATTTATCAATGTGGAGCGTCCCTCTACCCCACTCTTTGGGCCTTGACTGCCTTTGTGCTGACTTCCCAGGTCATTGGAAGGATGTATGGCTCTTGGTGAGCACTCTCTCAGCACACCCATCAACAACCTGACACCAGTACAGGATGATAAGGCCACTTTTAAATTCTGTCCTAGTGTCTAAACATCACTATCCAGTAAGGACGAACCAGCAGTGAGCCCAGATCCCTCCAAATATTGGTGCACTCATCTCCATTACACCCAAATATCTGTTCTACATAGCTGAATACTGTGACAGTGAAGAAGGAAGAATTCTACTTCTGCCTCCTGTTTCATCTCTCACAGGGGTATGGTATTGTTGTATTGATTGCAAACAGCACCTGCACCAAAAGGCGGTGCTCTGGGTAAATAGTTGTTCATGTTGTGGTTCCTGGTTGGTAGGTTGTGAAGTGAGTCCTGCCTTCGTGGGTTTGGACTGTCCTTGTGCATCCTCACAATTCATTAACTATGGCAATATCAGTAGTCAATGGGTGCCACCACATGCGTATGGTTATGGAGAGCCATAGCCATTTTCATCACTTTCAGCTCCAAGCACTTCCTTTCACCCTTTGTAGGTGGTCCAAACAGAGCTTTATGTGTGTTTGAACAATCCAAGAACATCTGTAGAATGTTTATGCCATGCTTGGAAACAGAGGAAGGGAGAAAGAAAAACAGAGAGCCCTCAATACCATTTCAAGATACCCTGTATTTCACTGGAGCCTTCTGAGCTTTCTTTGGAGCAGTTTAGCAGATCAACCACCCCATGTCAGAATGCATCCCAGCATGGAGGAATATTCCTGAAAACTAAACTTATTCCTGTGCATATTGTCAAATTCAAAATGTCAGGCAGGAAACTTCCTTCCTCTCTGTTCTTGGTGCAGATACAAGTGCCTTCTCTTCAAAGGAATTAAGTTCAAGGCAAAGAACAAAGCTAAGCTGGACAGTGCCCTATTCTACTCTGACAGCTCACTCTGTGACAGGCAAACTGATTCCTTGCTGTCTTTAGAGATGAGATTGTAAACCAAAAGAATAAATGAGTGAGGTATGCCTGGTGTGGTCAATAAAAGATAAAAAAAGCAAACTTTCTTCTAGCTCACGTATCCTCAGAATAGGAGTGCAGTATATAAGTGCACTGCCTACAAAGCTTTGTATACAGATGGCATAGAGTTTGCTGTTTCAAAATACTGAATACTGCATTTCCTACAGATTTCAGCTGGACAGGAGCTCTCATACTCCATACTACATGGAGGTGGAATAAATGACACCTCTTTGTTTTCCCTGCATTTCCAGAGTATCATGACTCATTGCAAAGACACAAAAAGTACAAAATCCCTTCACCAAAATGCCAAAGGCTATAAAATTCTTCTCTCCATCTCATAAAAGAAATGAAAGGGGCCTCCACTACCTTTTGTAAATGGCAGCCTCCCATCAAAAGCAGAGACCAGGGACAGGGTAGAAGATGCTTCTCACTTTGTTCTTCCCAACACTGGTAAAATGAAGTCAATGGAGCCAATTTACTCCCTTTGACCATTCTGAACTTAAAGCAGCAAGAGGCAAATGCAAGACTATGTTCAACACAAATTTACGGGTTTATTCACACTGAGAGGCATTTCATGCTCAAAATTTGAGAAAGTAATCCACAGCAAACAGCCACAAAATGGAATGAAATATATAGAGCAGGATTATCCAGCAGCTGGAAATTTTACTTTTGTTTATGGAAACAATATATTTTAGGAATTACCTAAATCCACAGAGTTCACGATTATTATTAATGGCATTAAGCAATACATTCTGTACATTGTAGATTGTAAAACTGGCCCTTTGCCAACCAGTTACCTACAGGAACACTCATTATAACATAGGATTAATTCAGTTCTTTGGAAAAGAGCTCAGGCAAGTGAGTTTTCAGACAGCAGGATAAAAAAATAAATGGATTGCATTAAGAAAAATAGTTCTGTTTGCCCAAAGAAAGGGTTTTTATTGTTTTGTTTTGGTTTTTCTTTTATTCCTTTGGATTCCTATGACTTAAAAATGAAGGCAAATGTGGTTTAGGGTTCAGCTTATTTTGTGAGGGAGCCCACAAACTGCCAGGAAAACACTACATCACAGCAGAGCTCCCAGGTCTTCTTTCTTTCTTCCTTTGATTTATATTACAGATTTCATGTTCATGAAAAGAGATTAAAGATAAATGCAAAAGGTTTTCTTAAAACACCCAATCCCACAGAAGGAAAGAATAAAATCCCTTGTTATTTTTTTCTCCACTTTTCTCAAAACCTGTGGAGTCTGGCTCCTGACTTTTAAGTGCTTGGGCTTGGTGGAACTGTGGACAGGCAGAAACTAAGTCTGCACAGAGCTGACCCAGGAATCCAGGAACAGAAACAAGGGCCAGCTTTTGTGATGTTTAAAGGTGGTGCTGTCTCTTGTACTCTCCCCTCTCCTGCTCAGCTAGTGCCAACTTCCAGTTGTTTTCCAGTAAAATCAAGCAATCAATTAAATGACAATGGCATGATGCAGTCTCTCCTCCCCGTCCAGCTGGGATCACTCTCCTTGTAAATCTGTTCTTGCAGCCAAGTGCTGAATCTCTCCAAGGAAGAGTTGTAAGGCAAGAAGGTGGCAGAGTGGCTTAAATTCACCTCTCAGAGGGCTGAGAGGCCACACAATACCTGTCCTGGCTCAACTGATGGGCAGAAACTCATGGAGCAGCAGTGACTTCCACAGGGGCCCTCAGTTTGGTTGCTTTTGCACTTCCCACATCCCTTTGCCTCTAATGCCTGCCCTGTCTATATGTGTGGGAATCATGTTTTCCTATGTGTCTCTGCAAAATGCCTAGCTCTCTGCTGGTGACTTGGTTTCTAATCCACAGTGACCTTTAGGCCAGCAGAATCATCAGCACAGCCACAGTTTTATTTGCATTAATATTAAATAGAGTGTACAGAAGCAAAAGGAACCTTGCATATAATTTTTTTTTTTTTTTGTCTTTCAAAAGGTTAAATTAGTATACATGCAATGGAATCTCCACGGTTTTCACTTTATCTGCTAGAGAGCTTGAACTTTAGTCTCTTCGTCCAAAGGGAGAAAAATCAATAGTATCATACTGATACACAAGAAACTTTATTAAAGCAGCCATGGGCATCTCCACAACCTTACCCTATCAAGCTGGCTTGCTAATTGGTTTGCAACAGTGTGGCTGCCATGAAAATTTCCCAGGTCTGTCTTATGAAAATCTGGCTCTATCAGCATCAAGAACACAAACAGCCAGGGAAGCGGGCAAAGGTCGCTTCCTCGTTGTTGGGAACGGAAAATGAAGCTTGTTAACATTCTGCTGCTGCTTCTTCTAGGGAGGAAAAAAACCACGTCAGTGGTGCAGGGAGCTTTCCTCTGGAGGATTGAACAAAGATGATCAAGCTTCTCTCTGCTCACTTCCACTCACCCATCAGGTTTTCATTGACGGGGAAGCCTGAAAAAACCTGCCAGACGTGTCATTTCATACCTGCCTGAAGTCTTTAGTTTGGAGTGCTTTCCTTATTTGTCCATCACAATATAGTCTCTCTCCCCTTTGCACACCATCTCTCCTCTTTGCTGAGCCCTGGTTTGCTGCTCTGCTAAAGCAAAGCCAGATTCAAAATTTCCTGAAAAACATCAGTGTATGAGCAAAAATGAATTAAAATGGTATAAAGCTTTTGCAAGAAATGACAATTACAGCTGGAAGAGAGGAGACATGGAGTATCTAAATCCCCCCTGCCACTCAGTTCCAATACAAAAAGCAAGAAATACTTTGGTGGGGAGCAGGAGTTTACAGTGATGTCTCTAAGGCAAAAAATGTGACTGTAAGGGTGGTGTTGCCTGAGTGAATCTGTGCCTGCAAGAACCTGTAGCAGATCCCAATATGCCTGTGTAAGAAGGAACACATCACAGGATTCTGTGATGGAAAACGTCCCCTGACATCTCACTCTATCCATCTGAAAGGCCAGATGAACAGTAGAAGATGTTCAAACCTAGATTTTTTTTTTCCCTTATAATTCTTTAATTTAGAATATGGATCCAAAAATAAAGAAATATTTTTTACCCCTTAACAATGACAAGGGACTTCAGCATCCAGCTGAAGCAGTGAATACGAAGCTACTGCACAAACAGTGAAAATGGGGGAAATGTTCTTGTCTCCAAGCCATTGAGACTAAGTAGGAGTTTTTTTTGTTACATATACAGTCTTTCAAGATGAAAACTTTCTTGGGACCAGCCACAACTCAGACATAAACTATTAATCCATGGCTGAAAGCTTATCTATTGCAATTTCAAATACACAGAAATTAAATATGGTTTACTGCCAGTTTTGGACTGGTCAAGTGCCTGTTCAATCTTCTGGTCACTTTATCCTAATGATAGGGTCTGGGTAGCTTTGAGGCACTCTCTGGTGGGATCTCCCTCCAAGGACAGTGGACTTGGAGCCTGGCTGTTCACAGCACTTCCCTGTAAACCACATATCCCCACACAGAGAAGTTCTCAAGGTTAAACGGCCTTTAGGGCTGATGTGTGACCATCTTGTACCTAAAAGTCTAGTTCATGGTCTTAAATCCAGCTAACTGCTTGTATTGGTTAGGACCCTGAAGAAACTCAAGGATTTCTATCTGTGGTGGTGTTGTTGTTGCTGATAAAAGAAAGTAAACAATTTTTTCAAAAAGCATATGGAGGAATCATGAAAAGAATAATGCCAAAATGACACAATTTTTGTTTCCAATTGACTATAAAGATACATTTAATTTCTTCAGTCAACTTTCTAAGGATGCTTTTAGCTTTCCCATATTGCAATGGAAGGAAGTTAATTTAGGGGTCAGTTATGCAAAATCTTCTACCCCAGCTGGTCCAAGATATTAAACTCCTAGCGGTTCAGTGGGTTAGGAATAAAACCCCAACAAAATAACAAAACAAGTAAGAAAGGGTGAAATATGGCTTCATGAACTAAGTTTGAAAGAAATGGAGGATTTAAACATGAAGTTTGATGTATAATCTCTTTCCTTAATATGGACTGGTTGTGTCAAACTACAAAAGTCTCATCTACTTGTCCTATTCACTTTTCCACTAGCCTACCCACAGCAATAGATCATCTTAGATTTTCAGAAAGAAGAAAGATGAATTTTCTGTCATCATTAAAAGAAATAATATCTGTTTCCAAGGAGAAAAGGAGATTTTTTTTCTTTTTATTCAGGTGGAAGGTAGGATACTGGACAGGAAAACAAATTAATTCAGAAGGCCATTGAACTCTACAAACAGCTCAAATCTCTTCAAACTGGCAATGATTTGCAATGGTTTGATATTATGCTACCAGAGTCTGCTCAAATGTCTCTTCCACCACCTCACACACAGATGCACACACTTTAAATACGATATTAAAGATATCCTTGACTAGTAAAGATCCTGTCAAAGTATGCTAATCAAATCCAGCTTTGATTTCATGCTTACTTTTCTGCTCATCCCAATTGTAAAGCTAAGCTGTAATTAATACATAAGAGGCTGGTGATTATACAGTATTAGGCAGAACATATAGAGTGAACATACAGCATTAGATTGCATTTCAGTAGATCAGACACTACAGAGAAATAAGATCAACTCACAAGGTCTGGTATTAGTGGGCTGTTAGCTTATCTTGGTGACAATCTTGAGTTCTTGCATTGATCTCCTGCTACTGGTGACATTTCCTACATCTCTGTGTGTGTATACTTACAAGTGTGCATGCAGACCAAATAGGTGCTCTTTCCCCTTATTTTTTTTTTTTTTTTTAAATTCATAGGTTTATAGAGCTAGAGAATATTTTGAGTTGAAAGGATCATTGAGTCCAGCTTCTGTTCCTGCACAGGACAGGCTCAAAAATCCCACCATGTCCCTGAGAGCACTGGCCAGACACTTCTTGTGCTCTGCCAGGCTTGGAGCCATGACCACTGCCCTGAGGAGCCTTTTCCAGCGTCTGACCATCCTCTGAGGCTACATCACCCAGGAACCATTAGAATTTCTCTGGAAATGGGCCTGGTAAGTGACTGCCATGGCTCAGAGATGTACCTCCAGCAAGCATTTCTGCAATCTGTCCCTGCTCCCTGCCTGCCTGCCTGCTCAGGGAGAGCTCAGATGAAGGGCAGAACGTGTAAAGGAATAAACATAGCAGGATTACTAGGCACCCTGTTGCCAGAGGGTACATGAAAACTAGAGGAGGCCCTTCAGAGAGCTTGCCAAAAACCTGTTAAGGTCTTTGTATCCCCCTGCCAGTAGAAAAAAAGAGCTTTCCATAGTCTCAGATACTTAGAACTAGAAGAAAGGACATATAACTCCAAGAAGGGTCCTGGGATTCATCATTCAGCTTTATAGTATAGGAAGTCACACTAACTGTGATAAATAGTGTAAAACTAAAATGAGGAAAAAGCTCCCTATGATCCTGAACCTACTGATGTATTCTCTGGGGTAAATCCAGAGCTATTGTAGTAAAAAGAAACAGAGGTCCAGACTATCAAAGCAAACTCAGCACCACAAAGGCTTAACCAGTTCAATCTTTAAAGAGTGCTATGCCTCAAAACAATTTTTTAGTTTGAAAGAACCAAAAAAACTCAATCAACCAAACAAAAACAAAACAAAACAAAACAAAACTGAAAGAAAACAACTAAGGAAAGGAAGGTTCTGATATTGAGAGAGCTTTATTCTGCATGCAGGGACCAATTGCATTTTGCTGCAGAGCCACACCAGAGCAATCCTGTGGCTCTGAGCACAGCCATGCCACGGACCTCGCACGGGCATTTCCCTGCACCATAACGAGATCACATGTCAAAGCCTAAATTATGCAAATGAAAAGGCTCCACTAATACTGTTGAAATATTCCTGGAGTGTACACTTGACAACCTCAAAGTACATTTCACACCACTAATGACTTCATCACTAACACAATTGTCATGAGTCAAGCAGTTTCCATAGCAACGCCCTAGTACAGCTGTTTACCCATATAAAGTACTGCACCTACTTAGTTCCATATACAGACAGATCACTAGATTCCTAGGTACTGAAATTGAAATAATTCAATTTTCAGTGTCTCTCTTTATGAAGTGATTCTGCCAGCTATAGGTATTAGCATATCAATGTGACTTTGACAGGGTCTGCTGCAAAAGACATATTTTGCAGGCACTTCATGTCAATTAGAGCCCTAACTGTTTCATGGAATAATCATTCCTGCCAGATTAAGGTCAGGCTGCAAGGTAATTTAATTGGTGCCATTATATCTAGGGGGAAAAAATGCTCTAATAAAGTGCACACACTGTAGCTGCCAGTGAGGATGTGCTATGCGACATGAAAGGGATTGCCTTCCTAAAGTGTATGGGCAAACCATTTAGAGAGAGAGAAATAAGATGGAAACAACTTCAGACGCTTTGTTTCCAACAAAATTCCACTGTGTTTGACCAAGGGGGAAATTTTATTTCACTTGAAGTGGTACTACTCACAAGGGAGGAAGCACTGAAGAAAAATAAATAAGAATACAAAAAAAAAATCCCCTCACTCTGTGCACTTCTTCTTATCTTCTGTGGAATGGTAAACACTTCAATTAAAAGCTGCAAAAATCAAAACAAAGTAACTTTTTTCCCAGGGCTCTGATGGCTGGATTGTAGGAGGTCAGGCAGGAACTTCCCTGGCCTCTCCCAGGGAAGCAAGACCTGCAGGATTATTCTTTCCTCCTGTGGAAACTTTCAGCCAATGATTCCTTTCATGAGCGGCATGAGTCCAGTTTCCTACAGAGGCAGGTAGATTATCCTCTAAATTTTCCCTACCTTTCCATAATTCAGCTTCTCACACTTTTTCCTGAGGCTTCTTCCCCCTGCAAGAGCCAAGTCCTGGGATTCCCAGTTAAAAAAGGCACATCAAGACCATGTGTCAATGTGAGTGTGAAAATGCCAATGCACAGTCATTGGGGTCTGCCTTTCTTCTAGCCTGAAAAGGACAATAATTCAGAAAGTTTTCATTTCCTCAGGTTTTGATTTTCACAAATTTCTTTTTTAACCACCCCCCCCCCCCTTTTTTTTTTTAGAAATTTGATTTTCTTGGAGCACATGTGGTTTGGTTTTTGTTTTTTTTTTTCTCTACTGTCTAAAGCCAACCAAAGTTTTCAGGAAACTCACGGGTAGATGATGCAGAGTGTTTTCTAGTATAAGCTTATAGCACAGGAAAATTATGAGAGAGTAAGATTCTTAGCTCTGTATTCACATCCCATGATGGTTTACCTAGTGTCAACAAATTTCCAACAAGTGTCACCATTTTGAGCTGACCCTCTTCCATGGCAAAACAGAACACTGGGGAAAATATCTGCCTTCCAAAGGGGTTCCTCCTCATGGAGTTGTCCATGCCAGGGCTGTCCCTGTGCAGGGCCAGGGTTTGGACTTTGATGATCCTAGTGGGACCCTTCAAACTCAGGATATTTTGTGCTCAGCATTGTGGTCATATCCCCACTCTAAATACCAGTACAGGAAAGATTAAGTCAGCTGAAGAATATATGGTGTTAATCAAAGGCTCAAGGCCAGGTTTTCAATTATCTAAACTGTCTCATTTTCACAGGCTTCATCTAGGCTGCAATCATTTAAATAAATCTGAGGATATTTATAAAATATTGTGACAGGTTCAAGAACAACAGAGGAAAGTTTAGTTTGATTCTACATAACACAAAGTGTTTACAATATCTTTGTAAGTAGACTGCAAAATGTAGCTTTTATGTGGCACAATTTTTTTTTTTTTTTTTTTAAGGAAAAAACATATTTATAAACTGCAGTTTCAGGCTGGTATATTCTGCATCCCAAGAATACTTATTTTAATGATTTTACCATGAGCTAAAACATTGTGTGCTTAGAGTTACTCTAATCGTGTTGTGATGTGAAAACTGATTATGATCAGCTTAAGCTCAAAAAACAGAGACAAGAATGAAAGTTTTCTCATTTGCTGAAGGGGATATATATATATATAAACAAGATTTTCTGCCAAACCAGAACAATTTTACAAAATTGAAACAATGGGAAAAGATCAGATTCTGAACCCTTTGAATTTCTCTATGAATGTTTCAAAACTCCCTATTCATTATTACTATTTCCTTTTACCTTCTACACAGGCTTACAGTGAAACTATTTAAAAAAGATATAGGGAAGATTTTTTGCTGCTATGAATATTGCATAAACTAACTGAATTAAGGTCAATCAAAGGTAGATTATAAATGGAAATGAAAGTTTTTGTCATTATTTTCCTTTAAATATGTCTACTGGAACATTTTGGTTCAGCATCCCATTCCAATACATTTGATCAGCCATAAATTATCCATGAAAATCTCCATTAATCCCATTACAGATGTAGTCTATCTTCCTTCTTTTGGTTCAGCCTTGGTCGTGAAGCAGCAACACAGAAAATGGGGTGAGAGATAGCTCTGGATTTGAGGGCTCAGCAGCTCAAAGAACTTCACAGACAAATTTTTTTTATTGAAGTGAAGAACTTCATGTTTTCAGAGTGATAAATATTGCAGCCACAAAACAACACATTATAGAATCACTTCGTTTGGAAAAGACCTTTAAGATCAAGTCCTACAATACACCTAACAGTGCTAAGCGCAGCACTAACCCATGTGCCCAAGCACCACAACTACATAGCTTTTAAATCCCTCCAGGGATGGAGAATCCTCCACCTCCTGGGCAGTTTGATAATCCTTTCCATGAAGAAATTTTCTCCAATGGACAACCTAAACTTCCCCTGCTGCAACTTGAAGCCATTCCCTCTCCTCTCATCTCTTGCTATCTGGGAGCAGAGCCCGACCCACCCCCGGCTCACTCTCCTGTCAGGGAGTTGCAGAGCCAGAAGGTGCCCCCTTTTCTCCTCCTTTTCTCCAGGCTGAGCCCCCCCAGCT
>JAWWEE010000085.1:69318385-69356740 GCA_035221455.1 Xenops minutus | reverse complement strand
CCCTTCCCCTTCCCCTTCCCCTTCCCCTTCCTTTCCAAAATACATTTCCATCTGGATGAAATCCCTTTTCATAGTTTTTTTTTTTCTAATCTTATTTTGAGTGAAATAGCTTTGCAGCAAAGCTCTCAGCAGATCTGGAGATATCCTTCTGATGCTAAAACCTGACTGCTAAATAGCCATTAACTTTCTCTTTACTCTGTAAAGCACACCCGATAATCTTGGCCGGGGACACCTGTTTTGGCAGGAAAAGACTCTCTAAGAAGCAGGCAACATTATTTTGGCTGTATTGTGTTTACAGCCTGAAACATCCTTATTTAGCCAGCAAAGAAACACATTATCAGAAAAAGATACTTCAAGTTTTGAATGCTTGCGCACAGCTGCTATGATGCATAAAGGAGAGAAAACAGCTTACAGCACGTGCAAAGGAAGAATATATTAAGTTATATATTAAGGGAATAAACCTGACAAAAGATTTTATGTCTATTTTTTTACAAAAGGAAGACAACTTGCAAATATATATGTATGGAAAGAGGAGGCAGTAATGAACAAGGACAGTGCATTTCCCAGTAGGTGATCAGTAAGCCGAGGGATAGCTGCAGGATGTCATGATGTACTCTGCTGTCACAAAGATTTTACACATAGGCTGGACAACTTGTTCAATAAATCAACATGCATCTATCTTTTTTTTTTCTTTTTTTTTTTTTCCCCCTTCCTCTTTTTCCTAGGTGTCTGTTTGGAAACTCACAGCCACATTTTAATGTGTGCAGAGTGTTTGTTAACTTGGCATAGCCTTTTCATCATTTTCAACCCTATGCTACCTCTTGGGGGTGAATCATCATTATGTAACACAGTATACAAGGTACAATGTGATGATCCTTGTCCTTGCAGAGACAAAAAAACAAAAAGAAACCAAAAAACCAGAGAGCAATATTAACACAGAGGCACACACATATCCTAGTAATGATATACAGGGTAGACTGGCTACTGGGTATGTTTTTCTCACCTCTCAAAAACACTTATTGATTTCAGTGGGAAATGTTTTTTCCTAACTGATGCAGACTCTGTTCTCTGGG
Organism: Xenops minutus; assembly: GCA_035221455.1. Lineage (NCBI taxonomy): Eukaryota > Metazoa > Chordata > Aves > Passeriformes > Furnariidae > Xenops > Xenops minutus. Next base: position 69,355,667 of record JAWWEE010000085.1, on the reverse strand, counting down.
GTAATTAATGGGGATTTTTTATTTTTTTTTTAATTCAGATCTTGCACTGAAAAGAGGAACTCCAGTTATCTCCAGTAGTCAGACTAGACTTGCCATAAGCTCATGCTCATCTTTGTCTTACTTTCTTATGTACTGCACCAATTTAGCTCAGGATAAAAAAAAAAATAAGTGAATTTTTGTGATAAACAGGCTGATGTAAAGCTGGAGGAGATCCATTTGATGGTCACAAAATAAAAGTAAAGAGAGAGACTGTTGCATAGGAAGTTACTAACAAAATTGAACAAGACTTTAAAAACTGGTTAAAACAGAGGAGCAGCAACTTGGGCTATGCCCATCCCAGATCACACACTGCACTGGGAATGAAAAACGTCAAGAGAATTCTTAGTTATCAGTAGAAGTTTTCATTAACACTCCAGCTCCAGCAATGGACATCACTACTGTCCCAATGAAAAGTAACTTACACCCAAAGTGTGTTGGGAACTCTGACTGGGATAGAAGGATCAGGGTTCATCTCAGATGCTCTCCAGGGGATATGCCCATCTATAACTGAATAGTTTGTTCTTTTGGAAAGGTTCTGTCAAGCACCATGGGCTTCTCATGAACTGAGCGTTGAGTTCAGATTTAAATAAATAATGTCACCTGCAGTGGAAACCACCAGGGCTATCCCTGCCATAGCCAGTCCCTACAGCTGCAAAATCCTGCCTCAGAGAGTAGTCCTGCCTAACATGGAATCAGTAGAGATAACATCATCTGCACTTCAGGTGTGAAATCACCTCACATGTCATAAAACTGTCTCTCCCAAATTTGGGAAGAAAAAGAAGAAAATATCAAGTCCCACTTTTAATACTCCAACTTCCTCAAGAACTTTCAGAAAGTTTAATCTTTTCTGCAGATGTTTTGGGAACTTTTTACATTCAACAACTTGCCTGTGCTGAGCTGTTTGATATATTATTTTGCAGGTGGACTAACCAAGCTGCCAACAGCCAAAGAACATCATAAAGTGCCTTCGGAAAAGAACAATTGGAAACGGCTAATTAAGAATCACAGAATCGTTTGGTTTGGAAGGGACCTTAAAGATTATCTTATTCCAACCCTGCCACAAGCAGGGACACCTTCCACTAGACCAGGTTGCTCCAAGCCCTGTCCAGTCAGGCCTTGGACACTTCCAGGGATGGGCCAGCCACAGCTTCTCTGGGCAATCCAATGGATACATAATTTTTGAAAAATTATATTCATTTTCACCAGAATGCAGTATTTTATCTGACAGTACGAAAACAGGGATAGGGCAGAAAAGTACCTTGTTTCTCTGATTTACTGAGTCAGCATTGAATTCAATAGATATTTAAACCTGTACCAAATTAAGATTTACTTGAATAATTATCATTGTAATTTTGTCCGTAGTTTACAGCTAAAAATTCTTTCACACAGACTCTAACAGTGATATCAAACATCACCATGTATTAATACAAGGCACAGACTCTGGTGGGAGTTTTATCTGTCAAGAATGTCATGCTCCAAGTCCACAATTCACCATGTATACAATAGGGAAAAGGAGGAAAAAAGTACCTGCCAAGTATTCACAACATACTTTCAGACAGTAGCAGTAACACTCAGGTTTGAAAGAATATCAAAATAAGGTATTTCAACATGTACAAATCCTTCTACATAGCAATGTTTACTATTGAAAAAAAAAAAAGTTTCAGTGCATCTGTTGCTATCAACGTAACTTGCTTATGGAGCAAGTAAGTAAGTTAAAATGTCTGGCACAGGGAGCATGAAGTAAAAAGCCATATAAAAACAGACCCATAGAATAGTTTGGGTTGGAAGGCATCCTAAAAATCATCTCATGCTGACCCCTATCATGGGCAGGGACACTTTCCACTAGACTGAGTTGCTCCCTTACCCTCCTGCCCACAATGCAGGGGATGCAGCCCAGGGCACATTACTGGGTTGTAGGGAGCTTGTCAACCACCAACACCTCCAAGTTCTTCTACCTGTGGTTGCTCTCAATCCACTCTCTTCTCAGACCATAATTATGCTTGGGATTGCCTCAGTCCACCTGCAGAACTTTGTACCTGGCCTTGTTGATCTTCACACAATCTCACCTCTCAAGCCTGTCCAGGTCTCTCTGGATCCCAAATCAGAAATCAGAGACAAAACAATTATGAAGGAGTGCTCTGAGGATAGAGGGAACTATGTGGCAGCAGATCAGAATTACAGGGGGATGACAGGCAAAAAGAGGGGGTTTACCTCAACCACAGGGAGAGAAATAGTAGTTGAATATCACTGATGCTTTAGAGGGAGTTTCAGAGGTCTAGTCAGGAGTTACTGTATTTTGTCTTTAAGAAGAGTTCTGCAACATTCTGAATTATCTGAGCATGACCTTAGAGCATAATTAAGAAAGATTAAATTCAAACCTTTTTACAAAATGTCCATTAATTCCAAGAGGGTTTTTTCATACATTTTTAATTTTTTTTTTTAAATGATTAGATTATGTTGGCTTGATTTGATTTGATTTTCTAGTTTCTGTGGATGGAAAGACAGGAAAATATGATCTGTTGTAAATAAGATGTGTTGTCTGAATTTCTTTTTCCTGAAGGTGGATGAAACCACACTCTTTTTAGAAAGATACCTTGAAGATTTTGATTAACAAGGTCTATGCCATCCTGGGTGATGAGCAGGTACTATACGCTGCAAATGCCACTAGTAGAAAAGTAATCATAATTTCAAGTTTGAATTTATCTTTTAACTCTTGGGTATTCTTATACTTGGGTCTGGAAAATTATAATACCCATTTCTGCCCATTCTCCTGCCATGCAATTTCCCCAGATGTCAGTAGCTATGCACAGGACTCAAGTCACATGGAGAGGCTTTTTTCCCCAAATACAAATTGATAGTATTTTCCCTCCATTAGGTTGTTTCTTACTCTGTTTTATTTCAAGCAGCCTCAAGAAATTTTGTTGCTTTTCTAACAATGCTGAGTAGTGATCAGAGATGAATTACTGGTGTTTTTTTTTGAAAGAGTACATTTGTTAGAGAAAAAACCCCCAAAAAACACCACCAATGAAACACATTTCCAGGGGGATGTGAGTTATTCATGAAGTGTGGTGAAAATCAGCATAAATCTTCATGGCCAACAGAGCTAAAAGAACATTTGCAAATATCTAATATTTTGTGTTGACATTTTCTGAAGAAAAGATTGTCATTTTTCTTTCCAAGAGCCATTCTGTCTGAAAATTTGAAAAACATTTCCTTTCAAAAAATGCTATATTTTTAACACTGTGACAATATTACATATTTTCCATGATATTTCCTTTTTGGTATTTTCTGAGACCATATTTGTTCAAATATCACATTGAAATCCCATATCTGGACAATCATTGCCTTTTATTTCCTACTTTTGTGATTAATTTTCAGTTGCTTTCACTTATCACTGAGTGTCTTCTGCTTTATAAATTTGTTCCACAGTTTCACCTGTTGGGTGTTGCACATTTTATTTTGTTTATGAACTTACTGTATCAGATTTTGAACCTTTGGTCAGACATTTCCAAACTCTCACTACCAGACTCATTAGTGGTCATCTTAAAACCATTGTGGCATCTTCAGATTTTACTGCTAAGAATTGATCTTGTTGATATAAATGCTGAACAGGGCTCGATTAAGATTCTAATCCCTTGGAGACTGCATTAGCTGCAACTCAACTCATGGATTTCTCCCCATTAAAAACTCTGTTTCAAGGCCTGTCAGACAGGCAGTTTTAATACATCTAATGTGTGCCCTGTTAATTCAATATAATGTGCTGGTTTTCAATCTAAAAGTCAAGTGGTACAATCAAATTAATAGGAGAAATCCAATTATATGATATCAACAGCATTGTTGTTATCAACCAAACCTGTAATTTTATAAACAAAAATATAACACATTTGTTTGACAAGACTTACTTCCTTACAAACATGTTGACTAATATTAACTGTATTTTCAGCATCTAATTCTTTGTTGACAGAGTCCTGAATTAACTATTCCAATAGTTTGGCCATACTGACATCTGACTAACCAGTTTACTGAGTCATCTCTTCTGCTCCATTCAGATTCAGGAATTTCACTGGCAGTCATCCAATCTTCAAGAAATTTCCTCAACTTCTCAAAAAACTCTTAAAATCTGGTTTGGAGGACCATCAGCTACTTCCCTTTGGATCACCATATCGGATATACGTCTCTGATTATTTAACAATGATATTTTTCTCTAAACCAGGTGGTCATCACTCTATCCCTTCTGTATCTCTGAGTATCATTATCCTGCTTCACATCACTCACAGGACAGAACTAAATGCTTTAATAGTAATTTTATACTTTAAACATTTTTAACATACCCTATAAAACACTTTCTGGCATCACTGCAAGCACTGTGAGTAATGAACAACAACCATTGAGGGCTTTTTGTCCCTAATACATTATATACTTGCATTTTTATACATTTTCACATGTGTTAACCTCACCACACTCTGTGGATTTTTTTTTCAGGTGTCCTTTTCACACCTCCTTTTAGCACATATCTCAAACACATATTTTAGAAGTCATCTGGTTATGAAAAATTTATCTCAAAATAGATTATATTCATCTATTCATCAGCAAAGTGAAGAACAGGGCTTTTTCCTTGCCTCCTGATTTGTGACTGTAGCTGGTAAATTCTATTGCATCTTCATCAAACATGAAAAATTCAATTGGAAATGGTCATGTACTTCTTTACTCACAAGGAAAAAATAGATTTCTCAGACAATGGTCCCCAACTTGCAGTTATTCAAGAAACATTATTATTAGTATTATTCAGAAAACACTAAATCACAAAGTCTTTCTGTAACAGAGCAAAGCATTTAACTTCCATGTCCAATTTTTTCAATCACTTCATCAAAACTTCTCAATACTTTATTTTAGTTCTCTCTTGATAAGCATGCCAAGAATTTGTGTTTCACCATCACTGCTAGCAAGACTTCTGCACTAAGGAAAACAATAATAAAATTTATATTTTTAGGGATGTGAGAAAACACAGAACCTGATCCAATCAAGGTCACAACTCACATATCCAAGCGGAATCAGTTGCCAATGGCCAATTTACACATTATTGTTTAAATTCTTGAGGAATGGGAGGATTTGGTCCTCCACATTTTGGGGTCAAACCAATCTGCTCAAGTTCGCACGGCTACTTTAATAAAAAATAGGTATCCTATTTCTGTACAATTAATTCTGTAAGGAAAAAGACTCTTTCAAAGATACAAGCTGGAGTAAGGCAGGTCTCTGTGAGGCAGTGTCTGTGAAGCTATCACATATTACCTGGACTTGAAAAGTTTTTGGTCCCATTTGCTTAGAAGGAGTGAAGGATGACAAACCACAAAAAGTGAAGTGTCCTCTGGGCAAGTCAAGACCAGTGTGCAAGAAAAATATGGACTAAATCTTGGATGTTGGACTCTTAACCCAAGCCTTGAGTAAAAGAGTGCTCTGAAAAAGTAATTCTGAACTCAAAATTTTTGCAAAGTTTGAAACCATTAATACTCAAGATTATCAAAGTGTCAATTTTATCTTGTTCCATCCTGCAAAGGTCTGTCTAGGATGGACACTTGTAATGAATATATAAATAATAAATCTGCTCTCTAAAACATACTTTGACTAGCAGTTCATGACTGCCTTCAACAACCTTTATATTACTTTTTACAATGGAGCCTTATCTATAAAAGAAGTGAAAGTGCCCAGAGCCTGGTTAGAGAGAGTGAAGGTGAGAGACACTTTCTTACATTCCTCTGATTTTCATTTCCCCTTTGCTACAGTTATGAGCAAACTTTTCTCCAGTCTGTTTCTGTAGATTACTTCCATTTATTCTTTTGTTCCTGTTTCCAAGAATACATCCTCAGAGTCAATTCAAGCTTTAATACAAGGCAATTACTAAAGAAATAAAATACTATTGCCCCAAATCTTCAAGCATTTTGGCCATATTCTTCTTGGCTTTTCTATTTTCACTATCTAAAGTGCAGCACTCCTTCAATGCCCTTGAAGAAGTACTTGCTACATTACTGGATGCATTATTCCTTAGAAGAAGAAGGGATAAAAATATCATCCTCAATTTATGAATCATCCTTATCTTTACTCTTCACCTTTAGTTCTCTTTGTGCTTCCTTCTCTCATGGTCTTCTAAATTATTTCTGGACAAGTACAGCATCACTAAATTGGAACATTTTATTTTGCTACTACTTTTATCAATGTTGTTACTCTTTCCATCTTTAGAAAGTGCAACCTCACTCTTTTGGAACTCTATAACCTTCTTTCTTCTCCAGAAACTGTTTTGTTTTGTAGGTTGTTTTTTTTTTTTTTTTTCTCCCACCTACTGCAGGATAACATATTAATTTATTTTTTTAAAAAATTTTATTTTATTTCTTTCCATAGGCCATTGCTTTGGCTTGAATGCACTTCAAAACTAAAGTACATTGGCATATCCAGTTCTCTGACCCTGATTTCCTCAAAAGCTGTATCATGGAAATGAAACCAAAGGACACCATTCACAAGGGACCCTCTTATCTACATAAGAAATGAGTACCAAAGATGCTTGTAGAATTAAATAGTAGAGCAGCATTTTAATGTGCTCCAAAAAAGGCAAAGAACTATTGATGCCTCAAGGATCAAATACATCTTCCTAATCACTCTGCGCAAAATCAGTTATGAACATAATTTATATCACTACTTATGGCAGTGGAAGAAGATTAATTCTCTCTGATCAAGGAAAATAACAAACGTGCAGACATCCGTTCTGCTAAATAAATCAACATCAATGGAAATGGATCCCATTTTTGTCTTCACTTTGAATCTGTAATTTTACATGTTACTGGACAAGAGCAATGTCCATGGACTTAGCATGGCCATAGTGGCAAAGTAAGAAGGCAGCTGGGTATTTTAGCAATGGACATTACCCACCTACTAAAAGTGCCCAGAAGTACCAGGCAAGGGGATTAGTATTGTGAGATGAATACTAAAATACATGGAGATATAAAGGTTACAAACCAAGACAAGAAGCTAGGGCAAGCATACTGAGCTTCACAGTTTGGGTGGACAGTTCCTTCAAATCACAGCACTTGAGAAACCTCTGCAACAGGTAGATGTGCTGTAGTTCCCCATCCAGCAGCAGATACAAAATGTGCAAGCCACATTCCCCGAGGGGGATGCACACACCATAACAATGAGTCCCCCAGAGCAGTCTCACAGACAAGATAGAATGGCTGGGCAGCTTTTCAGTAGTATTCTCTGTTTTTATAGCTATTTTCCACTTTGGACAGCTCTCAGAAATGTTAACCAGAACCACATGGCTGGCAAGTCACAGATATGTGAGCCACAGGAACCCGCACAAAAGCCCCACCACCTCTATTGTATTCCCTGCAGTACCACAAGGTTTCTCAGCATGGCCTGGAGCTGTGCTGACTCCAAACTCAGTTTCAGAATGGAGCTTGCAGAAGGCAGCACACAGGTACATCACACAAAAGCTGTGACATGATATTTCTGGTTTCCTGAGCAGTTTGTTGTGACAATAAAAATTCAGAGGCAGTTTTTAAGTCTGATACATGTATTTCAAAAGTTAGACTGTATTTAAGGCAGTTGTGAGCCACACATGGCTGCCCTTGGAGTGACACAACTCTCAGCAGTACAAGCACAGTGTTTCTCTCTAGCTTTATTCCAACACAGTATTTGCTGATGTCAGATAAAATAAAGGCCCTACTTAGAGGAAATGGCCTCAAGTTGCACCAGGGAAGGTTTAGGTGAGGCATTAGGAAAAATTTCTTCACAGAAAGTGTGGTCAGGCACTGGAAGAGGCTGCCCAGGGCAGCGAAGGAGTCACTACACCTGGAAGTATTCAAAAAACGTGTGGATATGGCACATGAGGACATGGTTTAGTGGTGAACATGGAGGTGGTGCTGGGTGGATGGTTGGACTTGGTGATCTAAGAGTTCATTTCCAACTGTAAGAATTCTATGATTCTATAGAGCTCTGTGGTGGACTGTCCTCCAGGCTCAAAGATGTTGACTCTGGTCTGTGAGAGAGTTTACAGGACAAGGGGACAGCAAACATATATAAATCAACACAGTCTAACGCTATTCATAAATTCTGCAAAGCTGTGTGCTATGGAGCACCCAATGCACATCAGTCATACAACTGTTAGACACTGAAGTGCTGAAAAGTTCAGATGCAGGGAAAGGCAATACAGCAACTCCCATTTCACGTGGGAAACTGAGGTACAGACAAGCCAACAACTAGAAGGTCAACTGTAAGAGGAAGTCTGAATGTCTTTGAGGATCCACATTGAACTGCCTTGCCCGTGATCACTCCCAAAGATTTCCCCAAGCAAATTTCCCAAAGCCTGGGAAAAAAAAAAAACAACAAAAAAAAACAACAAACAACAAAAACCAAACAAAACCAAAGAAAGAAAAAAAAAAAAACACAAAACCTCAAAAAACAACCTAGTGCCAGGACATGGAAATAGTGTGTTGCAATTCATTTTCTCATTTTCCAATATTACTTTTGACTTGGTTTCAAATATACATTTTAACAGCTCTTTGGCAATTTTAGGAAGGAAAGGAAATGAGAATGCTGGAAGAGGAAAGGAACAAGAAGAAAGTAAATGGAAAGTGAGCACTGACTGACAATTTTTTAAAACCTTAGGACCCTGTTGCTTCAAGAGAAGACTGGATGGAGCATTGAGCAACCTGGTCTAGTAGAAAGTGTCCCTACCCATGGCAGGAAGCTGGAACAAGATGATTTTTAAGGTTCCTTCTGACACAGACCATTTCTATGATTCTGTGATTCTAAGATCTTTGTTGAAAGCTGATTCTGTTATGTGCTAAATTAATGGCTTAGCATTTTACTAAACTTCCAGTGACTATTATCATGTGCCTGTCGATTTACCCAAACACTCTCTCCAAGTACTGGCTTGCAGATTGACACAATTGTCAGCAAAGCAGGAAGCTGGAAATCTGTCTGCAAAACTACCTTGATGAATAACTTGTGGCAAGGCACCTTAAAAATATATCGGAATATTAACAAGTAGGTTTCTACATTGTGTTGTGAAGTGCTTTGGGGCATGGGTATAAGACTGAGTGTATATTATACTACCATTAGTGTAGGTAAAGACCACTTATGGAGCAGATATGGATAAATATATGCCTGTGTACATGTGAAGCATTATGACTGCCACAACACGTATTGCGCAAGGTAAAGCTGAATCTCAAATTCAGGACTTCAGCTCTGTTTGGGAAGAAATTAAGCAACTGCAATACAACTGTATTTCTGGTAGTGCTTGGGAGAGAAGGGAGTGAGGTGACAGTCATGCTAATGATGCTATTGCAGGAATTTCTTTATATGTGCATGTGTGCACATATATATGTGTGTGTATGGCTGATAACAGAAGTATTTGAAATGCTGTTGGAGGAAGACAGTCTCAGAGCTTTTGGATATCTGTTGTGGAAATGAAATGATCATGATGTGACCCACCATGTGCCACCACTGCAGAAGATAAGTCTGTGATAGGAAGCAAGCTGTAAAAATGATTTGGCTAAGAAATAAAAAAAGTAGATATTTAAGGCTATCAACTCCATGTTAGTGGAGGTTGGGTAAAGCAGGTTGGAAAGTTAAAGATCAGGTTTGAGCATCCTTAAATTTTGCAGCTGTGTGTTCTCAGCAAAATTCTCACCCTATCTGTATCCACACAAAGTAGATCCCATGATGGTGGAGTTATTCCTGATTTACACCTTCAGGAAGGTGTTTTGGTGCTTGCAGTCTCCTCTCTGTAAATGACATAATGCTCAGTAAAACTTTGTCCAACACTATTTCTAGGGGAAGCTAGTGAGGATTTTGTGTTAGTGAGGGGAAGTTGTGTATTAAATCCTTTGTTTGAAGAAGCCAGCTAGGGAAAAATCTGGCCTCTTTGTTTAAAAATAAACAAATAAAAAAAGATTATCTAGATTTGTGTACTTATGCATGTATGAGAGAAAGCATTGGTAAGAGAGCAAGATGTGCAAGGGGAGATCATTCGCTCAAATCGGATAGCATTACTAATACATAACAACTCTGCCAAGGAGGCACTGCACAGCTGGAATTAATCTGAGGGAATGTGTGTTGCTGCAAAGACAAGCGCAGAAAACTTTCCCCGTGTGAAGGCAGCGTGAAGCCCTGCCCTGTGGCTTGGAAGCAGTTCATCAGGCCCTGACAGCACCGACATCTTCTTTAGACCATTGCTTTGGGTGGGGGGGAAATGCACTCCACCCTGCTCAGAGGAACATCCAGGAGGGACTTTTTTTATCTCACGGTATTTTGAAGATCACAGCAGTCTCTCCCCTCCCTGTTGTTTTTTGTTTGTTTTCTTTCTTTTTTGTTTGTTTGGTTTTTATTACCTGGTTTATTGCCTTATTGCATTGGCTCCAAACCCAACTGAAAAACTCACATGACTTATTTACACCGGACAGTGATTCAGGCTAAAAGCAGCTGCTCCATTTAGCCAAGCCCCTGTGTGCTACCCAGATTCTCTGCTAGGTGTAATAAGGTGTTTTCTTTTAAATCCACGCTGTGAGGAGGTAATAGTGGAATGTGTGCAGCAGATGATGGTTCTCTCTGAAACACAGTTTTGAAAACTCTGTGAGCCCAGGGTCATATTTAATAAACAATTTTCCAGTAAAAGACAAGTCTATCTGGAAGTGCAATACAATTGCTGATTTTAAGCAGGGTCGTACATGTGTGTGGTTCCTTCTCTCCAAGCCCCTCTTTACTCCTATCTGGACCTGTGAAGTTTCTGATTTATGTCAGTAAGTGATTTTCCCCAAAGATTTCAGCTTGCCAGTGTGACCTAGACTCATTTTGTCATGTAGCAGGGCTCCCTTCCTCCACAAATGTAGCTGCGAGGAACTAAGGGAAATAAGAAAAGTGCTTTGAAAAGGAAATAATGTTTAGTGCAGAAAATGAGACAAAATGCATTTTTGCAGGAAAAAAAAGTGACTTTGGAAAGTTTTGTCCTGTTTTTGAGTGAATGCAAAACTAGACATGCTCATACACACACGTAGAGTTTAGCTTGCAAACACTGATTTAATGTTCATTTCACCCCTAATTATCCTTCTAATGGCTATCAAAAGTCTCACATAGTCACCAAATTGAAAATAACTTCCTGTGCACCGCTTCCAGTTAGTGCAGGAATTATGGCTTTATTGCCATTATTAACTTTCCCCAGCTATAATGTATGGCTGGCCTTGAATTACCCCACTGTAGGAGCCAATGACTCCAGCATGGTTTGTAAAATTATGCTCTTGGTTTTCACTTCCCTCTAGCTCTTCTTTCCAAGCCTGACTCTCCGGCATCACCCTCTAAGTATTGATCCTGCATTTCATGGCACTCCTCTGACTTCCAGTGTTTCCTGATTTCTGTAGAATTTTCCTTCCTCTATCTTAGATTTCCTTCCCACCTCCCCAAGATCTTGACCTCATTCTTTGGTCCCTGAACAGCTGGCCAAAGATTTCCCAGGTCTTGGGAGGTTCCCTCAGCTGGTATATATCCAGCATATTTATCTCTAAAAAGACTAATTCCCTTTTGTCTGGATTGGGAGCTCGCCAAGCCCATCACAGATAAAGAGCTGGTGGACAAGCCAATGGCTGGCTACAGGAGCCAGTGGAAAGTCACAGATCTCCACCAGCTCATCATGCACTTCCATGAGATATCTGAACAGAAATGTGGAACTGGTGTTTGGCCTAATGCATAATTTGTTCTTGTTGAACACGTGGTCCCGAAATGCATCCAGTTGGGACCTATAGGCTAAGCTCTGCCTATAGGTTATAATATGCTGGTGGAGTCAGTGCTTCATCTGTCAGTTTAACCTTTCTGGTGGGAAAAAAAAGCCCAGAAAACAAACAAGAAAGTGAGTTTAAATGCCCCTCACCTCCCCCCATAAACCCCTAACCAACAAAGAACCAAGTAACCAATCAACAAAAAAATCCAAACTCTCAACAACCCATTCTGTGCCTAATTTCTCATTTGAATTTGTCTGGTATCAGCTCCTTGCTTTCTTACTGCTATTTAAAAGTCTTGGTGTTTTCTTCTTCTGAAGGTTCTCAGCTATCTCTCCATACTCTTTTTGATAAATTAAGCAGGTTGTATATCCAAAGTCTCTGACTAGGAGGTATTTTTGCCAGCTCTTAAATAACTGACTTTCTTCTGCAATTGAAGCTTTTTAACACACAATTTTTCACTTAAAAATATAAATGGCTCGTCTGGTTACAGCATCCCGGTTTTGCTGTATAAATGCACAGATTGTGAGTTAACAGGGAAGAGAGAAATCCTGCAGTTCCCTTCCCACCAAGGTAATCCACACCTGTGTTAGTCATTCATCTTCATGGCTTATCTTCACCTTGTGGCTTGTTTGAAGGCTTCTCTAACCCTCATCCATTGACAATATACTATACGCAGTAGTTTATCATTCTACCTCACCTTTGGGCTGCAAACCAAGGTTTGTGGCTTCTTCAATAGCAAGGGGTAGTCACTGGTAAAAGGACATTCAGCATTAGTTAGGTGATCACTTCTTCCCAAATGATTACAGAAGTTTTAGGTAACTATTTCCCTCCTGGCTTTTCCCATTAGATGTCTATCACATAGTGGACTTTTTATTCTGGTCTAAGTGTGTTTCTGGGCTGAGAATCAGGTTCTTCATCCGGTTATTGAGGACAATATTATTGCAATTGATATTGCAATGCCAAACACTTGTTTTTTAATTATGAGAGCTTAAGGAAAATGAGATAATTAAAGTTGTGCTTCAAAAGACTTTACCTTTAAAGGTCAGTCTGGAAGGGGCATCAAGGTCAGGTTGGCTGGGACTCTGAGAAACGTGATCTAGTGGAAGGTGTCCCTGCCCATGGCATGGGAGTTGGACTAGATAGCCTTTAAAAGGTCCATTCCAACCAAAACTATTCTGTGATATCAACAACACAGCCACAATCAAGTATGCAACTAGAGTGTGTGGTTTAATTGAAGTGTAGATGTAGGTATAACCAAGTCTCCATGTTAAGACTGGTCCTTGTAGGACAGGGAGACTGCAGAACATGATATACATGTCTCTAGGTGGCCACACAGCCTCTCTAGAACAGAACTGCTGCTCTGCACACCCCTTCATGTAGGGATTCTGAGTAATGGTTCTCTACCCACAAGGGTTTAGAGGCCATGGGATGGAGAGAAGTGATTAATAGCAGTAGTTCATTGTGGCTGTGTTTGCATGTCATCATTCAACAGATGGCTACAAGTGGTAAATGAAGTCTCTAAATGCGAACTGAAATGGGGAGATCTTAAAACGATTTTAGCTAAAAATTTCATCATGGACTTGAGGGCTGGTGGGATTTCACTGCCATAAGTAAGCACAAAAGTTCCAGAGATTTTTCCAGCCATGCAAATCACCATGCATTTCTGGAAGTCCATACTGATCCCTTCTTGCCCATAAATAGCACATCACATTACCACACCTACCAGGTCTCTTGGGAATACAAGACTGAATTTCAGAGATGCCTGAAGGCTTCTTTTTGTGTGTTTTGATTTTGGGGTTTTTTTTGGTTGTTTGTTTTTTAGTGGATTTTATGTTCTCTTGCAAAAAATGCAGAAGAAAAGCCCTAAAATTTTCTTAAAAAACCACCTATATATTTATAGACACATAAGCAAGTGAGAGAACTAGTAGAGAGAATGCTCTGCCCCTGAAATGCAGCTATACCTTAGGTGGACTGTGACTGCTAACTAGAAGTTAAAAGCAGTGTATGCAATAATTGAAATCAACAAATCAAGGGAAAGGATATGGTTTAGAACAGCAAGAGCAGAACTTGGAGCTTTTACAAAGGTTGAGTACCTATTGTCTATATTCAAAGCTGATGACTTTGAGGACACCTCACTGTAAGACCATAGTTAATAAACTCTTCCATTGGGTTATACATTAAGTGCTAGGGTAACATTACTGCAGGTTACAACAGTTTAGCTGCATTTACTAGAGATATATTTTAGAAAATCAAGCCTAGCATTAGCTCTCTATTGTGCTTTTTGTTAGTGGTGCATTAGTCACTCTAATGATACTGTGTTTGTACAAAGCATTATATAAGTGCTTTGAGATAAACCACACAACCACCACTTAGAAATCAAAGCTGTTCTCTACAAACACACATCTGTTTGCAATGGATTCTCTTCTTCATCCTTCTTCCCCAGCATCCCTCTCCCATCAGCTGGTTCAACACCGAAGCACAGAGAGTTTTTTTGTGGGAAACATATTGATTGAATTTCTTACCTATGAAATCAAAGTGTATACTGGATCAATCTGCAAGCAGTGCTCCCTGACAAACATCACCCCTGCCAAACACAAGAACTGGCCAGAAATCAGATTCCTAGGTGTTACTGTTTACTAAGAAAAATCAGCAGATCATCTTTATTCTCAAAAGATTCTATAAAGCCTCAGCTTGATTTCTATTTAATAAACACAGGATGCTGGAGGTCAGGGGAAAATAATTCAAATCTTCTAATGTTTTTTGGGCTTACTGGCTTAGAATGGAATTGATTTCATATTATGGATTTTCCTTTTTTCCCTTCACTTGATACAATACATTAGGAAACAAACACCAGGTAGTAGTTTATTCATACTGTTAAACATGTTTTTAATTGCCAAGTAGTCAAATAATATTTTGTCAACTTGTTTAAAAGAAAACTTCTATGTAAATAAATGCAACCAGTTTGTTCCAGCCATATTCAACTACTTAAATTGAAAGGATTTTTTTACCACTGCTCTTACTATTTCTTACCACTGTTCTTAATTTTTCCTACCCTAAGCTTCTCACATTCATTGTTTACACTTTTTTAACCTGACACCACCTCTAAAAAGTATTGAAGAAATATTCTCTATATTTTAGTCTGTCAGAAATGAAATCTCAAGCAGGTTGTAGCCCGGAGCCCCAAGACAATTTTTCTAGTTAAATCCTTTGGATTTCAGGGGAAATCTTAGAAGGTTGAAGAGTTGGATCCAGGTGATTTGTGCAGTCATAGAGGAAATATTTGGTGGAGAAACTGCTGAACTGTAACTATGTTAGACCAGTAACTATTTCCTAACCCAGGATGATCCTTTTCCTGAGTGGGAAATAGTCATATACCTTGAACTTGAATGCTTATAAATGGAAAAAGCAATTACAAAATGTTGTTAAGATTTTTTCAGGTCTCCTTTTGCTGCTTAGAGAAGAACTTTGAGGATGGTCATGACTAAAGGAAACAGAAGGCATTGTTTTTCCTGTGATATGTGTTTGCTTTCAGACTTGGGCCCTAAACTCTTCAGCCAAAAGTAATATTACAATAATCTGCATGATTAAGGAGCACCATAAATAATTTTTGTTTTTCATTTCACATATTCCTACCACCTGTGTAACCATAGATTATTCCTACCACCTATGTAACCATAGATTATCCTGAGTTGGAAGGATCATTAAGCCCAACTCTGATCCTGTACAGGACAGCTCCAAGAATCCCACCATGTACCTGAGAGTGTTGTCTAAACACTTTTTGTGCTCTGTCAGCTTTGGTGCTGTGACCACTGCCCTGAGGAGCCTATTCTAGTGTCCAGCCCCTCTCTGGGGGAAGAACCTTTTCCTAGTATCTGACTGAAACCAACTTCAGGCCATTCCCTGAGGTCCTGTCACTGGTCACCACAGAGAGGAGATCAGTGGCAGCCCCTCCTCTTCCCCTTGTAAGGAAGCTGTCAACTCCAATTTCGTCTCGGTCTCCTCCAGGATGAGCAAGCCAAGAGACCTCAGACACTGAGGAGTGTGGCTTCCCCTCCAGAGTCTTCAACATCACGGTAGCCCTATAACCTGTAAGTAGGCACCCTTTTCCATGAATGCCCTTTGGAAGACATCTAGGAATCTTGGGGCATTTTAGAAGTCCATGGATTTGGAGGTACCTGCCCTTTTTGGGGTACTAAACCAACTGATAGCTCCCAGGAATGAGCTCTTCAGCCTATCCACTGTGTCAGAATGGACACACAAACACAGAGTTTGTGGGTAGGGAACTTGCAGGGGAAGGGCATGTGCAGCATAAATCTGGTCAGTTGGAAACTACTGTGATCTCAAGCATTTCATGTCCTTTCAGGTCTATTTCTGCTATGGCTCTCACAAGCAAAGCAAGAATTAGATGTGATTTAATAGCTAGATTAAAGGATGCTGGATGACTGTATGTACTCACCAGGTTGCTCCTCAAGCTGCTCATCTCTTTGTATTGCATATAAATGGTGGACTCTTTGTTCATCAGCTCCATCCCACAAAATCTTATGTAAGTCTTTAACTTTCTGAACTCTGAGCAGTTTCTCTGACTTCAGCACAGCTACCCCTGGTGCAAAACTAAGTGTAGACATAAATCATTGCAGTAGTGAGCCTGGAATACATTGAGGTGAATAGTTTCTCTTCAGGAAAGCATTTATTTCCTAAAGGCATAATTTCAGCCTAAAGGTTTCACATATTTGTGTTGTCTTTCATAAGTCGGTTGGGAAGCAGTGTGGAAGGGCAACTAAAAATGTCCAAAATGCACATTACTAAATGCAATATTTTCAAATTGGGAAGGCAGATCCATAAAGAAATTCAGATGACACAATGATATCTAAAAAAGAAATTTGTACTTTTCTATCTCAGCTCAAATGGCCAGGGTAATTATCTAGGAAGAAGAAGATTGGAATTTAAATTTCCTCTTTGCTTCAAAGCATGAACTTGAATTTAAGCTTCCAACACCTTGAGAAAATTATGTCTTAAGCAATGGACTGTGGAATGTGGAAAGGTTTCACAAGGCCAGATTTGTGAACCCTGTCCTCTGGTGATTTTAGTGCTCACTTTTTATATGTTAATATATACGTTGAAAGTTACCAATTTAAAAAGAAAGGGAAAAAAAAAAAAGGAAGAAATAAAGGAAAAAATTTAAAAAGTTAAAAAAGGAGAAAAAATGCTGTATTTTCAGAGTGTTTAAAAGCAGTCTCATGGCACTTAATCACATTTTGTGCTGTGGTTGTAGCAAACAATACAAAATGATTCCCAAAGATCCAGCTATGACAGTGGTGACTCACAAGCAGGCCTTTAAAGTACTCCCAGTGTCTAAATATTAAATATTTACTATAGTTCTATAAAATTTTACATTTACTGTACTGCACACTTGTTTTACCAGTCCTCAAGGGACACTGAAAATTCTGTATTCGCTTCCCCTTTCCAGCATATCAAACCTTTTTTCATAATACCCCTATTAAGCCATACACCTCCCCAATTTCCCATAGGTTGTCTCTAAGTCATATTGGTGTCAGTGCAGAAACTCCAACTGAGTCTCATTGATGTCAGTCAGAAAGTGGAAAAGAAAATGTGAAAAAAATTACCAACCCCCCCCAGTTCTTATAAATACTGCAGTTAGCAAGGCAGTCCTTAGTCAGGTCTGCTCATGTTGAATTGTACCTTCCTTTTTTGCATTTGCATATTGATTGTCAATGCTTTCTTATCTGTCTGTATAGCATCATGTGTATTGTCAGGTGACACAAATAAATGAGCTAATGAATAAATAATGACAATCAATGGAAACAAACACAGAATTGACTGACCTCCTTATTGTTCTCACTGAATGAGATGCTAAGAGTAATCAAGCAGCATAAATTATAAAATATAAATTCAACATTAGAACGTCATTGTTTCAGTATTTTAAGGAACCTGCAGTGTGAATAAGGCAATGTGCTGGCTATAAAACATTTAGACAGGTTTATCTTGCTTTCAGGAAATGTCCATCCCTGTTCCCACTGAAGTCAAAAATAAACTTCCTGATGCAGCATGACTCCCAAAATATTTCAAAACAGTTTCTACAAAATAAAGTGCGTGCATTTCTATTAACATAGAGAAACTCTCCTCTGTAAGGGGATGGTGTGTCACAGAAAACCAATTTAATCCACTTTGCCAAGAACTTGAGGACTTAAGGCACATATTCTTGTCAACAGAGACTTTTTGCAAGAGGTTAATGGTGAAATACTCCTATGGAAGTAATTGTTCTTGAAATAACATCAAAATTCAACTGATGCACTACTTTTTTCACTAGGTGCTCTTAAGCATTCCCACCTCTCTTGAATCTTTGTATCACGTCTTTCTTTTGTCCCTTTCATATAAATACGTATTCCATTTACAATGCTTGACACAAACCAGCTTGAACTCAGTGACATTGGTAATTCTCACAGTTTCTTTGTCTTCCTCCTATCACTAATGACCCATTGGCCATATATTTACATGCAAGGAGAAACCTCACTGGGAACCACAATAGCAGTCAAAGATTTTTACAGCATCTAAGATTAAGGAACAATGATGTCTGGGCTTACCATAACACAAATGAAATAAAAAAAAAAAAACTCAAACAAACAAAATTAAAAGGCAACCAAACAAAAACCCCAAACAGCCCCACTCAGTATTCTCCAAACTCAACAGCATTGTATGGGCAAGAATAAAAATCACCTGTAAAGTGGGGGGTGCCTTACACGTCCCCTTCACCACTGGGTGTCAAATTGTGTTTTTATTACATTTATTAGCCAAAGAAGGCTCCAGTAGATAAAACCTAAGATAATACTAGGGCCCATGTTGTAGCCATGTTCTATAATGCCATATGATGATATACAATCTGTGTGTATTGAGACAGTATCACAGGGTATTTTTCTCTGGTTGAATGCATATCTGTTGTTAAGTAACTGATGACAAAGGCTGGCACATTATTAAAGGCTGGACTGAGTTCAGAATTTAATATTCCCCTCACATTTCAAGCAATTTTCAATGTCCACAACTGTCATCCAACATTGTTTCCAAGTTGCAATTCAGTGGGAGAAAAATAGCGATCCATGTAGGGCTTCACAGTGACACATCTGTTATGTTATTTATCTTAAGTGTGAAGACAGGAATGAACCAACTTCCAGCCTCATAACTCAGAATTGAGCATAGTAGAATCTAAAGGCAGAAAAGAAAGGCACAGCATCTTTGTGTGAATGTAGGTTAATGGAATATCATGTGAAACTGCTTTTGCCAGAATTTCTCCGATTGCTTCCAAGTCTACTTATCATGATGTAAATCAGGAGGAGTTCCATTAAGTGAATTGGCCCAAACAGCTGCAAAAAAGATCTAAATGAGACACAGTATCACTGCAAGGGGCCAGTCATCTGAAGTCTTTCCGTGATTAAAATGATGGCATGAACACCCTGACCTTACCGCCCTGAAACATCCTCCAAGGCAGCTGCCCAACACTGTATTTTTTTAAAGCCTTCCCCTCTTTGCAAGTCTGTATTTCAGGGCTTGCCCCTCCTGCCCCTCGCCAGCACTCACCACACACAGCTTCATGGAACTTCCAAACATTTCCCGTGGAGAAAAAACCCCCAAACTTTCTGAACTCTATTTTGCTTCAGGGCATCTAATCTTGAAAGTTATGTGTGCTGTTAAAAATTGGCTTTCAAATCATGGAACGAGGCCTTTAGGGATACTTTCTTTCTCTTTTTTTTATTTATTTTTTTTTTTCCCCCCTCTTCATAAGAAGTTTCAGAGCTGCAGAGCCTCAAGCCAAAAGAAATAGTTGCACAGGCAAG
This sequence comes from Xenops minutus, assembly GCA_035221455.1. Lineage (NCBI taxonomy): Eukaryota > Metazoa > Chordata > Aves > Passeriformes > Furnariidae > Xenops > Xenops minutus. The sequence goes on along the minus strand of JAWWEE010000085.1, from coordinate 69,336,019 downwards.
TTTTCTACAGAACAAGAGGCATGCTGAGGTGCTTGCTGGAGGCTATTTCACCCTCCCACATTTGCATGCCTCCCACAAGGATCCACGTAGCTGATATGAAAATGAGTACATGAACTCCTGGGTGAACTTTTATATTGGCCTCGCTTCCTCCTCTCATCTTCTCCATGCCATAGAATCCTAGAATCCTAGGATGGTTTCAGTTGGAAGAGACCTTCAAGATACCTACGTCCAATCATTCTGCCATGGGCAGGGACACTTTGACTAGACCAGGCTGCTCAGAGCTCCATCCAACCTGACTTGGACACTTACAGAAATGGGGCAGCCACAGTTTTTCTGGGCAGTCTGTGCAAGGGCCTCATAATCCTCACAGGGAAAAATTTTTCCCTAATATCTAATTGAACCTTACTCTCTTGGCCTGTCATTTCCCCTCATCCTGTTACTCCAGGCCCTTCTAAATAGTTCCTCTCCATCTTTCCTATAGTTTTCTCCAGGTATTAGAAGGCTGCAATTAGGTCACCTTGGGGTTGAACAAGGTTCAGCTGAACAATCCCAATTCTCAGCCTTTCCTCACAATAGAGCTGCTCCATCCCTATAATTAATTGGTGTCCCTCTTCTGGACTCTCTCCAACAGCTCCCTGTCCTTCCTTTGCTGTTCCCCAGGGCTGGAGGCAGCTCTGCAGATGGGGTATCATCTAAGGGGGCAGAGGGGCAGAATTCCCCCCATTCCCTCTGCCCACACTCTGGGATCAGCCCAGGGCACGGAGGGTTTCTGGGCTGGGGCATCACCAGCCTCTCCCCCACCAGCACCTCCAGGTCCTTCTCCCCAAAGCTGTTCCATCTGTGCATCCCCCAGCCTGTTTCAGACACCTTCTTGTTTGAGAATGACTTTCCAGATAATTTTCCCAGGAAAAGCAGGCTGAACAGGGCTTGGAGAAGCCTGGTCTAGTGGAAGGTGTCCCTGCCCATGGCAGGAGGGTAGAACAAGATGATCTTTAAGGTCCTTCCTAACGTAAACTATTCTAGGGTTCTAAAGCCTTCACAGTAATGAGCTACCAGAATTTGATGGTTTCAAAACACTAATTTTTACTGCTTTTATGCTGGGATTATGCTTTTCATCTAATCAGGATTGCACTTTCTCAGAACGTATTGATATTTATGGGAATAAGGTTGTCACCAGTCATTGCAGTTCCTGATGTGGTTTAATCTGGCAATTAATGCCACACAGATGCTTGATCACTTCTTTCCTCTCAATGGGATGGGGGAGAGAATTGTGAGGAAAGACAGAAAGAAAAGGTAACATTTGTGTAATGAGATAGAGGTTGTTTATTAAGGCAGATAAGGAAGAGATGGTGATAATAATAGAAATAATATTAACAATAAGAATAATAACAGAATTAGAAAAAAAATATTATGCCCAATGCAATTGCTCACCACCTGCCATCTCCTTACTGATCACTGTTCAGAAATTAGAGTTCTTACCCACAAATTAACAGATCACTACTTTTTACTGGTGTGCTGTTACATATGATAGAGAGAGGGCTCAGCTTCTGCTTGTGTTAGAATTTTCTTTCTTTTTTCTTCTTTCTTGCCACCCTCCCCACCCCGAAGACACTACACATATACAGACTATTCTCTTTTCTATGTCTGAGGGCCAAAATTGATCACTATTCTCTGGCATGACCTCCTGCATTAAAAATAAAGCCTTGAAATTTTGTATTGTGAGCCCTGAAATAGTAAAATTAAATTGGAGAAGATGAATGAATGCTGTCAGACTTCACTTTAAAAATGGCTTTTCAAAGATTCATGTGCAAAGGGAAAGGCTTAAATTAAGTGTTTCACACATCAGATAGGCTGTTAGATAGAAGACTTCTACTTTTGCACTATTATTGTTATTTATTGTATATTGTGGCACTGCCCCCAGTTGTGCCTTTGTAATAAAAGACAGATGCCCTTTCCCTCTCCCTTCCTGGCTCTGAACGATTGCAAACAAAGGCACTGACCATGCCAAGCTTCACACCTGTGGTGAATCTCACACACTGCAAGTGTTTCCTCTGAAAACTGTGACTGTTCACAGAGCAGTGGGGATGATGCCACAGGTATGTGCCTATGCCCACACAGGCACAATGGTAGGGCTGGTGGGAAAGTTTAGGTACTTGCTCGTGTCTTTCTATACTATTCTTACATCGAACTCACAAATTATTTATTTTCCTGCTAGTTTAATAGAGGAAATTCCCTGGTCTCAGCCTTCGCTGATCTGGGTACTTGAAAGCAAATACAAGGGTCAGGTGTGAGATGTTTCTACATGTTTCCTCATCCCACAGGGTCAAAAGATAAACTTTATTTCATACACTGAGGAGTCCTGGCACAATGCAGATACAATTCTGGCCCTCAAACTGACAGCTAGCAGCATAACAACGGGGAAAATGCATTTCTTCACCTTCTGGGGTCACACTGTTTGCCTGGTGGTCTGTCCTGCATGAGTGAACAGGAGTACAAACACACCTTTTCCTACTGTGTGCTGTTCTCTGAGTTTAGTTTACCTACACAGAAGGTTTTTCAAATGCACATAACGCGTATTAACTTGCAGTTTCCTTACAGCTCTCCAGTCAGGTTGCTGAGCAATTAACTGCATACTTTCTGTTTTCAGAAACTCACATGGAGGCTTTAAGGACTAAATCAATTTAAGGTGCAGAAATTTGTTCTACCACAACTAATTATCTAATGAAAACTTTCAGTTCAGCAATATATTTGAAAATAGAGTGTTTGGAAAGCCAACCTTACATTTCAGTCTATTTATGATATAAAGTTTCACTATAGCCAACGTTGTTAAGAGGTTTTTATGGTATATAGCATGAAGTTTTGGTCTTTAATTACTCCTTTAATCTTTTTTGGGCTTGTTCCTGAGAACAAGTTACACTCCTGCTTTTTACAGGGTAAACAGTTTCCAGGAATGCATCAGACTGCCACGGGGGTCAGAGAGTGCATTTATGGAACACCACTCTATTTCAGCCTAAGACCTGATTGATCTGGTTTTGCTTAGTGGAAGTGTAATTAATATAGCTAATTAACAACTGACCACCCAAAAATTTTGACTTTTTTTCCTTCTGTCCCCTCCTCTCAGAGTCAGAGAATTTACTCACATCCTTATTTGTCTCACATAGTTCCTCTTCCACCTGGAAGGGTCAGCTGTTTGTAGAGTTGTTAAATCTCTATATGTTAATATGGCAACGACTTTAAATAATGTTAAGTATATGTTAATGTAGGGGTTATGTTAAATTTGAAAAATATAATGATGTTGCCTATTTGTGTTGTCAGATGGATGGCTCATAGGACTACAGCATTTTTCTATTTTTGTTACAGGCTCAGACCATGTTCTGGAGTCCAAATGGTACTTTGACTCCAGCTACAAACTCATGGGAAATTCTCAAAGGTAAAGTATTTTCTCTACTGCCCTGCAGTATGACAGGGAGACAGTGGACATGTTTGTTGCACAATGACATGACTTGTTCCCAACTCCTGGAAAACTATGGAAGAGGAACAACCCTACCGTTTTCTGGATATACTTGAAAACTGACTTGAGATGCTGGGTAATGGGAGAATCACCCCTTGTTGTAATTACAGAGCTCCCTGTAAGAACAGAACTCTTATTTACCACATATCCCGAATTTATCCTTAGCAGAAGATAAACATTACTGGAAAAAGGGATGTTTACTACTGTAAACTCCTGGCATTTGATTCAGAAACAGACACCCCAGATGGCAATTATTCACATCTTTGCCACCTCCATCTCAGCTTCCATATTCATGAAAAGTGTGTATTGTTTCCCTCATGGAAGAGGACTCTGATCTGGAGACATATTCCCTTACACACTTAACCTTTCCTTGGGATTCAGATTAGACAATCTCCTCACTCTGAAGGATTTCTCAGGACTTCAGAAATGCAAATGCCCTTTAATCACAGCAAATTAGAGATATTTCCTTGCTAGCAATAGAAAACTCCCCCACTGGAAGAAACTATTTCTTTTTTTGACAGAGAGACATTCAATCATTTGTACATAACTTTTGTTTTCTCAAAATCTCTATTTCATATAAAGTGATGGTTGACCTGTATTCATGCATGCAAGTGAGACTTCATGTGTGTGGTTAGCTCTTAATTCTTGGACAAGGTTCTTGGAGACAACTGTCATTGGACAAGGATTTGACAATTTCCTGGATTGCTGACACTTCATCCTGTTTTGACCAACATCTGCCTGTTGTAAAGTTACTGTACAGCTCTGGAGAATTACTGATTGGTTACCAAAGGCACATGGACCACATCAGTTCCCAACATTGGATCAAGACTTTAAATGGTGTGCAGTCACCACATTGATTTTCTGGAACATGCTAAACTTCATGAAAGAAGAAGAAAGGAAGAGTTATGAAGAAGTAATAAGGGGTTCTTACTGAGAGGTACCATATGATGGAAAGAGGGAGGGAGGGAGGGAGGGAAGGAGGTACTGAATATTAGTGACATCACCCCATGAGAAGCTGTGGACTATAGCTGAAGGATTTTGGATTATGACTGAGAAAATAAGAAGAAAAAAAATGGAGAAAATAAGTCTGAGGAAATAAAAGCAAAAATGCTATAAATGGAAGCATATATCACAAAACTATGCTAATAGTTGATAGATTAATTGGTTGGCTTAATAGTAGTAAAGGCAAAAACTGCTAAACCATGAGGCTTAGGAGACCACACTTACTAATGCAATGATTCTGTTGTGGTATTCCTGTGACTAACAGAACCACAAGAATTCTGGAAGGATATGGTGAATAGTCTGTGTAACTGCACTGAGGAATATAACACAGTAAGTTTAGCTCATACAGCTGCACAAGTTGCCTGTGATCAGCTTATTTGAATTGCTGGGGGAAACTGAGCTCATGAATGATTTGTATGTTTGTTCAAATGAGCTTTTAACTCATACAGTAGCCTTCCCCACAGAGCTATCTGAATTGTTGTTATCAATACTTTATGTAGATGTTTTTATTCTTAGAAATCCTTTGCAAGCCAGTATTGAATTTTGAAAATTGATTTATTTCTAAACATCCACTAAGCAGCCTTAACTAACAGTTTCTGGACTATGAGGCATTCATGAACAGCACCTACTCACTACAAAACGTACATTGTGTGTCATGTTTTACTTCAGTCATAGGGTACTGTCCCTGGAGTGGTCAGTTCTAAATGCAACTAGTGACTGGATGACTGAAGTACAGAGACCCATCTTGAATCATGAATGACATATAAATATGCAGAAAAGCTCCATTTGGGGAACACAAGGGACCTGAAACCAGATTCAAAACAGACTGCGGTCATTCATATACTCATGAATAATCTTACGAGACCTCAGAGGAGTATATCCACATACTAATATGTGCCTAGCCTCATTTTGTTATTCCAAGGGCTCTAATCTAACTCAGAGGGAGATAATTTACATGAAAGAGTCATTAGAGAAAGTGCATATACAGCCTTTGAAAGAGAGATGAACACATAGATCTACTTCCTTTTGAAAGCAGGCATCTGCCACACTAGATTTGAGAGCTCTACAGTCAATTGATGTCTCTTTCAGACTCAAAAAAATCTTGGATTATTTTCTCATCAGTTTCACCATTGCTACTAAAAAAAAAAAGAAAAAAAAAGACCAAACAAAAGCTAAATCTAATATAGTGTAATCTGGTGTCTGCTGAGCTCCCTCTATGAGCCACAAGGTCTATTTTAAATCTGTTAAGGTAAACACAAGCTCAGATCTAGGCTTCACATGGAGCCCTGTGCTCCAACAAGTAGGACTGCTAGCTTCATCTATAAAGGACACACAACATCAACAGCCTTTCCTCTCTTTCCTACTGTGTAAGGAAAGAAAGGACGCTGGTGTGAAAAAGCATTACTGTATTTTAGAACACCTGCAGAAAGACAAAATTAGATACTGGGAAGAGTGTGGGGGTTTTTTTTCCTAAAAAAAGTCATTGATGGAGTTCAGGCTTATCCAATATTAGTTGGCAGTTCAGATAATATTTTCAGAGTTGAAATTTTGGCATTCTGAGGAAAGGCAGAACTCAGTATGGTTGATCAGTTTCTATCAAAACAAAGTGATACAGCCAGGGATACAGTCAGCATTCAGCAAACTGCAAATGATGTCTCTGTCTAGATACCTGTGAAAACTGACATTACACAGAAGTAGATCTTTAAAAATCAGAATTATACCAAGGGGAGGCAATTGAGATCCATAATATGCAGTCATCTGTTGAGTCATTCCCAAAGATTTTCTTTGTCTCACCAGAGGTAATTGAAGGCCAAATGACAAATTTCCTATAAAATTCCGAAATATTAAAAAAGTCCCCATAATCCAAACCAACAAACCCAATAAACAAACAAACAAAAAAACCCAAACAAACAAAAAACACCACAACAAGCAATCAAAGAAAAAAACAAAGAAAAAAAACCAAACAAAAAACCCCCAAACTACTAAAACCCCAACCTACAAAAATTCCCATACATGACAGCACTGTTGGGGCCAAACTTCCCAAGGGTTGCAATCATAAGATTATAATAAGGATATCTAGAAAAGAAATAATTTAAACTAATGAGATTAAACAGGGTAAGACCATCCATTGATGAATTTATCCCATGACCAAGAACAATGCAATGGGATTAATGATGAGGATTTTTGATCATAATAAGATGTGGGCTGATGCCTGAGAGAAAGTTAAGTGGTCTCAACAACTGCAGCAAGTCCCATGTGTAAAGACAACACAATAATGCCTAATTGTCAAAAGGCCTTGCTGTGAAGAGATGCCTTTGCAATAGCTTTATGGGAAAGCTCTACAGAACTTAATAAATAATTTTGACCTTCCTTTCATTATTTCTTCTTTCTGTCTGGGCCATTTAAATGCAATGGGAACTTTGCATCCATGGCAAAGAATTTTATATAACTAAAGCATCTTTCCAAGTCACTTTATGTGCTACTGCATACAATATGTAACACATTTAAGACTTTTGTTTCTTTGCCCACAGGGATGCTCTTTCCCAGAGGTGTTTCATATCAGATCATCATGCTTCTTCCACTCACTTTGTGAACTTAGTTTGGAAATTGTAAGGCTGAGGACTTATGGGGGTTTGGACAGGCTCCTTTACCCTAGCTTGGTGAGACTGACACAAACTTCATCACCTGAGGTAATTTCCAGAAGAAATTGCTTGGGGAACACCTAGAGGCTGTGTGTTACAGGGAACTCCATCATGATCAAGGCTATTCTGGTCTCAGGTTGCAATTCATCTCACCTAGACAGGAGCTGGTCACCCTAGGTCCTCTTTGTGGTCAGTGAAGAGAAATAGAGTGTGCTGTGGAAGTTCATTTCACCAGCATCAGAAGTCTGATTTAAGATGATATCAATCATCTTTGAAAATGTCTACCTTGCTGGCCATAAAGTGAAAACAGAGGGACGAGTCCAAGAAGCCAATTGTTTATTCAGGTGATAATTAAGGACTGTTCTACATCATGACTAGTCTCTTTTCCCCCAATATACTAGGTAGAGTTGGTCAATGTGATTGGTATTGTTAGTGAAACTATGAGGGGTTTACTGAAAAAAACCCAAATCCTTACGTTTCTGATTGCACAATCTGATTTGGTACTATGTGATATGAGACAATCTCACAAAACCTCTTTATGTGATAAAAAGAAAACATTATTTTGCATCAGAAAAAGAACAATTGAGAAAAGAAAATTACTAACTTAACTCTAACAAAATCTTAAAAATATTGGACAGATGAACTCAGAGCAATCCTGTAACATAATTCTCCTATTTTATACATGGAAAATCAGAGACAACAAAAGATGACATGGTGAGCACTGTGAAATTACTGGTAATAATTATTGGAAAGTTCTACAGCAACTCAGAAGACCACTGATGTATAAAATATAACTATGAGCTCTCCAAAACCAGGATGAGAAGCTCCTAAAATACTCAGTTTTAATGGAATTCATTCAACAAAAAGGCTCAGTAACAAGCAGCAGTCAGAGAGGGCATATACCTACACACACAGCAAAAGAAAAAAAAAATCTTGACAAGTGTGCATGCTTTGAAGTTTTCCACATAACTACATTTTCATAAAGAGAGGCCATGCTGACTCTATTGAACCCAAATGGCTTGTCTGAAACAGCTCACATACAGAGGGCCTTCAGGGAATGTGCTTTACTGTTTTCAATATTATATTTATCTTTATGTTCCCTACAAATACTTAAAAGTCCAAATCTTTTTTTTATTGGCTTTGCTTGATTTAGACTAAACCCAGTTCTTCAAATAATTAACATTTTTACAACTCAGAGATCCTGTATGTGCACTTGTTTGCAAGAGAATTTCAGCATAGTCATATCTAAAATAATCTTAATAATAATCCTAAAGTATTTGCCAACTCTATCATCCATTAACTTTTTATGGTATGAAAACACTTCATGTTTTACTGACGTGGTCAGAAAACATGCACAGAGGAACTAACTACGTATGGGACCAAGGGAACTATCCTTAATTTGTAATTTCCTGGTTTTGTAAATTATACCTGTTCTGCATCTTTATGGCATCCTTCCATCTTAAAATGTTGCTACATTACTTTTCTGTTAACTTATGCACCTTCAATATTGTAAAAACTACCTTAAAAGTCAATAAAAATGTAATAACACTGTGTCAATCAACAATCTCTATCAAGCAAACAATTGGAAAGCTACAGCTAAAACACAATTGCACCATGTTGAGATTGATTAAAGATACGAATCATAAAATTAAAAGTTGGGTATTTTTGTTTTTTTTTATCTCTTCAGCTTTGTGTAGTACCAGTGGCTTAATTCATAGAGCAGTTACTTTGATGATATCTGAATTCCTATAAAGAGGCTGCCAGCATAAGCAGCGATGCCGTTTTGAGTTGCTTTCAATAACAAGGATCACCCATTATCATCCTAAAAGCACAACCACTCAGCAAATGTTGCCACAATCTAAATCTAAGTCCACTTCTATTTACGTGAGTACATAGGTAAGAACATCTAGGGTTTTTTTTTTTGTTTTTTTTTTTTGTCAAGCTCAAGAAAACCATTGTACAAAGGTCCATCCAGCTCATTATCCCACACCTGACAGCGCTGTGCAGGAAAGCCCTGGACTAGAGTATGACAACAGGTGAAGCCTAAAGTCACCTGCCACTGATAGTTCTTGGTGATTTAGCTCAGGGCCCTGTAGACGCAGAGCTGCACAATTTTGTCTTTTACTGACTTTGCTGTTTTTTTCTCCTCTGCATTTCCTTAACCACTTCATGAACCCAGTCTAGATTACATGTGACCTCTCATGCAAATAACTCATGAAGAGCTGTGATGATTTCAGCCTCTATTGTGACCTCAAATTTGAAGACAGAATTTTTACAGAGAAAGTAAAAGCTCGAAAATAAAATTCCTCACAGGAACATCATAATGTTTCAAAAATTGAGCAGGGAGGAAGATGTCATCTCAGTTATGGGGTTATCTAAGAAGAGAGATTGGGTAATTTCACGGCCAGTGTAGGTATTTTTTTTCATTTCTATTGAATTTTAGTAGATGCCTGGGAATAAAATAGCTTCTTCAAGAATGCAGACATCCTTTTAGTAAATATGGTAACTTGATTCTAAGCTCGTTTTACACACAGGAGATAAATAAGCAATCATAAATTATGTCATCATAAATAAAAACCTCATTGAGTTCAGGTTACGGAAACCAATCAATAGAGGACACTCATCCCCAGTGAAAGCAAGAGATAATGCTCTGTGGTTCCTGGTGGATATTCTGTCATTGTATTTTAAAACCACAAGGAATTCCCTGCGTCATCAGCAATGACCACTTTATTGCTGGTGAATTAGGAAATGAGTAGGGCTAAAGGTGCATTTGAATTCCATGGACTCATTCATTTAACCCATCTTCCAATGCAGGAGAACCACTGCTTTTCTCAGGGGTTTGGACAGGTTCAGAGAAAGAAAATCAGGCGCTTCCTTCAGTTTCAACATATACACGATACCAAAGAATGGTTGTTTTTTTTTTGCTTCTAACTACAAGAAGGCAATTAAAAGTTAATTATCAGTAGCGGGAAAAAAAAAAAAAAAAGACTGAGCTGATTAGCTGGCATACATTTTTGTCTATTTCTCTGGTTGTCTCAGTCAAAAATCAAACCTCAAACAAAATTTCTTCAATTTTCCCAGAAGCGTTGCACTTCCTAACATTTCCTAGATTAAACATATCCCTTTTTTAAAGAGTAAATTTTCTATTTCAAAGCAGCTCTCTTCATTTTTCATGAGTCAAGCTTTTTGAACATGAATGGTTCCAACTTGAAATGAATGATTTTATCTATATTTAAAGAAGTAATTTCATTCAGCTTGGAAAACCACGTAACATTCCCCAACCCCCTCACCTGTAGTATTTTTAATATAATGAAATATTTTTAATGAATAAGCAGTTTTAGTAAACTGAAAAATATATATGATAATTATGCATTTCTACTATGTATCTTGTGATGAATACTATACTAACTACTATTAGATGTATCAGATCAGGCTCATTTAGTCCAAAAGTGATCAAACTTCATTTAAACAATGTAATGTATTTTGAAAGTATTAGAGGGGAGAAGAACAACAGATTCAAATAATTCGTTTCCCTCTTGCTTAATGCATTATTGATTTGTGCTTTCATTTTAAATGATAGTGCTCTGATGTGATAAACATTGATTTGAATCTTTATACAAATATTGTATATCATCAGCATGTTATGGCAACAGAATAATACATACTAAAATAGACCTAAAGGGATGGAATACTATGAAAAAAACAGTATGAGATGCCACAACTGTGTGCATATGTGTGTGGGGGTGCATATGTAAAACAGCAAAGGGAAATGAAAATAATAAATAATAAATAAATAAATGAAATCCAGGGGTATGATAACGATGCAGAATCATAGAAAGTTTACATTTGGGTTAACACCGAACAGACAACCTTGGAAATGAAAAATAATTACTTTCTACTGCTAGAAATTCTTCTAGCTTGACATTTCTTGCAACCACAAGTGCATAACTGTCACAGGTTTAAAGGGAGAGCTCGCTCACACCCTGCTTGTGTTCAGCAGCTTTAGCTTCGTGCACAGCTATTCACACCAATGGGAACTACACAGTCAAAAGACAAAAGAAAAATGCTGAGAGCAGTAAACACACAGATAATCCTGTCCACCAAACAATTTTGCATTTCCTTTATGCACCATTTATTTCAGACAAAAAAGCTGCTGAGAGATTTACGTCAAAGTGATTTCCACAGCTCAGCTGCTCAAGTCTGGGGAGATGATTGAAGTGCTGAGCTACGCTTTCCTGGGTACCATTGCATTCCCCTGTCCTGCTATGCCCAGGGCTGAGAGGTCTCACATGCTCTTCCTCAGACAAGTTCCTTTCTAGCATCAGCTGGGTGTTTTTTCTGGCAGCCTGGGTTAGTGGGAAGATCCTGTGGTTACTGAGTGATGAAGGGACAAGCTTCTTTCTGTTTTCCCTTGGATAGCAGTGGAACCTGAGCACTGGTTTTCCTTCCTTTGAGATGTCACTCTCAAGGTAGGCAGGCTGGGATGACATTCCACCATCCTTCTGAGCTCCCTGAAAAGAAGGTAGCACCCCTCCCACATCCAGAGTGGAGATAGCTGTGCTCATGGCACGCACAGGGACAAAATAGTAAGATCTTTCAGAGCACAATCAAAATCATTCATATCCCACTGGAAAGCACTCATGTTTGCCATGCAAAAACCCTCAAATGAGCATGGCTGCAGCGGGACAACAAGTGCTCCTGCTATCATACACTTTCATAGAGTATTAGTCTTGCAACTAATGATCTATAACTATTACCCACCAGGGCTACATTGAGATTTTGTCTATAAGGCTACAAAGGGTCCTAAAGTAGCACCATCCAGGGACAAGCCAGATCCAAACATGCAATCTCATTTCAACAGATTGCAAAGTAGGACCAGGGAGACATGAAAGCTGGGCTCCTTCTGTCTCTGACATCACAAGCATCACACTCAACGCAGCTGAGCGGGCACTGTCATTTATCCTGCTGTGTCCCAACAACAGGATACGATCCCTTAAGGCAGGAAACAATCTGGTTTTCATGTGACCACCACCTCATAGACAACATTGGCCACCTTATTATATAAACCTGCCTCGATGGTGTACCTGTAGTTAAAAACTATTATAAGGTACAACAGGCTAGGTAAGGTGAGCAAATAAAGATATTCAAATAAATTTGTAAGCAATATATACCACTTCCCCTCCCTCCCCTCTCCCCCCCCCCCCAATACAGATGCTTTTGTGCATGGCCCTACTCTTTGAAAGGGTCTCTCTAGACTCAACAGGCTTGATAGAATAAGATGCCCTCGAAATTTTTGCATGAAATTGTTTCCCAGGAGTAGGTGGTTAATTCAGAGTTGAAACCTTAGCTTCTTCTAGTCTCACCAGAATCAGGCATCACATTTCTATCACTCAATAACAACTATTTCTCCGTTCCCAGGCAATAGTTCTAGTATTAATTTAGAAATGAAACCCTTTTTTTTTTGTGTGATTATCAGCTAAAAAAAATGCTAGTCAATTAAAAACCTTTTAGCAAACATAAGGCTAAAGAGAGCATAATTAATGTAGGGTTTTTTCCCCCTTTCCACAAATTTAGTGTTTTGGAACACTATACATACACATCTCTGATTGTAAGGACGGAGAACAAAATCCTGCCCCAGTGGTCTTGCATATGGAGTGGGAAAATGAAACTTAAACCTTCAGTTTACAAAAAGCTGGGGAAAAAAACAGATCACAGGGTTGAAAACTTGCAATTATTATGGCATTTGCATCAAGGCAAATTTAAAACTGGTATTCCAGGATACGGACACTGTTATAAAGCTGGTATTCTATGCTGTGTATTGCAAGATCATTTAAAATGTACTCTTCCACGACATGATGAGAACACAAATTATAATTAGGAAAGTAACCCAAGCAGAAAATTAGTCTGCAAGACTAGTCTGAATGTGCTCCTGCAGACAAAGCCATCCTGTGTCCTAACTTTACTGCCTCAGTATAAGGAAAGATTAATGCAGAAGATAAAGACAGATATGGCTTTCTGGGAGGAGGGAGGGGGGAAAGCTTTGCAAGTATGATCTGTGGTGCTTCAGTTGTGAAAACACACACAAAGAGAAACCCCAGCAGATCCCATCTTTGCAGAGTTACTCACAGCAAAGGCTGCTAGAGCTGTGGAGTACAGGTCTGCATCTGCAGTTTTGTTCCCATAAGCCTATTCATGGGCAAAAATCCACATTTATCAGCATAGATAATGTCTGCTGACCCCATCCTGAACCCAAAGCCTACCTGCACAAGTAAATGTACCTAAGGTTTGTAACCAACCAAGAGTTAGCTCTGAAGGTAGTGATCTGAGAAAAAACAAACAAACAAACAAACAAACAAACAAACCCAAAAACCAACACGTGGTTCAAAATTTGATTCTGAAATGAAAGGATTTTAAAAAAAAAAATAAAATTCTTACTACTGTTATAAACCAAACAAATAATCTTGAAAACTTAAAAGAAAGCAAGACACATCTGAAAACATTTGTGTTTGAGGTTTTCTGTGCTGGAAATGTTTTGGGGCGTTTTAAAAGCTGAAGGATTCTGTGTAAATCTGTTGGTATCTCTGTACTTATCTAGACAGACTGGAACAAATCCACTGTTTGGAAAATTACACTTACCTTTCAGGTGTCTCTCCATATGGAAAGAGGACCTGTATACTAGGCACTGGTTACGTTGCACTGAAAGGAAAAGATCCTAATTTTCTATTAAAACTTATTTGCATAATTTTCTATTAAATCTTCCTTTGTATTTTCTGTAAGAGTGAGTTTTCTTGAGGTAGCTGTTCCTACTTCATTTTAACAGTGCCTAAGACTTCTCTGTACCTTACAGGATCAAGCAGATTTATCTTCATTTAAGAAAAGAACAAAAATTTTTTAAAAAATCTACTGAGGTGAGGAGATAAAGCAACAGTGGTCATGAAAAATGATTGTGCTCTGCTGTAGAGACTAGATTTTGGCAAGAAATGCAATGTTTGTTGAGTGTGAAGCTAGGTGGCCACATAGAGGATTTTAAAAAGTCAGAATTAAGAGCTGAGAAACCTTATTTCCTCCAGGGGTGACCTGCTCCTGTCCCATCAGTACAGGCAGCAGTGGGGACTTCAGCAACACAGGCATTTGTTAGAAGGGTGTATTACGAACACAGTGTAGCCCCTGTGCTGTACACCAAGTCAGGCTCTCCTCAGCTCCCATCCATCATCTGGGAAATTCATCAGAATTGCTGTAGGTCACCCAAAATATTTGCCCCAAACACATCTTTGATCTCAAGTGTAACTGCACAGGTTGCTGTGTGCTGCTGTCCTGAACCCTTTCTGCTCCCTGTCTCACCTGCCTCTGGCACTACCGAGTTGCATCTTGAAAGTCACTCTATGAGAACCATTTTCACCCTAGGCTATTTTAATACCCATTTATAGCTCCTTTTTGGATGAACTGAACAAAACAAGAGTAACAGGCTGTAAGAGAGAGCAAAAAACATTTTCTAAGGAAGAGTTGCCCTCCTGTTTTTTGTGGGGTGGAAGTTACTTGGTACTTGGGGGAACATACAAAGACACCAAAACACATCCAACCCAATACAGACGTAGATCCAAATCAACCAATCTTGACAGTGCAAAACCCCAGATTGTTTAAAACAGCTCTTACTGGACACTGGAACTCTACCACATTTATCTAGTCAGAACATTTTATTTCATCTCCTACTCACCAGCAAGTCAGAGCATCTCACTTCAATGGTGGAATGGGGAAGAAATTCAGCCTCTGGTTGGTGACAGAGATAAGAAATCCAAACCAGGAAAAAGCTCCAGGAAGCGTTGCTTGGACCTGAATGAAAGAGCAGATTGATTAAGGTTAGTTTTTACCTCGTTTTAAGGCCGAGGCAAAATTACTTATTGCACATTATTTCATGTGTAAATTAAAAAACTTTTTCTCTGACTCCCATATGTCCAAGAGCTTGGGAAGAGAGAACTATGATTTCACATACAATGCATGATCAGAGACAAGGTGTCTCTGAATTTTATGTGCATTTAGATCCATCCTTGGTCAGAATGTTTCCAGGAGGAATATTTAATACAGGCTTCAAAAACATGTTTCTGTTCATTTGGCAGTGATTTAAAACCATGTTTGCAGTAAGCACATGTTTATTAATTGTTGTTCAGGGCACAGGTATTTCTTGAATTGGGCCGTAGCAGAAGCCAGAATTTCTGGAAACTAACATTTTTCAAAAGCAGAATTTTACCAAATCCAAAGCCACGAAATTAAAATAGTATCTTTGAAAAGCACATAAACTCCTCTGTGGTCAAAGATCCCCCTTTAAACTTGATCACTGAGATATGTGCTGTGAATATTCAGTGCCCATTTTCAAACTTTTAGGATTTTTTTTTTTTTTAAATTCAAAATGTCAAAAACACTTATAAAAAGAGAGCATCCTCTCTAAAGAAGAAATTGTGAAAGGAACACAAATTCATTTTTATTGCTTGTCAGAGCCTTCATGTAGGTCTTAGTCTTAAACAAAAGAAAAAAAATACACAATCATCAAAACCAAAGCCAGCAACAACAATGTAGAAGTTTTGATCAAGTTTTGTTGTTGATTACTGATTCCTGATTTTTCATTCCTCCCCTTATATTTTCAGAGAAATTACTTTTGGAAAGTAGCTATACATTATAAGATAATTCAACTTCAAAACTCTGGTTTGGTGACATTTACAGAATATTTAACACTTTCCAAAACTGTGATGGAATTTATATTCATGGATATAGTTTTAGGAACCTAATTTCAAGTTTAAAAATACTGACTCATAGGCTTCTTGAGATGTGTGAGAAATGTCCTTTAAAACATACATAAGATGACAAGAATAAAGGTGTTGAGCAAAAAACTGGTTTATGAAATGAAAAAAAACACCAGGGAAGGTATTAATCTGCTCATGTCAAACTACACTGAGCGTCCTGCAGTCTCCTTTTCTTCTTCTTGGGTTGTGCAAAAATTTGCTGAGCTGGAACTCACAAAGTCCAGCTTAGTAAACCCTCAGTAAGTCCAATGTGAGGATGCACATGCTAGGATGCAACCAAGAGGAGGGAAGCTTGATTATAAATATTTTTTTTACAGAACTAGGAAATATGACTTTATTAAAGTTCAATATTTCTATTCTTGGAGTACCCTGGGTACATATGCTTTCCCCAGGAGAATGATTTTCCAGGCTGGTTGCTCTCAGAGTATTTGGTGCTTGTCATGCAGACCTGGATTTACATAATATCACAGTATGTGGATTTATTTTTAATTTAAACCCCCAACAAATAAAACTAAAACAAAAATACTTTAAACTTTAGTTAGACTGATTGAAAGTAAAAAACAAAACCAAAAACAAACAAAAACCCCAAACTCCCCAATGTTACAGTTGTGCTAGGAGAGTGCAAGGCAGACCCAAATCTGTTCTTTGCCAAGAAGTTGCTCAACATCTGAACTTCTTTGCAAGATTTTAGAAATTACTGAGTTACTCAGCAGCTTCCTGAAAGCTTGAAAAAATCACAACATTTTCTGGTGAATTTTCCATCACTTGGTTGGATTGAAGAAATTAGGAACCTTCTGCTTTCCTGGAGCTTTTCAGCACCTCCTCCTTGCCACCCTCCTACGGATTAAAGATGGTATGATGTAGTAAGACCGGCCAGAAGAAAGAATATGCAGAAGCAGGTCGTAGAGCCTCAGGCTTTCAGACTCCAAAAGACAGGGATAAAAGCTCCAGACGTGTGCAGCCATGCTGTTAGAAGGTGTAGCCCCAAGATTACGTGTAGTGTTGAATTGAAAAAGTCATCCTTTCAAATTGAAACTCACAAGCTGCTCCTCTCTGGCCCCTCATCTGCTGCCTAACTGCTCCAGTTTTAATTAATGACAGTATTATGTACCTCCACTGCAATGCAAAACCTTGTTCAGGCAGTGTGCAGGAGCATTCTGAAGGAGCCCTCCAGACAAAAAAAGAACTGTGATTGCTCTTTTCATGTTAAGTCTTCTTTAAAAAAATAAGTGGACATATAGAGAGGTTTTTGCAAACTTCCTAAGTGAAATCTGTACCTGCAGTAGTGGTCTTCAACAGCTGACATAAATTGGAGAGGACTAAGTACAAAAAAAAGTTCAGATTCATTTCTGCCATTTCCTACTCAACCTCTAAGTACAGATCATCCAGTGCTTTGTCCATGGGGACTCTTCAGTAGTCTCAGTGATTTACCAGTGGCCAAATTCCTACATCTGGACATCGGTGTTGCTTTTTACTTCTCTTTGGCCTTAATAATTTGCTATGACTCTAATGATTTGTTTTAATTTTCAGTAACCCTGAATGGGTTCAACTGGTCAGGCAGTTGAACTAGATGATCATTGCA
This sequence comes from Xenops minutus, assembly GCA_035221455.1. Classification (NCBI taxonomy): domain Eukaryota; kingdom Metazoa; phylum Chordata; class Aves; order Passeriformes; family Furnariidae; genus Xenops; species Xenops minutus. The sequence continues at coordinate 69,318,487 of JAWWEE010000085.1, read as the reverse complement.
AGTCCTTTCCAACTGAAATTCCTATCCTATCCTATCCTATCCTATCCTATCCTATCCTATCCTATCCTATCCTATCCTATCCTATCCTGTCCTGTCCTGTCC
>JAWWEE010000085.1:69299258-69318285 GCA_035221455.1 Xenops minutus | reverse complement strand
CTATCCTATCCTATCCTATCCTATCCTGTCCTGTCCTGTCCTGTCCTGTCCTGTCCTGTCCTGTCCTGTCCTGTCCTGTCCTGTCCTATGTCCTGTCCTGTCCTGTCCTGTCCTATGTCCTGTCCTGTCCTGTCCTAATGGCTAGCTCCAGACTCAGATTGGTAAGCTTTCCCTCATTGATGTATGGAAAAAACTCTTCTTCTGGAGCTCCTTGCCTTGGAGGACAGCTCTGGAACTCAGCTTTAAAAGCTAGGCTTTATGAGTGTGGGATCAAGGCAACCCCAGCCTGACCTGAGAGGTTTTCTTGACATCCAACTGATATTGTCCCTTATCTCCATCTCCTGTACTGGCACATAGATTGCACTGCATCATTTCAGACCCTGACCACTATCAGTAGGATTCGATTTACTGATTGCCTTATCTCTACCACAGCCTCATTAACTCAATATACCCTGCAAGTTTTAAACCTCTCTTAGTCCCACAAGGATTTCTCAAGACAGTATGTGCCAATACAATGACCAAGTGTGGCTGAAATGTCCCAGATATGCAGGAAAAGGTTAGTTCTCTGGCCTGTGACACAATGTTATATCAAGCTGAATAGTTTTTAGGAAAATAAATTTTGCTTTACTGCACAGCAATTTCTGATTTCTTAAAGCTAAACCTTTTATTTTATTTTATTTTATTTTTTTTTTAACCAAAGGAAAGGACAGGAAACATGTCCGTCAATTGTTTTACTCTGCTTGTTTGCTGGTCATCATCATGGATCAGATGTTTTTAAACAAAAAAAAAACAAACAACCCCCCCAAAACCCCAACAAACAAACAAAAAACCCCACACCAAAACCAAAACCAAAGCATTGCCACTGTGGCCATAACAACAGAGAGGGGAGATAAAAGAATCTATAACACAATTCATGAACTGGATTATCACAGATCAATGCAAACTGAATGACCAAATGTTGACTTTTAGTCTCTTTTTCTTTGTGTTGTTTTTTTGGTTGGTTGGTTTTTGTTTGTTTGTTTCATTTATATATTGATTTCTCTATTTATTTATTTTATGCTCCAAGTTCAGGTACAAGAATAAAATGAAACCCATCCTTACTGAAAGGTAAAATGGGAGAGTGAAGAGTGAAAAGAAAGGGAGAACTATTTCTAATGCTGGTTTATATAGCACTGGTTTCCAATGTTTTGCAAATCTACTGGTGTCCCTTTAAGAATACTCGTATCTTAGTTTATAAAAGCTAACAGCATTAAAAATACAGTAATTAACATGTTCATAATGTAAATGCTAATAATTTCACATGTCAAGCATCCTCATCCCCCACTGAATCAATATGAATTATTAAAACCGACTCTTTAAGACCTTTAAAATCAGCTCTCAAAGCATGTACTGAACAACCACACCGTTGGCATACAGTAGCACCAAGTTACAAATTCATGTGTTAGACTGTCTGACACGCTCGTTCTCTTTGATGCAAAAAACCCCAGAAGTCAAAAAATCTCCCCTCAAAATCTTATATTTGGAATTGCATAATCGGCATGCATAAGTGAAATATTTTATTTTTTCTCAGAGATTTTCTAGTTTTCTTAGGCATAAACCTTGCAGAGAAGTTACAGAATAACTTTTCTATAGCCAAGTTGTGTGACAATCCAAAATGTTCTTGAAGTAACAAGTAAATAAAGATAATAAAAAATTAGTCTAATAAAGTATGAGTCAGAGTTCCCTGGTTTAGACCAGTTTCTGTCAAGATTGTTCTTGGTCATGAAGAAAACATTTAGAAATTTATTTTAAATATTAAAAAGACTAGCTCCTAAAATAAAGGTTATTCCCATGTTTACTACAACAAAGGCAAGAAAAATCCTTTTTTTTTTTTTTTTTTAAACATCTGCAAAATAGAGATGGAATTATTAGGTGGATGCATCTTACCTCACTATCCGCTCACGGTGCTTTGAGAAAGACTCATGAAGTCTCTTTTGTGTTTATATATGGAGAGATGGCCAAATGCCTGGAGCAGGCTGTTTCCTGGTCAACCCATTGAAAGAAGATGGCAGATATGAACTTTTCTTTAATTATTATTATTATTTGTTACAGATACTAAATAAATAAAGTTTTGCAATTGAGTACAAAACCCATCACATCAGCTGTGATCAAATACTTATCCTATGATCAAATACTTATCCTATCAAATTGCACAATGCTCATGTTAACATTTTGTTCTACCTGAACAATCAGATAATGGACTGGATGTCAATAGGCCAGGGGTTGTTCTTGCTTTGGGAAAATCTTCTGTGCCCATGAAGTTGATCAATAGATGTTTTCCACTACAGCCAGACCAGAGTTTCAGTGGGAGGGCAAGAGCTCAGCCCTTCTGCACTCCATGTATCTGTATTAATTGCACCTGTTGGGAATGTAGCCCTTGTTTTCCTATATCTTGATCCACCTGATCTCAGGTATAAGTTGAAGTTCTACCTGTGCAATACTAAAACCCTTCTTTACTGTGAGAAAGGAGGAAACTAATTTCAGAGAGGTTAAAATTTTACAAAGTTTGTGTACTCAGGTATAATTTATGAGTGGTTATATGTCTGATAGGAGATAAGAGCTCATGTACCTTGATTTCCTAGCATGAAAAAAAAAAGGTCTTAACCTCCTGCCAGCCCCCTCAAAAACAAACAAAAAAATAAAACAAAACAAAAAACCCACAACAAAATGAAAAAATCCCCAAACAAATAGCAACAACAAAACCAACCCACAACCAAAAAACAAAAAACAAACAAAAAAACCCCAACCCTCCCAAAAAACCCAGACAACAACCAGCTAGAAAAAGGTTCAGTACACTTTCTCAGGTATTTCAAGAATAGCACAAATTACAGTCAAATAGCAAATAGAAGATGAATGATTCCAGATCTGGGGCAAAATAAGTCAGCTGCAGTTAGGACATTTTTCATGCCTGTTGAAGGAAGAAGTTACTTTATATTGAGGGTTGTGTCTTGCTGCCAGTCCGTTGTGTATGGTAAAAAAGGTTTCACAACAGGATGCAAAACAAGCATGAGAGACGTGAACATGGTCCAGCAGCCTCGAACTCATCCAATGAAAATACTACTTAAAACCACACTTCATAATCTCTTAAACTATTCCAGCGACATTTAAAATATTTCTGAGAACTCAGAAGTATCATTATGGCAAGACCTTCTCTGAATTCCTATTTTAGTTTCCCAGTTTGCTGAGGCTACACAGTAACCAGCTGGATTTGGCCACTTGATGCTCTAATATCTGTCTCTGGAGATAAACACATGACAGGCTTCAAAGTTCTGTGAAAGATGGGAAAGCTGGCACAAAAGTATTTTTGTCTTTCTTTAGCTTATCTTCTCATGACCTGAATGCAAAATAACTTTTCCTTCCTTTTGTTTTCTTTTTCTGCCTTTTTCTAACTTGTACACCTTCAACTAATGTTCCAGGAGTCAGAGATATGGAGTCCAAAACTACATAGAAATGCAAGAAGAATTACAGAATTGCAGAACATAAATCCAAGAGAATTCCAATGCCATTAACTCTTACAAGATATTGCTTCTATTGCTCTTTCATGATACAGCACACAGAAAGAGCAAGTATTAATGTAGAAGTGTACTAAATTAGTCAGGGGAAGCACACAAAGTCAAGAAATTAAACACCAGGAGGAAAGCTTGGGGATGAATGTGAACCCCCTTGGCCTTGAGCAGTGCCAAAAAGTGTGACCCAACTAGGTTTTTGCTTTTGGCACTGATGGGGTAGGACAACTGCCTAGGAGAGATGAGGTGAGGCTGAAGCTGTGAAAAATGGGAAGGGAGAGACAAAGCAGGGAGATGTTACAGGTGAGGGGGATGCTCTCTGGAAGTGATGGCTGAGTTGTCTTCTGTAAATGCATTTGAATAGCACAATCTTTAAACCACTCCTGGACTGTAATTATGTAATAGAAATAACAGTCTTGAAGGATAGGGAGAGTGCAGAAATCCCTCAATGCAGGTAAAACACAAATGTTGGAGACAAGAATCTTCTACAATACATTGCAAATCCTCCACAAAGAAGAGACCCTCCAGCCTGCCAGTATAAAACCGATCAATAGTTAGGTGGGATATGTGAGACTAAATAAGAAAGGGTGACTCAGTAAATTAATTTGCTCTTTCCAAGACTCCTGATGCCATGAGTTGTTGTCCAGGATTGACCCTCCCAGGAGTTTATATTGCACTAATGTTGTCTTGCACTTGATGAATTGCTATGATTTAATTTTGCAGAGATGTAAATAGGCACTGCAGCATCAGAATTTAGTAAAAGGATTATCATCTGGGAAATCTTACACTAATGGCACGAGAAGTGGACAGGATAGGAAACAAGGAGATAAACAGTAGAGTTATGATGAAATTACTTGATCATGCATAAATCCAAACTGAGTCTCTTTAACATAGGGAATTATTCTTTAGGGAAAGAAGCACTGAGAAACAGAACATATTGTTCATTTAATGGCTGTAACTTTTCCCCCCAAGATTTAATTTTCAAAATTGCGTCTTTCTATTCTATAATGATGGTAATTTGCTCATTACCACATTAGGAAACTGGTCATGAAGCACAACCTCTAAGTATGCATATCTATAATTTAAACAAATACACTATTAATGAAAGGTATTAATGTACATAACACTTCATAATGTTCAAGTTTTGATTTTGCACTATGCAAGGAAGGAACTAGAAAAAAGCCTAGAATTTTCTTTTATGATTTGCTGTCAGCTTTGAGTATCTACTGACTTAGCAGAGCTATGGCCAATAGTTTGTCATTTCTGCAGGAGACGTACAGTGAGTGGCATTTCTATTAGGGATGCAGACATGGTGTATTATACCACATCTGCAGTGACAAACTATCTGCAGAGAAGGAAAATCATGTGGTTGTCATGCATATCTGATCCTATAATTACACATGTACATGTAGGCACTCTTAAAAGAAAGGGCTTCTCTAAGAGAGAGTTATTCCAGCAGGATTACACTTGCAAACCTCTGGCCATGTTAGGATATGAAGAGAAATCTTAAAAGATTGTTTAACAGAATGGCATGGTATTTTTAGAGACAGGAAATTAAAAAGAGGGACAACGAAAGGAAGTGAAGTCAAACAACTTGTTTAGCTGACCATTACAAAAAAAAAAAAAAGGGCAATGTCCTTCGAAGCTGGCCATAGATCTAAAGTAAATTGGACAATAGAGAGACACAGAAATTTACAAATTTGACTTTCAGTCAGTTTATTTCTGGCTATCACCTACCTATGAATCTATTGTCAGCCAAACCTGTCATCTCTGAATATTTGATTCAGAGATTTTATCAGTCTGATTTTATTCCCTTCTTCTCTTCAAGATCCTGTGCACAAATTTGACTTACATCAGGCATGACTGACTTTACTGGGCAGACATACAGAAAACTTAAATTCAAGATGTAAAGCTTTTCTGTTAGAGAGAGCAAAACAATCAAAACTGTCATGTCACCTGTAAGTTTTATACACAGAATAGTTATTCATTGTTTATTGCATAAGTGCTAGGTCACTAATATTGGCATGGAAGGACATAAAAGGAAGAATATATTGCAGCAGAGCTGTGTGTCTCATTATTCCACCTCTCCTGGAGAAGCTCTAATCAACCATCATCATCCCCATGAGCTGTGATGGTCACTCTTCAGAATGTGACACGAAAAGCTGACTCATTCCTGCATCTCATGCTGTTTGGACTGTGGAAATAGATATGAAAAAGATCTTGCTTTCATCCCTCTTGATTGATGAAAGGGAAGATGTTTATGTCATTTTTGAAAAATGCTGCTGTTATAGAGGTTGGGTCTGAAAGGCTGCCAGGGCAGTCACTGCATTTAAACATCAGGAGAAAGGAGACATGGAGAAATGTCTGCTAGAGTTGAAAGAGAGGGAATCATTCCTGCTCGAACTTAAGCTTGGCTGGGATTCCTTCGGTCCCTTCCCAGACTTTAATGATTTTAATAATTGTCTATGCGAAAATAAGACTCAAATCCTTCCTGAGCTCTTTGACATTTTCCAGCTTGTTATAGCAAGTCCAGGTATCTGCATTGCCATAAGCAAGAGTTCAATCCTCAATTCTTGCAGGCAAACCAGTCTATAAAGCCCACTCTGGCTCCTCTCTGGTCCACTCTAACAAGGAGCCAAGGGTGCTAAGCCATGACAAGTTGCAAGATGATCTCCAGAGAGCAGAAGAGTTTGAGGACAGTTTTCATACAGATTTACAATCTCTTATGATGGTGCACATGTGCATTGAATATTCTGAATTACTGGACTGTCATGACCTTGATCTTACCCAAATCCACCGCTGTCAGGTCTATTATGTGCAGATGTAAGAGGGAGTAAGGGAAGACAAGAGAAATCACTCTGATTGAGGTCCAAAACCTGGTTCTGGGACTTTCATACATTGCAGTCAGTTGATGGCAGATAACACAACACACATATACCTGTTTAATGGTGAACACATTGGTGGTGGCTTGATGGTTGGACTTGATGATCTTAGAGGGCTTTTACAACCGTAATGATTTTATGACTCTTTTGCCAAATTTTTTTGGCCAACTGTGGTGGTAATGAGAGACTTTTTGGACAAGGCTGCTGGAAACAGAGGAAATCACAGGTTTTTCAATTTTGTAGAGCACCAGCAGGCAGAGTGGCAGCTCAAAACTGGAAGAAATGTACCACGCTGACACTCATCTGCCTCCTGTGAGCTGGACTCCTTTATTCTGTATGAAACAAATGTTCATTGTAGGATCAGTCAGCAGGGCTAGAAGACATTAAATACCTCCTCCTGCTTCCCAGAAACACGAGCCTGACAAAGAGGGATCATCTCGAAATCACTCCTGCAAGAGAAATGTTTCATGCATCTCCCTGTGCTCATTTCTATTTTTTTTTTTTCCAGTGGAAGTGTTGTTATTTGAAGAAGAGGAGCCTGCATTAAACAATTTGTTCTGCTCTTACTGTGTCAGAGTTTTATCTACCTGTCCTGCTATTTCTCACGCAAGTTTTCTGGTTACTCTTTGTGTAGATTCAGAGCCCTTAACATAAGGCTCACAGCTAGGAAGTAGCCAAAATGTAAGAATATAAAGTTATTGCATCTCTGACTGTAATCAGCTTCATCCTGATTCCCCTTCCCTTGCACTTCTACTTACTTCCACTTCTGTAACAAATCCTGTGCTGAAATATGAACCCTAAAGACATGGAGCCTCACATTGTAACAGAAAAACAGTGTACTGTTCTTGGAGAAACCTGTGTGTGGCCATTATGGTGTTTCCCTTCTTGGTGATTTTTCAGCTGAAAATATCAATCCATTCAGGCTCTGAAGATTCTTCCCACAAATCATTTTCAAATCCTTTTCTATCTTCTCCAAGGAAATTTTAATTCCTTTCAAAATTAAGAAAACCCTTTTTTTCCCCCCATATGAAGTATCAATACAAGTCTTATCTGCATATGAGACACCAAATGTAAAAGTAAAAATGAAATGTGTATAGCGATTGAATAGACTTTGTTAAAACATGGTGATGAGTTGAATTTATTGTCTGCCTGCAGTTTTCTGGAAAGTCTCATTTTATTTTGATTTTCATAGAATCATAGAACTGTTTGGCTTGGAAGGGACCCTAAAGAACAACCCCCTGCAATGGACAGGGTCACCTTCCTCTAGGTCAGGTGCTCCAAGCCCTGTCCAACCTGGTCTTGTTCAGACAAACATCTTTTTTATCTTTACCTCTCATTTAGCCTCCCATAATACCAATAAAACACACATGAAGGGGTAGAGGATTCCAAGGACCAAAATCTTAAGGACTTTGTCTGTCCTAAAACAAACAGCTTAATAAGGGTTTTTAACTAAGGACTTATTGAGTTTTAAAACTCCCACCTACTGAATTTGGCTGGTGTCTATCCCAGCTGCATAGCTGAGAGTCTGGCACCAGCAGGGTTTTATTTTCTGCTCAGTTTCCAGCAAAACTCTTCCCTTGACTATTTTAACAGTTTTGTCTTCAGGGACTGCCGTATTGGTTTTGACTCTAAGGAAGGATGGGCAGTTTATAGCAGAGGGCCCCAGGGAATGTGTGTTTGGCACCTTTACTTCATCACAGGTATTTGTTATGTGGATGCTGCTATGAGGTGTGTCTTTCCTCTGCCTGCACCTTCTGTATCTAAAAGAGGAGACATGCAGCTGTCATCATTAAGCTGCAGAAGAGCTACCAATTAGAGCAAGTCATGAAATCTGTACAAGCACCTCACAGAAAGTTAGAATAAGCACATTTCTTCCTATTTGCCATTCTGTTTCCACGTCCACTAACTACAGAGGCTATTGAGAAAAACAGAAACACAACTGTTTTCTCACTTCGAGTGAGATCATTCAGTCCAGTAGGCAAAGGAAACAAACAGCTGAGAGAGCACTGAAGTGGAGGTGTATGTTTTCTTTGGAGCTGCTGTTTCTGATGTTTATGCTGGGGAAGATGCTTATTTACTGCCTTTAGAACAGTTCTTGCACTCAGAGTGTTTTTTGTTGTGTTGCTCTTACAGTCCTCAAAGAACAGCAGGGAGTATCTACTTTTTTCACACAAACCTTTCTGAGAAGCCTGTTGAGATTCAGTCCTTCTTTAACAGCCCCTCTCCATCCCCGGGGTCTAGGAGGATGTGTACCACACTTCCCTCTCCTGAAAGGCTGCAAATTTGATGAATTAAGAAAAGCTCTTTAGTTTTTTGTGGGTGTTTTTTTTGTCTGTTTGGTTGGTTGGTTTGGTTTGCTTTCTTTTTGTTTTTGTTTTTTTTTTTTGGTTTGTTTGGCTGGTTGGTTGGTTTGGTTTGGTTTGGTTTGGGTTTTTTTGGGTAACCATATATCCTCATTCTGGTGGAACAGTAGATAGTAGTTAAGTGGCTTCAGACAGTAGTTACATCCTCCCCTCCACATCCTTCAAAGTTTCTTAGACTTTAAAGTTCATGTGGCTACTCAAACATATTTGCTGGTACTTTCTGCTCTACTCTGAAGCTCTGTGGAGGCCACCAGGACACACCAGAAACACTGTTGTAAATTAAATCAACAGAAATGTAGGGTCAAAAATATTTCCTGATGTGTAGTAGTGGTTATGGCAAATCCTAGGTAGGTGTGTGGAGATGGACTAGATCATCCTGAGAAGTGTCCTGTCATCTTGCTTACCTTAAGCAATGCATTGCTCTGTATCTGGGCTTCATTTCCTCAGAGGCAATACCATCAGGGCTGTTCCTAACTTGAATATCAAAACTGAGGTATAAGGAGATATTTTACTAGCTAGTGTTGGCAGCCTTGCTAGTAAGACTTTATAATACTTTCAAAAAATGACTTAACTCAGTGCTTCCTCTTGTAGCATAAGAATATTTTTGTCTAGACACAGAAGTGGCAAAGGATGTATTGCACTAGCATATGCATGAGGGAGCAAGCTCTGCCCTTAAACAAATACAGGTATCCCATGTCTGGTTAGCGTTCAGGAGCCTGATTAATTTGTTAGACATTAGAAAAGACTGCTGAGGTGATTCCCCCATGTGTTGCTAAGGAGGAATACTCCTTTCAGAAATGCAGTCTGAAAAGGAGGTAAAGAGACTGCACAAATTAGTCCTGATCTCACTGTCTTTGTCTGCTGTTTGTTAACTCAGGGAGAACATCTCCATTAACAAAATGAAAACGAAGGAGATGTTTTGCCTTGCCCTGTAGTCATAACTGAGGTGCCCTCTGAGCACACCAAATGCTCTGTCATCAATTACCTGCCTGGTCCTCCAGCTTGTGTTTGAGCAGGTGAGGACTAGTTTGAGAGGATGGACTGACTAGGGACAAGGTGGTTGACTGAACTCTTACCCTTTGCAAAAAAATATTTGACCAATTGGTGCAGCAGGTCTCCCCATGTAGGGATTTTAGGTGGTCCTGAATATATCCCAGCTCAAACAGCCCCTGCTGTGCCTAGACAGACACCATACGTATGCAGCTTTATAAAAATAAGGCACTAGTAAAGTCAATAGAACCTGTTCCTACAGATAGACACAGGAAATTGTTACATAACACAGTCTTTTTGCATAGTTTGGAGACACAGTGTACATGGTTTCATCAAATCAACAGCAGCGGGTCTGGTGTGGCCATGTAGGACCATGGGCTGGCTGGGTATAAGGACTGAGAAGGCCAGCAATTTGGTGATCAAACTGCTCATCACAGTCATCAGTCCTATGACTCTCAAAGTCACTCTTAAAAGCACAAGAAGCTTTTTCCTTTTTCCTTTAGAAAGTGACACGCCACCGAAATCCTTTGTCCATGCTCACGTTATTTCATCCATTGTGTCTTTATCTTACAGATTGCAGGTACTATTCTCTGTGTAGCGTCTTAGAAAGCAGGAGAGAAGTGTGAATGTTTTCAGCCCTAAAGACTGAAATTATTTGCAAGGTACTTTGAAATTATGCATGAATTTCCTGAAGCATCCTGTAGGTTCAAGAGGTTCTGTTAGTCTGATGGGAAAGGCAAGTGTATGTGTGTGTGGGGGTGTGTGTGGGGGGGCAAATAGTTAGAGAAAATAATAATATACATAGGTAAAAAGAGAGAAGGGAGATTATTTTTCCTAAAATAGAAGACTCTGCATTTGGTCAGAGCAGTGTTATTCACTGAAAAACTCTTTTTTTTTTTTTTTTTTTTTTTCCCTCCTCTCCTTGGTCTGGAAACTTTCAAAAGTGTTTGGGAAATGCCATGAAGGAATTTGCATGCATGGAGTTCTCCAAAAAGTGAAATGAGTTGCTTCACACTCCAATATGAAGAAAGCTTACTATATCTGCTCCAGGGGTGATGGAATATGTAACACATACATTCCTGCGGGAGACGAAATTCATTTTAATTAATGGACACCTCAAAAGTCAGGTGCCAAAGACATTAATCAGCTGAACATCTTTCCATGGTGTTGGTTTTACCCACTAACCAATGCTCCTTTAATGATTCCATTTAGTGTGTGCAACATTTAACAGCCAGGATACCAGGACTCAAGTCTGAAAACTGCTGCCAATAGAAGGTGCTGGATCCTGTCATTAAATCAAAGCATGGTTCCATTCCTATTACCCAGAGGATGCTAAAAGATGTTTTTTTTTTTGACAGGGAAATATAAGTGAAATAAATAAACTGTCAGAACGGACTTATTTTCTTTCATGGTTTATGTTAATATGTGAAAGAAAGATGGAATTAAATGGAAACATGTCTGAGACATGACACTCGTCCTGTATGTCAGTCACAGGTAGTGTGGGATGCAACATATTCACAAAAATATCATAGAGTTTAAGATGAATGAGGAATAATTTGAGTATCATAACCCCTAAATTCAAACTGCAAAATCTTTTATCTCCTGCCCACTTTGTTAAATAATGCATAATATTGAATGGATCCCTTCCTACACACCATAAAATCCACACAATCCTCTTCACTGAGCAAAGGCCTTTTAACTGTCTTGAGGTTAGAATATTTCTGATTGTACTCTTATTTCGTTGTTTGTTTGTTTGTTTGTTTGTTTGTTTATTCTGTGTCTGAATGTTAAATTTGTTGAATTTTTTTCTCTTTCGGGAAGTATAGGTCAGGCACTTTCCACCACTCAGCTACTTACCAAGAATGCCATGAGGACTGTATAGCTCTGCAAGCATCATCCTCTGTCAGATCTGCAGCTGATGAATGGATCCAGCAGTTATTAAGTGGGACTGACAGGCACAGTGATCATTCAAGCCTCATTTCCTGAATAAACCAGGCTAAAAATTGTTCAGTAATTATCCCTAATTGGCCAGGATGCATCTCCAGTATTCAATGAGGAACATTTAATCTGATATTTATGTTCTTTTTTTTTCCCCCTCCTTTTCAATAATAAAACTATCTTTTATCCCTACTTCGCACCTTCCCAGCGGTCACTCCAAAGACCTGCCTCCTTGGAGCAGCCATCTAAGGTGTTTCTCTATCCAGATTCCTTTATTTGCCTTTTTTTTATAAACAATAATACTTCATCTTCTGGCAATATCACAACATTTTCCTCAGGTAGTCAAAATAATTGAGTAACTAAGTCTCCTAGCAAGCCAAGTGAGAATGGATTTGATTCTCAAGGAATCTGGACATGGAATTGTCTTTTTCAATCCTTAAGCAAGCTGAAACCATTCACTCAAGGGTTTTGAATCTCATTCTGTTTTACTAGACCATGGAAAAGAACAAGTTTTTCAGATGTTAGCAACTCAGACTTACTGGTATATAAAGCACCACACACATCTGTGCTCTTAGGAAACACTCTCTGAATAAGTCATAGAATCACAGAGGTATAGAATCACAGAATGTTCTGGGTTGAAAGAGACCTCAAAGACTATCCAATTCCAGCCCCCTGCCATGGGCAGGGACACCTTCCACTAGACCTGGTTGCTCAGAGACTCATTCAGCCTGGCCTTGGATACTTCCAGGGATGGGACTGCCATGACTTCTCTGGGCAATCTGTGCCAGTGCTTCACCACCCTCTTAGCCAAGAATTTCTTCATGTTGTGTTATTTAACACTCTGGAAGTGTGAAACCATTTCTCCTTGTTCAGTCAGTTCATACCCATGTCCAAAATGCCCCTTCAGCTCTCTTGCAGCACCATTAGGCACTGGAAGAGACTCTAAAGTCTCCCCAAAGCCTTCTCTTCTCCACACTGAACAATCCAGTAAAATACTGAATCCAAATGAAGGTGTCACCACCCTGCAGAGTACAATCCAAGCAGATTTAGGTGCCCAGTTTCCAATGAGAGTCAATCCTGGTCTTTAGTGACTGCCAGTCATGGGTTGCAGGATCAATTATAAACTTTCTGTGTACATTTGTACATTTAAATGTGCTCAGATTACCAATCATGGAGTGAAGTTCAGCGGCACTAAACAGCTAACATCAGCTGCATGTTTCTGTTCATTGCCACTGTTTCACAGAGTAGGGGGGGGGGGGGGAATAAAAAAAAGGTTTCAAAATTGCAAAGTCTACAATACATGACTTCATCAAGAGCTCTGTTTAAAATTTGAAAGGGAACAGAATGAAATCTCCCAGTCCAGTCATTTCCATTAAACTTGGAGACTGCCATACATCTAGTGCTGGGGAGGAGAAGGAGAGAGTGATGGTTATTCCTATGGGTGGAAGGGAAGACATGACCCTTCAGGGGGAAACACTGGTTCATGTGTACATTTCACCTCTATAAATTTGGTTTCAAAACTGCTCTTAGGGTTAAACCACGATCTTTGCATTTAGTCCATCATTTAACAGCTACTGACACTTAAAGTTTTCATGCTGCAAACGAAATGATGTGACATGGCTTGGTTGTACTGTAAATTACCTCAATAGAACCCTAAAACTTCTGTCTCTGATATTCTCTTAAGTAAATTTAAAGAATTCTGAAGAGTTATTTCCTTGGGGAAATACGATGGGAAACAGAGGGGTTAAAGATATTTACTAGTAAGGGAAGAGAGATCGGAATAGACTCTTCCAAAGGGACTGTTCCAGAGCAGCAGTACTTCACCACAATCAAACCAAAATGGCCAAGGCTGCAAAGACCACATTGGAGAGATTTCTGATTTAAAAAAAATAAACCCCAATAATTAAAAAAAAAAAAAAGTATGTGTGTATATATATATATATATACAGGTATATATATAGGGCTGGCAAAGGAGAGTACATGTCACAGATTTAATGTGGTAAAACAGTAAGGAATTAGAGAGAAATTACTTTTGGTGTCCCTGTTTCGGTTGTTCAGTTGGTTACAAGGCTAATGTTTCCAGGAGAGGATTCCTGGCTATGACAAAACTGTACTTAATCGTATTTTCTGGACTTCAGCCTAGCTCAAAGCAAACAAAAGTGCTGAATACAGAAGATAAATACATATTTTAAGTGTAATTTTACCATTTCTATATTTCTTTATTTCTAGAAAGATAAGAGTCCAACAACTAACCTATTATTTTCTTTGAGAGACTTGGCTTATGACATTTTCATGTAACTCAAAATTTTCAGCATCTGTCTCTAATTAAGAAGCATTTTTCTACTAGGAACAACGATTACAGTGTCTGAAAGTGCTGTTATGTAGATATGATTCATATCTCCCTCCTAAGACGCTCGTCTTATGTCCTGAAATTTGAGATTTGTAAATCCTTTAGCTAAACATTTATATCTGCTACAATTGTGCAGGTGCTTAACTTTGCAATGTTTTGCTGAGGTTGATCTGTAAATGCATAACAGACGTCTAAGTGTTCTGCAAGCCTGGGAGATTTTCTGTCAAGAGTTTTCCAGTTTCAGGTATAGTATTGAATTCTGCCTCCAGTGCCATATGTCTTACAGTAGAAAAAAAAATGTCCCATGCGAAAAATTAACTTCCTGCATTGACTGCCAACCACTTTCTTCAAATTATAAAATAAGCAAAGAAAGATGTTTGATTCAAAACAACAAAAAATAAAGGAAAACTGTTTGCTTAAATTTTAACTTTAGGTAAATATTCTGGTCTGTTTGTTTGGTGGTGGAGTATTTTTTGTTTGGATTTTTTTGTCAGTTAGTAAAAAGTACCTTCTCCTATATTTTATTTTCACACACACACATAAATATATATATGTATATATATATACACACACACATACATACACACATCTAGCTATAGGCAATTTTAAGAGATATGTGTGTGTGTGTGTACATATAGATATACATACATACATATACATACATACACACATATGTACATTATATGTATATGTATATCTATATGCATACAGATAAGTATGTATTTATATGAATACATTTCCCATATCATAAGAATGTCCCTTCCAGCCCAAGCCAGTCTGTGATTCTATGAGTCCATAATTCTATGGCTCTCTGATATTATGCATTGTGGAAAACAGTATCAGGAATATAACCTCAGTTATATTTATTTCTGCATGCAATTATCTGGGATGAATTTATCTAAAGATTAAGATGACCTCTTCCCTGGCAATTCAATGTTTCTTGTCAGAAATTTAATGGGACAATGATACATGACAGTCCTATGTTCTTCCCTCACCTAAGATAATACATAATCACTGTATACAACCTTGGAAAGGACATTGTTGTGCTTTAAATACATATCTGCACTATTCTAATTACAAAGGAAGTCAAATATGTTACTAGAGTGGTTTAATATAGTGGTTTAGTGCAGTACACTGAAAGGATCAGAAATAAAAAGGTAAATGTCACTTATTATAATATACAAAGCCAAGGGGAAAGTCAGTGTTACTGTATCCAAGAGTCCTCTATTTAACTCTGAGGGCTGACTGGGCTTTGTGCACCCCTTTTTACCCTGTTTGAGCACACAATAAAAGGTACAGCATAGAACTCCAAGTCACTTTAGATTTATCAAGTGTTTCCTCTCTCATTTGGGAGCAGACACGTTCGATGGAGAAACTTGGAAGAAACAGTGTTCCCTCACACCTGTGTATCTACTGACACCTTATCAACTTACATCCACAGGCCTTGAAGCTCAGCAGAGGTTCTCGAATAAGGAACTCCTCTTTCCTTAGTTGTGTCTTACGTTGTGATGATTGAATCCTTTTCCTCTGAAAACTCGGTGGAAAATGCAAAGGCAAATCTCTTACTGCTTCTCAGCAGCATGTTTACCTTTAAGATTAAGAAAGAATAACTCTGAGGAACACATTAAAGTCAGAGAAAAATAGAAATTTTTGACATTACTGAACAAGAATTGCCATCAATCTTTTATATATGGCTTAATATGATTGAGTACATTTTTCTTTTTTTAACCAAAAGCAATTATTTGTTGTCAGTGTGGTATTATCTTGCAAGAGCAAAATATATATAAAAAAAATGGTTTTTGGCTTTTTTTTGACCTAAGACACTGTCTCTCCCCATTTATCTTTGCTTTATAGATGGGTTAAGTCTATCCAGGTTTTCTTCAAAGAGGTGAACCCTTGTCGTGTCTGTGTGACAATGTTGGGTGCCCAAAGGGTTTTGTGAAGTAAAGGAATCAATTGCAGTCTGACCCATTTCAGATAATTTCTATAGGGCCTATTTAAAGAAAGCTAATAATAGGAAAAAGAGGCATCAAAATATTTTAATATAAGAAGATTGGATTGTGCTCTGTGAGCCTGTGGGAATTTGGGATCTTCTCAGCAGACAGAAATTGTGAGTTTGTTTGAATTTGAGGTGGGGTTTTTCTGGTCAAATATTTAAACATTGTCAAAATACCCAATTGGACACTTACTGAAAGGAAATATTAGGAATTTTATTAACCTACATTTTTGCTTTGAAATTTGAATACATTTGTACTTAAAAAAATAAGAATGTCAAATTTCAGAGCTGTTAAAACAAAATTCTTCGTTTGAAGTGTACCAATGTACTTTTCAATTTGCAAATGTACTTGAGGTTTTGAGGATTTTATCCCTTCCTGGAATGAAAATAATGAAGAAAATAGCATTAATGCCATTTCTTACCACCTCTGTGCATGATACATTACTGCAGATTAATTCACCTGAAGAATTTATGCTTTATACAAAAAAAAAAGTGGGTATTTTTCAAGAGAGATTTTATCTTGAATACCTCTTTTTCCCTTTCTGGTAAACAGTCTTTCATTCCCTTCTCCCTCAAGTCTGACAGATAACAAACATGTTGTCCTCTAGGATTTTCCAGAAGGCACGCACTTTTAAGCAAATTCAAGGGATGAGTTAAGGTGAAGAAGACTTGTTTAATTTCTGGTGTTTTCTAGTTTTTTGATCTTTCTGTAACTTTAGGCCTGTCCTCTTTTTCTATTTAATTATTTTTCAAACATATTAGAGAGAGAGAAAGGGGTACCCCTGGGCACTGCTTTATAATCTAAACTGCAACAAGGTAATATTTAATATGGAAGGCTGAAAATTAATAAATCTCCTCTTTAGAATGTTAATAGAAATGAATAGAAAAGAAGAATGACTTAGGAGCATTTCAGAGCTGACTACACCTAATGTAGATTCAGAAATGAATTTTGTATCTGTAGCCATCATAAAAAAGAGATATTTTCAAGACTTTTTGACTTCAAGACTTTGCCTCAAAATGAAAGTGATCCTGTTGATTCAAATGAAACTAATAATTTAAGTAAAAATAAAAGAGATATGATGGAACGCAATAATCATGAGTATTAGACCCTCTCCCATAGAAGAATGAAGGTGAAAGGTAGAAATCTGGACAATAAAAGTAGCTGACGACATTTTAGGCTCAGTAACTTCCCTGCACTTACTTAACTGTGACCATTTCCATGTGACTATGCTCTAATACAATTATTGTCATTTACGTTGGTCTGATGCACTTGTAAGGAGTCAAAGTGTCTTCAGCACTGTTCTTATTTGGCCCCTGCCAAGCGCTGACCCACATCAAAGCCTTGGACGTGGGTGCTGAAAGCTCCAGACATCATAAAGTGCGTGTGAAAAATATGTAAATGATCTTGAGGAAGAAATTTCTATTTCTTTGCTGGTAGTTTTCACTTTAATCCTTTTGCCTTGAAGATTTCATTTCCTTGGAATAAGGGGGAGGAAGGGGATGGATAATCACTCTCGAGTTCCATTTCTGTTGTTGCAGAGCCCTGATACTGAGATCCCATTTCTCAAGCTTTTTTGACTTTGATAAAAGCCTGTGACTTGCTGAACTTGCTCTCACTTTAGGTACAGCTATAGAATTATGGATTTCCTGACATAATAATTAACTCTCTGTCTTGCTCTCTCTTTACTTTTGTGTGGAAAACCAATAAGCACACTTATAAAATGTTTTTTATGCAACTTCTGTTTGAAAACAGCAACAATTTTTTATCTCATAAACTTCCAGAAGAAATGGACCAGATGATCTCTCCCTTGCTGTGATAGACACATGAAATCAATCACGAGTTCTGCTGCCATTGTACAAGCCGCTCTAATTAATGTTCTTTCAAGGGATCTCAACAATGGGGCTAAGAAAAAGGTGGGCAACTGGAATTAAATCTCTCTTTTGATAAAACATCTACCTGGAGCTGGACATATTCAGATTACACCCTAACCTTTTTCGATCCCTACTGTTACTTCCTTTAGGGAAAGGCTATAAAAATTCAGTTTAGCATCAAATTGTTAGATATAGTGAGAAGTAGTTCCACCACTGCAGTACTGTATTTGATGACCATAGTATATTTTGAATAGGAAAGAAAGAACGCCTTATGATCTTGACACCTTTATTATATTCTTTATCATAATCTGAAAATCTATTGTGACCAAATACAGGATTCAAATATTTTAGGCAGAAAGAAAATTGTACTGTAGCTGTAGAATCACTTAATCATTTTAAAGACTTTGAAACTGTAGTCAAACTTCTTGAGTCACATGGGAAAGCTGTGGTAAAACCAAGAAATGTATCTCTTGGTGAAATTGTATGAACCAGACATTTAAGAAACATACCACAGTTTAACAAATTTCTGTGAGTCAGTAGCACTGTGGTTATTATCCACATTATTGTGTACACTTTTAGCCCACATGCAATAAAAAGTAATCTAAGTTATCTTAATGCTCTTCATTGCTGCCTGAGACAAGATAGAGGATCCCACACCAGCAGCAGACTAGAAGCATACACGAGGGTGGTCTCTGTACAGTAACTCTGTAAGCCATGGAAAATTGGTTTTATATTTGAACCCTCAGGCTGGTGAGCAGAGCGTGAGACTGCTACTCCTTTCTTTTACCAGGCGCTCTCAAGGGAGATCTCCTAACTCTGGTGTTGTCATCACCTCTCAAAGTAGGCAAAGAATGTCCTGATGGCTGCTGACCCATGTGCAAAATAAAATCTAAACTGATATTGAAATAGTGAAATGCCAAGATGTTTCAGTAATCATTCTGGGTCAGTGTTCATATTTTCCAGGCACAGAAATGCTGCCCTTCATGACTTGAAAGAACTCCTCCCCTCCCCAAACCTTCCCTTCCCAAACCTTCCCAAACCTTCCTAAACCTCCCCTTCCTAAACCTCCCCTTCCTAAACCTCCCCGGCCC
>JAWWEE010000085.1:69265700-69291170 GCA_035221455.1 Xenops minutus | reverse complement strand
GGGGGCTCAGCCTGGAGAAAAGGAGGAGAAAAGGGGGCACCTTCTGGCTCTGCAACTCCCTGACAGGAGAGGGGAGCCAGGTGAGTCTTGGTCTCTTCTCCCAGATAACAAGTGGCAGGATGAGAGAGAGGATATGGCCTCAAGTTGCACCATGGGAGGATAAGATTGTTTATTAGTCAAATTTCTTCTTTGAAAGGGTTGTCCATCCCTGTCACAGCAGCCCAGGGGCAGTGGTGGAGTCATCATCCTTGGACAGGATGAAAAGTTGTGAAAACACAGCGTTTAGGACACGGGTTAATGGTGGGCTTGGCAGTACTGGGGGAACAGGTGGCTTCAATAATCTTAAAGAGCTTTTCTAAACTCATTGTTTCTGTGATTCTATGATAGTATATGACAAATGAACAGTGCAGTTAATTTTGAAGTGGTCAAGAGAACTTCTTCACCAACAACAGATAGAGAGCAGTAGCATATAAAATTCTATAGCTGTAGTAGTACGAAAGGGGTGACACTCCTGATTATAAAAGTATTTAACTTTTTAGCCCCCATCATGCACCATAATGCAACTTGCACTTCAGAGAACCCAAGTTATGCTGGGCTGATATAAATAGACTTTTACATTAGTGCCATCTTGTTTATCCTCCAGCTGTCAGGCTCTAAGTGACATCTCCTGACATTGTTTGAGACTGCTCTTTACTGAGATGAGGGATGTCACAGCCCATCACATCCACCGCCATGAAAGGAGCACTGAGTGTTCACAGCCCAGGAGAAAGGGTACAGGCAGGCTCTGCAGGGAGCAACAGAGTGAGTGCTGGAAATCCCACTGACATCCAGGTGTCGGGAGAAACACTCTGTTTGAGGGTGACTCCTGCCAGCTTGCATTAAAAAAGAATGGTGTGGTGGGTGGACATGGCATGATACAGGGACAGTCTGGTCCCCTTTACTGACCTGAAATATCAGTCTTTACCTGTAAGTACTAGTGGTCAATGGTCAATACATTCCTCTTCCAAGAAAAGCTGTATGCTGTATTCAGTGGGTTGACATAGCACAGAATAATGTTTCAAAAGATAAAAATAATAATAAAAAACCCCTAAAGTAGCGTTGTATTCATCCTATATTCCCAAACATCTTATAGGTTATAAACAAAAATTACCAATTCAGCACCAAAACAGAAATCCTTTCAAATCAAACTTTCAAGGCAGAAGAAAGGGACATGAAGAATTAATGACAAGTTTAATCATGAAGGCAGCATTTCTTGAACAAAATAAATTAGGCACTGCATTTGGGGATTGGTAGGATCACCAGGTTAATACCTTTTCCTATAGAAAATGTGCTACAGGATTTTAAATTGTATCCAATAATTAAGATTCTTGTCTTAGGGCTGAAAAACATCATTCTGTCTTCTGGTAGGGTACTATCCCTGATGTTTAATTTCTATTCTGCAAATCCACACACAAAGGTAAAGAAAATCAATAGTAATAATAAAGTAATTCTTATATTTGGTAAAGTTGATACTAACTGAGTAAAAACACAAAAAAATTACTACAGCAAGTTTTGTATTGCTGAGAAATTTTGTCCTGCACTGCTGGTCAAACCCCATGGTTATTTATTTGCTAAAAATTCCAATTTTCTCCTATCATGGAAACCTGACGAAACGTGTAATTGAAAACTCATAATGAATGAAATTTTAACCACCTCTACTCTCTCTAAAAAAAAAGAAAAGATGGTGAAACAAAAAACTCTCCTCTGACAGACAGATATCAAATCTATCAAATACTTTCCTGAAGTATTGATGAATTCTGCATGAAGCTTTTATATGTGGTTAAGTGTATGACTACAGTCATCTAATAGGTTAGATGTCTCAACTGGGATATTTAAATAATCATCTTCTATAACTCATAGCTTCAGATAAACCTCCTGGCCTGCAGTGTGGGGCAGAAAGGGCTGCAGTTATCTGAGGTAGGTAAGTAATCTGGGGGAAAGGACCCAGCATCTCTCTGTACTGATGAAGGAAGGAACTGAGATGCCTATTTTAAAGCTGATTAAATATTTTACTTCAGTATGACTCAATACATTGGTGAGGTGAGTGATACTTCTGATCAATTAGTTTGTGAGGTGTGCCAGTGCAATGCCATGAAATGCTCTGGTGATAATCACAAAACATATGTGCACATAATTAAAAACAGTATAGAAAGGAGACTGAAAGAAGGGACACACTTTCTTGTTTTGTTGTGCTGCCATGGGTTATCATTTTGATTTTCTTCCTCTCCTGGATGCTGAAATAGCACAGCATTTACTTTGTCTTTCTTTCCTTGCATTTTTTAATGCTGCATGAACACGGAGTTTGACACTTGTATTGTTTTGCCTTGGGCTCTGTCTGTGAGAGGAAATGGAGGCAATAGCTCTACTTTCAGCAATGGGTAGGCTAAGAGCTCTTTTTATTCAGGAGGATCTGATGATGCAGAAAGTTGGGGATTTTTTAGGCCACATTTATGGCATGAATTAGTAATAACAGAGAAACGGGGCTATTACACACTTGAGAACATGTTACTGCATAAGACCCAAAAGTGGGGAGAGGGAGAATGATACAGTTTTAAATACTGTGAGGAAACAGAGTGAATTTTCAGCATGTGTACAGACTGTTGTTTGAGTTTGTGTTTCTGTCATTTAGAGAAAACAATTCAGTTTTGTTTCATGAAAACATACAGGATATCTTGTCTATTAATTAAGTTGTATGCCAAATGTCATAATACCCAGTGTTTGATTGCAGTTCCCTCAATATAATACTTTATGAACATTGGGTGGAATTTCCTCTTGAGATTCAGCCTCTTTGCACCATTCAGCTGCAAAAAGACCTGAAACCAGTAGAAACGGCCAAATAAAAAACCAGCAGACTCACATATGCCAACCTAAACTGCCATAAACCCACACTGCTGTTGAAAGAGCTAGTCACATCACCCATCATTTATTCCTACCCAGGCAGTACAATCCAGCCAACAAAAACCCAAGTGTTGAACTGATTTAATTTTAATCATCTCCCTTAACCTGCTCAGTGTGTGGTTGCACAATGCTTGTGTTGGCATATGGAAAGAGGTGCCATAGGGACAGGGGAGAATGAGGATTGCTCCTGAATTGCTGTATTAGCTCATGCTGGCTTAAAGCTGAACATGAAATCATGGCAGACTTTGAGAGATCCACCAACAGTGGGCACTACACTTCCACCTCTGTCTCAGGGGTTGTGTGTGGGGAAGCAGCTGTAAGGGAGCACTTCTCCCATCCTGTATATTGGCCAAGCTGCAATTTGCTGTCTGTTCAGAAGAGAAGTGGACTCTCCCAGTACTGAATCTTCAAGGCCAAAAAGGGCTGTTCTACTGAAATAACTCTCTTAGTCAAACACAAATTAGTGGCCTCCATGCAGCAGCAACTGAACACTCTTTTTTATTGCCTGCGTTATGCCAGAGGTCAGACTCAATGAGATAATCCTCTTTTATGGTGTTAAAAGTGTATAAAACCAGATAAAATTAATCCAGAAGACACTCTTGTGCCTGTTGATGTCTAGTAAGATATTTCCTCTATCTGGCTTTTGGTATTTGGGGTCATTTTAATTCACAGAGTCTTATTTTTCTTCCATTATTGGATTTTCTGTCCTTGCAGCTCCCAGCCTTTATGGGCCCATACGCAGAAGAAATGAGTGAGTAATGTGAACAGCATCTTTACTTTCACTGCCAACCTGGACTGCAGCCACAGCCTCCTTAGTTTTAAGGGGTTTTAATTTTCTGTGGCCATGAGGAAAGTCAGAACATTTCCTGGGCAGACTACACTCTACAACAGACAGGTCAGGGGCCATTGCTCTAATATGCAGGTTCTCTAGAAGAAGAGAAGCCCAGTTTTCCTTTCTTGGATTAATATAAAAAGAGGATTTTTCAACTCTATTGTAGTCCAGTAAAAATTTCTGAAGTGTCAGGTCTGAGACAATGACAGAATCCCAGGAAAAAAGTTGAGAAACATCACCATAGTACTTTTCAGGTGATTTCTATTTCCACAGGGTAAAATATTTGTTTAATCATAAAGCACATTTTTTAGAATATGAACTGAATGTGATATATTGTTGCATATTTGTATCTCATCATGGTAACATATGAATAATGATGCTTCGTGACAGGTATTAGTTATTATTCCTTTCAGCTCCCAGGAGACAAGAACAAGTGCTATTCTTTTTTTGTTTTGTTTTATTTTGTTGTTGTTGTTGTTGTTTGCGGGTTTTTTTGGTTTGGTTTGGGGTTTTTTTGTGTGTGTGTTTTTTCTTTTTTTTTTTTGTTGTTTCTTTTTGGTTTTGTTGTGTTTTTTTTGTTTGTTTGTTTAGTTGGAGTTTTGGTTTGGTTTGATTTTTTGATAGGGTTTTGTTGTCATTATTTTGTTTGTGGGTTTTGTTTGTTTCTTTCTTTCTTTTTATGGAAACCAAGGAATAAGTATTCTGCCTCATAATATACTTTAAATCAGTCACAGAGTTGGGAACCAAACACACGTGAACTTCTCCCTGTCTGAATTTGTAATTAAAGCACCAACTGCCATTAAATGAAAATCTTAATAATACAAATATATGTGAAAAACATACGTGTCTGGGGATGGATGAAGTAAAATGTTTCCAGAAGTTTCTAAAACACCTTTTTTAATTTTAGATCTTTCCATGAGAAATGCACGACCATTACCCAAGTACATAAAGAAACGTGGACAGTCAAAGAATACCAAGTCATGGAAATAAATGGGAGGGGAGCCTTGGCTCTCAATTACACAGGTCCTTTGTCACTGCTCAAGTGTGTTCTTTTGGCCTACAAATGAGATGGTTTTCTTACTAAGTCAGGCGCTGGCAGAGTTTTTATCTTCATCACTTTAATGGAGCATGTCCATTATTCAATGAGTTAATTTCAGAAAGGGGGCCAAGTTTGGAAGGATTAACCGCCAGCTAAAGAAACAAAGCTTTCATGATCCCCTGCCTATATTGCTTGTGGAGGGGTGGGGGGAGGAAATTGATGCAGCTTTCTATGTGTGCGTTCATTTCCAAGTGCCTTCATGAGACATGATGTGACAAAGGCTGCCAAGTGTTTAGCACAATAAATGGAACCACATTTTAAACAGAAAAAAACCCTAATGAAACCAGCTTCTTTCAAAGCCACCCACCTTTAGCACAACACATTACACACTTTGTAATAGAAAAGTAAAAAGAAAGAATAAACCCCATTTCTTTGCATATGTGTGTGTGTGTGTGTGTGTGTGTGTGCACGTGCGCAAAACCCAGGACCTTTAGTGGAAATAAAAAAACCCAGCATATTTAAAATTATTGCTTAAAAGGCCTCAGTGGTAGAAGAAGATATGACCTCAAGGGAGGAAAGCTCCATGGTGGATCTGAAGATCTTAGGGAAGGAGCAGGCAACACCTGAAGGTGAACTGTACCCCCAGAAGAAACATGGAGGGTTGGATTGGTGATCACCTCCCAGAGAACCAAAGCCCATATTCAATGCTGATAAGGCTTTCTTCTGCAACAAGGGGGAAGCTTCTCCCTCTGGCGACTCTTTAGAGTGGTCCAGCATTGTTCTGCAAGAACAGGGAGGACCAGGGAGAATGAGCTATTATCTGTGTCTATGAGAATGATTCAGAGATGCTATTTGGCTAGAGCCTGCACAAATATCTTCCACAAGAACCCAGTGTACAGATGGGGTAAGAGATGAGGGCCATGGGAGAAGAAGCATGAGGGGAATGGAGCATACTCTGTAGTGGTGCCCACTGGCAGGACAAGGGCAATGTTAGAAACCATAGCACAGGAAGTTCCATTTGAATATGGGGAAGAACCTGACTGTGATGGTGACTACTCATTGGAACAGGCTACCCAGGCAGTTTCCTTTTCTGGAGATATTAAAACCCCACCTAGACACAAACCTGTGTCATCTACTCTAGGTGAGTTTGCTCTACAGGGAAAGTTGAACTGGATGATTTCCCCTCCAATATCAAACCTTCTGTGATTCTGTGATCTGTGCTCTTGGAGAGGATTTTCCAGCACAGGTGCACTGGCTAGTCATAGGACCACAGTTCAGGGAAACAGCACTCCTGATGCTGATAGTTTTCCTCAAAGCTATAGAGGAGTAGACAAATTAAACAGTTTCAGTATGCATTTACCTCCAGGTATAATTACCTAATCTCTACATTAAGATGTTAAAAATGCTGAAACTGAAGACTGGCAAATATATTATTAAGAGGTATTTTTGTGTAACTGATTCAGACAGCAAAGAAGACATTTCAGTTTTCTGAAAGCACATGTTTTCAGGTTAAATATATATATATATATTCATGTGTATTTAGAAGAAGATATGATTGATACACTTATCTGGTCTTACCTTCAGCTAAAGGGGAAGGAAAGAACCTGCTAGAAGCAGCACATTTGTCTTTATCTTCTGCTCAGGAAAGATTTCTCAGGGAAACATAAACACTCTTGTAAGTTAAAAATACTCCAACGCACCTCTAACATAGCACTAATTCCCAGATTGGAGAGCCATAAATGGCTTCTCTCTTCCACTTGTCTGAAAAGAAATGCAGAAAAGTGTGACGCACCTATGCAAAGTTTGAAATGTGTGGCTTCCAAAGAGAAATATTTCCCCAGAAAATGCCAAGAAGTTGCATGGTGAAGAAAACAGCTTCATATATTCATAGTATAGAAAGGGAAAAGTTTTTAAATCTCCCTACCCTGCACCTGACTCCCAGTGGGCACAAGAAGGTAAACAGGCCAGCAGAGGGGGGTACTCTGGTGCTTTCCTGCAATAATTTTTCTCTAATTCTGACTTTGGCACTCAGGGAGCAGAAGAAAATCTTTCTCTATTTGAGTCACAGAATCATAGAATGACCTGGATTGGAAGGGATATTAGAGACCATCTAGTACCAAGACCATCTAGTTCCAAGCCCCTGACATGGGCAAGGACATCTGCACTAGACCAGATATTTTCCTAATATCATCGTGCCACTCATGTTGTGCCATATGCAAAAGATATCAGTCAAATAAAATCTAAGCCTATCTGAGTCCTAACCAGAAGATATAACAATGATACTATCTTCTTCTTTAAGATCGTTTTTTCTATTTGTGGTAACCTATTTTTGTGTGGCCTGAGGGGAAAAGTGAGTGGTTAACTCTCCACAGAAGCTTGGATATGTCAAAAGTTCCCAGAGTGACATGGAGCTTCAGTCACATTCCTTATGGTTTAGTGACAATGACATTTTTTGCTGTTGTTGAAGTAACTTTATTCTTTTCAGAAGAACCAATTTCCTGGAAAGGACTGGATTGAATATAAATCAGTGTCCTGAAGCAGTCTGCAAATTTTCCAGACATCTAGTCTGACACTTTTAGGCTCCCGGGTGTCATCTCTTAGGAAAAACTAGCAGTAAAGATGCCGGCAGTTTGTAAACAATGACAAGAAGAACATCCTGACAGGAGGCTGTAATGTGGTCTTTTTCTCTTAGTTATTTACTTGCTGAAGAGTGAGATTTTTTCCTTTGGCCCCTTCCATGACAGAAGGATCCTGTTCTATGCACCACAGTAACATTCAACTCTTGCCATTTCCACAGAGACCGGCCTGCACAAAGCGAGCAAAGAGAAGCCCTTGGGCTGTTGCATTGGCACTCCCCCTTCAAGTGGGACCTACAGACAAACAGCCCCATGTAGCAGATTTTGGCAATTCCCTCACCATTTTGATGCAGCAGCAGAGTTACACATCCAGGTCGCCAAACCACAAAGAAGATAGAACCTTTTCCAAGCTGTGGCTAGTGTAAGAATTCCATGAATGATATGGTCATAGCAAGGAAGCAAAGGAATTAGGACAGTGATGTTTTCATTAAAGGCATGAAGGAAATCAGGTGTAGAGGGTTTCTCAATGATGGAGACAGCTGTGTGTGTGGCCTTGCTGTTTGTCAGGGACATTCCAGCACTGGCTGTGCAGTATAATTCTGCCTTCAGAAGACAGAGAGGACAACATCCAGCCTGTGTTTTCAACTGGAAGAAGTATGAATATGAAGATATATCACAAACCAAGGTCATTGCAGAGGTGTCGAACTAGATATCCCTTAGGGTCACTTCCAACCCAAACCATTTTGTGATTCCAGAATTCTGTGTTTCTATGATTCTATGATTCAATTAAATGTGCTTCTTTTCAGAGTCTAACGAGCTTTTCTGAGTTTCTGCACAAGTTATTCCTTCAGCTTCCTGCCACTATCTTTGACTATCTTTAACCAGAGTTTTTGCTTACAAATATTTCAACATAAGGCTTTTCAGTTGTTATGAAATGAGTCAAATGTGACTAGATAGAGCCAGCTGTCATGCAAGCTTCTCCCCATACTTTTGCCAGGCTGTCACTATGTGCGGTACCTATATACCACCATACAGTATGTTGGCTGTTACAACTTTGTATAGTATAGCAAGGCTGAAGATACGAGCTGGCCCTGACTGTCTTCAATCTTGAGGCACATATATAGAGTTCCAAATATAGCAGATGCAAAGTAATTGTCACCTTAAGGAAGACATGTTGAGCTGATGAGTTGATGGCGCTGCTGACTGCTCTGCTGTCTGGGGACATCTAGTTCTCCGGCTTCTTACTCAGTGTATTATCTGTCTGTCCAAATCCCTGCAAGAGACCCTCATGATACAGATTCACAGATAATATTTTAGTGTAACCAGTTTGGTGTTGTAAGTCTCATCGTGTTTTAACTTTCAGAACCCCAGATTCACAAATCGTGTAGTTTTAACACCGTAAGTCTGGTCACATTCACAATCGCAGATTCACAAGTAGTGAGAATTATTGATTGTTGTAACAGAGTAAGGTTCAGAAACTGCCACTGATAAATGCACTGATATTAGACTACACAAGCAATAGTACTACTATGGAATAAAGCTTACCAAATAGGTGTCCCTCTGGGAGAGGAGATGGGTACATCCCAATGATCATGCAAAGTGGAGTCTCCTCTAAGCTCCCTTCCCTCTTCAGCTTTATTTATACTGTTTCCTTTAAGGGTGGGGAAAAGATAAAGTTTCAGTTGATGTCATTTCATGATGACGTGGAGTTTAGATGACCTGAGTCGTACATGTAAACCATGCACAGATTTTTTTTTTTTTGTGTGAAAAGTAAAATATTTTATAGAATTAATGAAACAACATTCAGCTTATGGTAACTGGTTAGTGTATTTGCTTGGCTTAGTTCCCATGAGCTGCATTGTTTAAACAAATCGTGACTGCAACACCTCTGTGCCACTCCATCCTTTGTTTCATTTCTCTCTCAGGGAAGTACACCAAGTTTCCTGTGTTCCTGTTCCTCAAGTTGCAGACAGTTTGTTTCTGGTGAATTATTGCCAACACGGACTTCTCCTTGCTGAGCCTTGTCTTACAGTATTTTTCCACAGGGAATGAGTTTGGTTGATGAAAATAAACATGCATGTTTTCTGTGGTTAAGAAGTTACATTGCTTTGTATCACTTTTTAGACTTTTTACAGACCTGTCATTCAAGGAACCTCATAGGTAGCCATGTGGGGTGATCAGTAAAGAGCAACCTTATTTACCCCAAGCCCAGAATTTCTTTAATGGATCTTATTTTTAACAGTTTCTTATTCTCTGTTCTTTTCTAGACTGTAAATTCAGGTTCCATCTATGCTCAAAACCACCATGACAGGTGTCTTACTTTTGAAAAAAAAGATTTATATAAACAAATTTTTTTATTTTTGTGCTAAAACTAACGGGTGAAATAGCATAAGGAGTGGTGATGAAATACAGTGTATTCCACTTTACGAAAGGAGGAGGTTTTGTAGTCATAGAACCAAATAATAGAATATCCTGAGTTGAAGGAACCCACTGGGATCACTGAGTCCAACTCCTGGCCCTGCACAGGGCAATGACAAGAACCACATCATGTGCTTTGTCAGACAGTTTGCAATTATATTTAGCCTTTAATCTCCATGGTTAATTAATATTTTATACCTTTTCTAACCAAAGTAAAGCCAGAGTCCTTTCAAGAGGCAACCCTGAGATCTCCCTAAAGGCCTTTAGGAGAAGCTGGGACACTTGGCTGTTTGTGAGAATGATTATGGTGACTTTAATGTCAGACCAGAACTAAGTTCAAGGTCAGAAGAGATCTGCTCAACCACTGATCTCCAGCCTGTGCCATTCAAATGTCCCAGATTATTACCAGAAATATGTTGCCACCACCTGATGGCTGTGAGTAGGCTCTGAACTGAAGGAAAAAGTGCTCAGCAGGCATTTCATAGAATCATAGAATGGTAAGGGGTTGAGATGAATCCTAAAGTTCATCTAGTCCCAGCCTCACTCCTGCTGGCAGGGACACCTCCCACTAGACCAGGCTGCACAAGTCTTATCCAACCTGGCTCTGAGCATTGCCAAGGTTGGGGTATCCAGAGCCTCCCCAGGCAACCTGTTCCAGTGTCTCACCAGCCTCACAGTGTAGAATTTCTGACTAACCATTAACCTAAATTTCTCCTTTTTCAGTTTGCACCCATTACTCCTTGTCCTATCACTACTGTTCCTGTTGAAGAGTCCTTCTCTGGCATCCCTGTAGGGTCCGTTCAGATATTGAAAGGTTGTTATGAGGTCTCCATGCAACCTTCTTTTCTCCAGGGAGAAAAAAACAATCCCAGTTTTCTCAGCCTGTCTTCAGAGGGGAAGTACTCCCATCCTCTTATCAACTTTGTGGCCTCCTCTGGACTTGCTCCAAGAGCTCCATGTCCTTTCTTTGCTGGGAGAACAAGAACTGTGTGCAGCACTCCTGGTGTGATCTCACAAGAGCAGAGCAGACGGGGAGAATCACACTTATCTGGATGCATCCCAGAACATGTTTGTCTTTCTGGGCTGTGAGTGCACGATGCCAGCTCATGGTGAGTTTTTCATCAACCATCACTCCTGTCGTGGGTTTCTCTGATTAGGTTTTTTTTTTATATATAAGAGGAAGATCAGAGAATAAGAAACTGTTAAAAATAAGGCTAGTGGGAGCAGCAAGGTTGTGCCTCTGATCAGTCCCCATGTGTTCTTTGGGTAAATTCAGGAGCTGTAGGTCCAGAGCTGCCAATGGAGCATCTTTTATCAGCATAGGAAAAACCCTCTTGCTTCCCTCACTTGTTGTTTCCCCATGAATCTCTGAAGTCTGCTGAAACTTTTATAGCAGCTGCCTGCTTGATCCTGAAAACCAAAACTATGCTTCATACGCTGTTCCACTGGAATGGGCCAAATTCCCTGCTTCTCTAAACCAGAGGCAGCACTTTGCATTACATCCACACTAATCTGTAGGAACCTGCCCCAGAGGGAGACACGGTCCTTTACCCTTGTGAGCTTTTAAAGAAGACACATTAATGAATATAAAATAAGACAACAGCAACACAAAAGTGCAGGTAGACTTACAGATTTCAAATGTTTCCTTACAACAAACGGAGCACAAAGAGAAAGATAAGTGGCAATTTATTGCAAGCTGGGAATAGTTGATAAATGTGTGTGGTTTGTGGTCTAATGCAAGAAAATGTTTATTTTCTTTGCCTGAGGAAAAGAAAATGAAATAGATCAGCTAACTAACAGCTTAGCCATTTTTCTCTACACTCAGTTGCCTCACCTGATTGCATTATGGCAAGATTGGCTCAGGTCAGAGAAACTGCTGATTCCCAGGTACAGCTTCTCTGCAGGAGGGCAGGCCAAAGATGCTGCTGTTGTTTTCTTTTCTTCCCCTAAAAGGTGCCTCCTTCTGGTGTACCAGCTTGGTGCTGCTCTGTTTGTGTATGTGGGATTTCATCTCCCTGCTCTGTGATCCATGTTGGATGCCTCTAATGAGGTTGTTTAGACTTGGATTTCAATTGGCACTAGTGACCCCCAAACACAAAGGTCTAAGAAAAAATATAGAATAGATCACTCTTTTTTTTTTTTTTTTCCCTTGCTTGTTTTGTTGTGTTTTTGTTGTTGTTGTTGGGTTTGTTTTTTTTCTGGGGTTTTGCTTGGGTTTTTTTGGGTTTTGTTTTTCTTTGGTTGCTGTTTCTGAGGGAAGAGAAACTAGGGGGGAAAAAGTTATTTTCATGTGAAATTGAAGATCTGGCTTAACTGAAGTCTTCAAGAGTTTAGGGGATATTTTATTTTAGAAATCAGAGCTGGACTTTTCACTTAGTCATTGGAATACCATGATGGTGTTTCTGTCTAGTCCATATTTTATATTACTCTTTTTTCTTGTTCTTCCCTTTTCGATCCAAAGAAGTTCCTCTTTGGAGAGGAGGCTGGGGAAATTAACCATACCAGGCCTCTCTAATGAGTGGTGGGATGTTCCACCCTCCCAATCCCCTCCCCCCGCCCCCCCCCCAACATTAGCTTTTCTTTAGTTCTAGACCTGACTTACAGAAACTCTAAGTCAGTACTAACTAATGTGAGTCTGGTTAGTCCTTGAGCATAATATATTGGGGAGTGAATAGAATTCTCATCCTGGTCCCCAGATGACAAGGAGCCTATACTGGAAGAGGATGTGATAATTAGCTTCTCTGCTGGCATCCTTAGAAGGAAAAGAAATAGGGATTGATTGGGCTCTGTAGTCCAAATGGCCTACTTGCCTCTAAAAGAAAGATCAGAGTATTGTTTCAGAATGATGTAAGAGAGGCTGCTGCTGCTCCCATTCAGACAATTTGGAGTGAGATGGATCTTGTGTGGTGTAAGTGAGCAATGGTCCATTGAAGAGAAATTCAATGGATGATCTTCTCTGATACAAAGGTTTGTTTCAGTCCATGAATTAGGCATGAGGCTCACTCATTTGGTCACCATTTCATGCTGCTCTCTCAGCTGTCGCTCAACAAGACAGGTCATGGGGGAAGAATTCACTGTCTGTGACTTGCCCATGTTTCCAGACACTTCTTCAGTCCGAGAATAGTACCTCTCCCAGGATCCTGCCTTGCTGAGTTAGTCCCTCCCCATTAGCACATGCATTGAGTGCAAATATATTTCAGAGAGCCCAGGATGAAATGATTGTGGTGCCAGTTTGGCACTTTTCATGAACTATAAAATCACCACAAAATTTAATATATAATGAATTAGCGATCAAAGGGTTTTGTTTCTTAGTAAAATTCTACTCTTCTTATGGCACCTAATAAAACTCCTGACTTTTACCCCCAAAATATTTGAAGGTGGTGTTTCTTTCCTGTCGGCCAGCAATCACAGCTAGAATGACAATATTACAGGAAAATAGTACAAACCACAGTGGAACATCCAAAAGCTTGGCTTGCTTTAGCCTGTTTTCTGCACAGCAGGCCCTGACTTTAATATCACATCTTAACAGAGAACAATTTCTCTGGGAAAAGCAATAATCATGCAATTTGCTCATTGTGCCTCTGTATAGTTGCAGGCTCTCGATGGGAAAGGAGGCAAGTCATTTGGATTTCTATTTTAATTGGATGCAGCACTGAAAAAGACATTGCTGAAACCTTCAGATTTGTTCATCTAATTTTTGGTTGTGGACCAGCTTCCTTATACTAGGAGACACCTTACGATAATGATTAAATTTCTCAAATGTGTAATACAGGAAAGGAGAGAAAATAAGATTTTTCCTTCAAGAATCCTTTGTGAAACCCAAATCCCAGAGGTGAAAATGGGAAGGCAGGGATGTCAACAAGGCAACCTACATGTCACTCTGGTAACAAAAAATGTCTTATCTTGTGCCAAATAATCTCTCTGATAAGGTAGCTCGGGTGATTACCTGTATTGGCACTCCACAAGGTTGATGCTGATTTGGATGGTGTAAATTAAACCTTCCAGCCTCTTTCTAAGACTACAAGTGTCTGGCACTGGTCTGAGTCCTCCAGTGATCACACAAGAGATCTCCATCTCAACCTTACCCCTGAAACGCCCGCCTTGTAACTCCCACTTCCATTCTGACAGCTCTCTACCATGCTGGTGATTATACACTTTCAAGATGATTTGAGCTCACTGAAGAAACAGACATATTACATAAAATCACCCCTGGGAGCACACGGCTGATCAGCATTGCTGGGTATTGTCTGCAGCATTTGTGCTGTAAGTGGCATCTCATTCCTTTCACCACTGGGAACATCTGACTGTGGCTCCTGCAGCAACAGAGGATTGCAGGCTCTCACAGCAGATACCACTCGAAGGCACAGCCCAGAGATGGAGGGAGAACACCTGTGCAGGCAGAAAGACTGGGGAAGGGTGAGATCAGCAGCTGTGGTTAAAGTAATTACTGAAAAAAAAGAAACAACAAAGAAAAAAAACAAAACCAAAGCCCAAACCCATGCTGTGTGCTAAAATACAGACTTCTGTCTTACCACTCACTCTCTTTTTAAAGTGTGAATTTAATGCTGCTGTAAAATGCCTGAGTGGCAGTGCTTGAGAGTCAAGGCCAATGTCCCTGGGACAGGGGGAAGAAACTGAGCAAGATTTCTTCTGCAAAAAACTTGCAAATGTGTTTCATCTCTGGCAGTGCAGTTTGCTGTGGGGCAGTGGGGAGGAGAACCCTTTCCAAGCAAGGAGTCCAGGGGAATCCCACAGCCATTCTGGATCACAGAATCATGCAACCAAAGAATCATGCAATCACAGGATGATTTGGGTTGGAGGGACCTTAAAGATCACCTTGTTTCAACTCCCAGCCTTTCGGGGAACACCTTCCACTAGATCCAGTTGCTCCAAACCCTGTCCGAAATGACCTTGGACACTTCCAGGGATGGGGCAGCCACAGCTTCTCTGGGCAACCTGTGTCAGGGCCCCACCACTGCTACAGTAAAGAATTTTCTCCCAATATCCCATCTAACCCTGCTCTCTCTGTGTGAAACAATTCCCCCTTCCCCAGGTACTCCAGGCCCTTGTCAAAAGTCCCTCTACTGTAGCCTGTTTATGTAGTGGAAGGTCACAATAAGATCACGCTGAAGCCTTCTGTTCTCCAGGCTGAGCAATCCCAATTCTCTCAGTCTTTCCTCACAGGAGAGGTGCTCCATTGCTCTTACCATCTCTGTGGATACACAGAGCCTGCAGTGTAGGTGAGCAGCTGAGCACAGGTAGTCAAGGGCATGGTTAGCTGTTTTGCCAAGTCATGAATAACAAGGTGGCCACAATTGACGCTCCTGGTTTGGATGAGTGGCTGAGAAACATTGGCTGAAGCAGATCCTGAGGGGAGTTTTACAAGGTCCCCTTCAGATCTGCACTATTTCACTGTACCCAGAGGGCTCATTTCACCCTAGTGTTACTTCCACTGGTGTGAAGACTGCTTGTATTTGGGGGTGATACATGAAGCTGATGCATTTCTCTTTCCAACGCAGCATATTTCTGGGTTATTAAGTCCAGTGGTTCCAAGAGCTGGGCTGGATAGCAGTTCCCATTGTCCTGGAGATGCAGCATTATCATTCTGCTACTGGCTTTGCTCCATCCGGCTCTGTGTCAGCGTCACTCACTGCCACTCTCCCGTGTCCCTCTGCATGTCGCAGGGTGTCTCTTTGAATCTCTCCTCGAGACTGCCAGGTTTTTCTCCAGGCAGCTGCTGTGAAACCCTGACTGCTCAGACCTAAGCAAAAGCCCCATGCTGAGCAGGGAAAGCCACTTGCAGCTCGGCAGCCGTAGCCTTGGATGTGGAGCAGGCGAGTGGCAGGGCAGACTGGGACTGGCACAGGGCTCGCATCAAATTGCTCTGTTCTATTTTCCTGACTTGTTTTTATTAATGGCTGTTTCTAAATAGACTTCCTGAGCCGTGTTCACAATGCGTGAGCTGGTCTAAACTCCAGTGTGTTCACACCTTCAGCTGCTTACATGAATACTGCATTTCCATGCCTGAGCTGTGCCTGGGTCTGATTTTTGCCGTCTGGAAGATTGCAGCTATTTTGAATTTCCACCAAAACCACTGGGGAGCTGTATGAACCCAGAAAGCAGCCACCAAATGGTGTCAAAGCATTGCAGTGTTGTGTTAAGAACACTACAACAAAATTAAAATGAAGTTTTATTTCTTATCTGAACCCATTTTTGTAAAATGAAGTAATTTTTTCCCAGTTGGAATACATGCTGTGTTTTTGCACAGCATTTTGGGGATTTTTGTTTGCTTGCTTGTTTGTTTGTTTGTTTTCTGCTTGAGATCAATTAATTTTTCCTTAGATATTCTACTTTGTGGAGCCACTTAGATTTCCAATTGCAACATTGGGGTGCAGCAATTTCAGAGCAGTGGGAAGCCTTGACTAAGGATGGTACAGTGTCTTTTAGAACATGAGGCACTGGGCTTTAACATCGCTGTATAACTAAGCCCTTCCATTAATTAACTTATGGAATTGGCTGAAAAATCAGTGATAGTGGGTTAAATCCACATCTAATGGATGTGAATCATAGATTCATAGAATGGCTTGTGTTAGAAGACACCTTAATGATCATGTAGTTCCAATCCCTTGCCAGAGCAGAGAGGCACCTTCTATAGACAAGGTTGTTCAAAGAAGGAAGCTGGTTCTTAGAACTGTGTGTTATGATACATTGTCCAAGTAACCTGCAGTCCTGAAATTACTGGTGAGCTCAGTCATGGTTTTGTGATGTCTAGCCCTTTTGAACTTTATGGACTGCAGTTCATGGAAATCTAATATCTGAGGAGTATTCATGACTATTCCTAGAGTCTTGGCTCATTGAATGCTTATGGTTATTCTACTTGTCTCCAGCCTATAAGGTTGTTTTAAGGAAAAGTACAACTCTGCTTATAGTTTTCTTAATGGTACTTTCTGCTGGAAGGTTTTGTAGTAGTTGGCATGGAGACATCCTAGGGACTGAGAAAGAGAGCTGCGTGTAGCAGGTTTGTAATGCAGGGAGAAATGCCTGCATAGAAATACATGTGATTGTTTGTGGTCTGCCTTCTATAACTCAGGATCCTTATTCTGAATAAAAGGTTCCTTATGGAATTTATAAGGAAATCTAAATGGGAGAAGAGCACTAGACAATATTTGTTTATCTTTTAGTGTCCTATAATAATAAATTTTGGGGCCAAGCAGAGTAGTAGGGTTCATCTGCTTGTTGCTTACCACAGGATGTGGAGTTACTCAGTATTTCTTAAACTAAGCTCTAAATTCTACTGTCAAAACCCTGGCAAAATACCCCAAAACAGAGGAAAATCTGCTCTATCCTGGGGAAGGTATTCCAGTGGTTAATTACCTATACATAGGTGGAGACTGACCTTTGTAAATAGTGAAAATGGTGTTAGAGTCAAATATTTAACTGCACTTTCCCATTCATTTATTACAGAGTCTTTTGAAGAGGAATTTCATGTTAATTCAGTCTTGCATAAATTTAATGCTTGGGAAAAATAAGAAGTTAATAGCACTGATTTCTTCCAAGTGGATGACAAAAATGTATTTGCAACATTAACTATGTGGCTAATGTGCAGTGTTTTAGAAATATGCTTAAATTACTACTAAAATGGATATTTTAATGTCAGAGGTGAGCATGAAGGTGTGTCTGAGCAGGACAGCACATAAAATGGTAGCTTTACACCATCATCTGCTGCATTGACTGCTGTTCCACACTACTCACCCAAGGTGAGACCCAGACAAAATCATTATTATGAAGAGAAGGGCCAAGAACAGTTTTTTTTAAAACAACTAAGAAGATTGTTGCAGAAGTAATCAAAGATATTAAAAATGAACAAACAACCAAACAAAAACCAAACAACAAAACAAACAAACAAAAACCAAAACCCCCCAAAAAATCCACAAAATGCAACCAACCAACCAACCAAAACAAACAAAAAAACCCACCAGCAAAAAACCAAAACAAGCCACAGAACAAAAAATAAAATCATAATCAAGAAAAGTATCTGAAACAACCAACCAACAGTCCCCTTTTAAGCAGGAAGGGGAAGAATTTGTAAATTATGATAGCACCCTGAACTATTCTTTCTGAAGTAAAATGCTATTTAGCTTTTCTACCATCAGATGTCTGGCTTTATTGTGCGTGGAAGAAAATCCACATCACATCTCTGCCTAGATTACAAGTTTAAAAGGAGTCTGATAGCTATTCCAATGGCATCTCAAAATCAAAGGACATGACATTCAGACATGGCCACTTCTGTTTCCACAGTCCAAGTGAACAAATACCTAATCACAATGTGTAGGTAGTAGCATGCTTAGACTGAAATTTAATTTTTAAATCAGAGCCCTTTAGATATTCTTCATTACTTACTCTCTACAAAATTCTGCTGGAAAAGTCAGTTTTTTCTGGAAACTGCACAGATGCCGTATTAAGAAATGCACAGTCTGAGAAAAGCAGTTTACAAATCCATATGGTTTATTTGTGTATTGAGTGAACGACTAATTATCCTCCAGCATACCTTACCAGCAGATGCTTGAGGAAAAAGTGTAAAAAAGAAAGCATTTATCTTGCTGAGGTACTTTTTGAGCCAGACATAGAATTGACACCAGTTTGTTCAATAGCCATCAATGGACCAGGGAAAATGCATAAGTAATAGGATGATTTGTATGAAAATAGCTCCTTTTATACATCTATAATTAAAGTCTTTGGGCTACTGATAGTTAAACAGAAATCACATGAAATTGATTCAACATAACATGAAATTGATTCAACATAACATCAAATTCTATGACTTTTAATTATTTTTGAATATCAGGCAGGGAACACCAAATAATATGACCAGGCCAGCAAACCAGGGAGACTGATGAAAGTACACAAGCTATTCTGATGAATAAGACAAGAGATACATCTTAGAGAATGAAGCACATAAACAAAATCTTTTGGAGAACATGTACAGGAAGAAGACTTGGCTAAGAATGTAGCATTTCTTAGAAGACAAGGTTTACTCAGAACTCATTTAGATGATGGGTTAAATCCTAAAATTAATGCCAGCTTTGCTGCCCATTTCACCAGGAGGGCACAAAAATGTTCCAATAAAAAGCAGTCAAGGCATCTTTGAAACAGCCATGTCAGTCCATAATTGTGTCAAAGCTGTTAATCCTAGAGCTCAATGAACTGAGGCTTTTTATCTTCCTAAGGCTGACTGTCGGTGAGACCTTGACTGTGTCTACACTGAGCCACCTGACACAGAGGGATAGCACAGGTGTGAGATCTGATTGTGCCTCTGACATTAGCAGGACATTTCTTGAAGGTGATTAAGGATGCAAAGTCCAAACCAAATCTCTGTGTTGTGAGTGAATTGAAAAGTTATTGATGATTTATTTGCATGCAGTTCTGTAGGGATATACTCAGTACTGAGGTATTTTAAATAAGTATTTGAATTCTAGAAGAGTAGGTATGACTGTTGAAATTGAAAATTATCTGAAGCTGAAGAGAATTGGAGTATGCAACCCTCCTTGAGGTTTGGAATTCAAGCTGCTCTTGTAAAAACTGATGAAATTGAAGAGAAAGGACATATTTCAGAAAAAAGAGTAGGGGAAAACTGTGTGAAAAATAAGTCATCCATAAAATTTCATGATGGACAATGACCGGTTCAGCCCTGCAGAAAAGATCTGTCATAGCAAATAACAAGCTGAACAAATTCAACATCATTATTGGTGTTAAAAAAAAAAAAAAAATTACCTTACTGGAATGCATAAATAGAAGAAGTGAGGATATCTCATAAGCATTGTTGAAACTTCAACAAATGGACAACTTTGATCACTTTGAGTCTCATAAATGAAGGAAGTTGGGAATTAAGTGGGGGCTGGAAGAAATTCAGGATAGAGTAACAGAAATGATCTGAGGTTGAGAGACTTGAACATCTGGGAAAAATTGAAACAACCAAAGTTATTTAATTTATAAAGAGACCAGGAGTAGACATCATAACAATTTTCAAAAGCATAAAAATTACTCCGTTAGGGGAAAGAAGCAAAGTAAAAGCTGTTGTCCTTTTTTCCTAGGTGTGGGATGAGTAATAATGGGCTGAAATTGCAGCAGGATTTTTCAAAGCCTAATAACAGTGGGGGATTTATTATTGTATTGTATTACCTGGGGATGTTGTGAAAGTCTTCAATAAGAAGTTAGGAAAACATCTGCATGAATGACATAATAGATTTAGTCCTGTTTAAGGCATGAGAATGGACTATACAGAGTTTCTGTGATGCTCTTTTCTACTCTGTAATTACAATGGTGAAATGGGAAATTCAGCACTCAGTGAGAGAGAAACCTTTCAGAGGAAGTTGACAATTTCAGTGAGTTATTAGATCAAAGATGGATATCTGACAGCATAGAAGTTGAATATGATCCAGGAATTTATGCATATCATTTGTCATCCTACTAAATTTTGGGTATGTGATGTGGTTATGGAAAAAAACTAACACATACATTAACAGCAGAGTCAAGAAACATGTCAGAAATATTGTTTAGACTTTAGCAAGGAAAGGATTTCTTATAAAATGCATATTCAGACTCTAGAGTTTATGAATGAGTTACTGAACTATAATAGTGCCGTGAACCTTCTCGTTGCCAAATTCTTAATTGAAGCAATAGCTGAAAAAGTGGCAGGAGTGGCAATTAATCATAGAGGAGTTTTTCCTTGCACTTCTAGTTTTTTCAAGGGAAATAAGAGTTCCATGAGGTCAAATCTCCTACAAAACTACTTTTGTTGGGGAAATGTAGCAAGACCATTTGTCAGCATTGAGAATGCTCATTTCGACTGAAACTAAATTACCCAGGGAGCTAAAGAATGATGAATTTACAGATGGTTGATGTCAAGGCAAGTTGCCAGATTCTTTTCCCTGGCCTTTTCTACAGGAACAAAACAATGTTGAATTGATACCTTGAGCACCTTTTCGCTCCTTTCCTCAATGTATCTAACAAATAACAGGCAAATAAAATAACATATGGTCAATATAACTAAATAATCAGGGTATGTGATTTAAAATTCAGTATATGCATATTTTCCATTATAAATGTTGTTTTTAATAGTCATTTTTAGAGATGATATGTTTTCTCTATGTTTGATTAATTAAAAAATAATTCTCCTCATCTAGGAGAATGAGAAACAATAAATGGGCCATAAAATCTAAACAAACACAGAAGCTGTTGCCATTTCTTTAAATCACAGCTAAGAATATTCACTGCAGTGGTAAAAGGCATACTGAACCAGGCACCACAGATGGCTGATGGAAGCCAACAAGTATAACAGCAAATACTACTCAGTAAGAGCTATAGTGCCATCCCAAATCCCACATCTCTAGTTTTGGTGGACCTTGCCTTAACATGACAAATGTAATAACTGTAATTAGATTATACAGACTTGTAAAAAAATGTTCTTTCTCTCACCAGCATGACTGTACAGAAAACAGTGATTGGACGGTCACCACTTCTGCCTGCTGAGGATTGTGTCCTGGGCTCTGACTGCACTTACACTTTATTTCTCTATGTACTTACATATCAATACAGAAGAGATCTAAAAGCCCATCTCATTTCAACCCCTGCCATAGGCAGGGACACCTTCCACTAGCCCAGGTTGCTCCAAATCCCATCCAACCTGGCCTTGGACACAATCAGGGATGGTGCAGCCATAGCTTCTCTGCCCAACCTGTTCCAGGTCCTCATCACCTTCTGAGTAATGAACTTCTTCCTAACATGGTTAACAAGAAAATATTTTATCCCTCCAGCCTAAAGAATCTTTTTTCCCTGAAACTGATGGAAATTTTAAAATTGGGAAAGAGAAAGCAATGGCTCCAGTTGCAACCCTCTCGTGCGAGACCATTATAACAGTGATGCAAGTATTAATTCTCACTGAGAAGCTTGTGGCCATCTCTATTCATTCACAAGAAATGTCTGAAATCTTTGGGACAGGGCTGGCAGGACTCAGTACACAATAAGGACACTCAAAAATTGCCAGAATGGGAATTCTTACCTACAGTCTATCCCAATGTACTCTCACAAGTCAATTTATTCCACCCACTGATAGTTTTATACTTTTGGATAAAACAGGACTTCAAGTGCAATGTTCCAGTGAGATTTTTGGGAAGCTGAATTCCAATTTTTTATTTTTTTTTTTTTTAATATATATACAATCTCTGTTTTCTCTCTTGTATATTGGACATGTGTGAGAGCACCTGTGAGTGCCTGTGTCTTCCACTGGAGGGAACAGTTTCTACTGTTGTGGGTAAGAAGGCTTGTGTCCCAAAGATCACTTTAATCTTTAGATCCAGTTCCCACAGTGAGGAAAAGTTGCTTCTTCCAAGGACAGAATCTGATGTGACACTTCATGAAACTAAGAGCACGATTCCCACAAGCTTTCATCCTTTCTCCTTTCTCAAATTAAAGGGGGGGAAAAACAGGCAAAAGGCCCAAAACAAAACCAAAAAACCATCCATCCAACCATGACTACCTCACAAGATGTGAGTGAAGACATCTATGCACAGTCAACAATAACAATAGCAAGTATATTTCATGAGCTCGGTTTACAAAATATTTTTAATTTGACCAAGAACACAAAATGCTTATCTTCGAATGAAAAGTCAGATAAATCCTCCATGCAGAAGTATCAGTTTACTAGTACTGACTCTTCTCAGAGTTATGTCAGGAAAGATGTTTGACCAGGTTTGTTTCAAGCCTGTAAGGTGTCCAGAGAATCCCTTTTTTCAATCATTTTTCAACCTTTCCAGTGCAACCAGCAAACTACTTATAGGCAGAAAGTGGGTAGTAGATTAGATATATACCATAAAAGTGACTATTTTCTACCATAATTTTACTTGGAGTGATAGGGATTGAAGTGAGCCAATTTTCATGAGAAACATCAAGTTCTGAACAGAGGTAAGTTTTACTCATGACAGCAATTATGCATGACTTTCAGAATTAGCCCTGTTCTTGATTTTCCATATTTGGGCCTCATCTTCCAGCTGGTCTCTTTCCAGTTTCTCCTATTGATGTTTCTGGCACTTGAAACTTATTACAGCTGCAAGCAAAACAATTATTCTTATTCCCCAGAACATCACAACCTATTTCCATGTGCAATTCTTTGTTACAGTTCTTTTGCTTCAGACATCCAGTATTCTGAAAATGCCACTTCTGCTTTCAAAATCAAAAACAGGTGTCTCAGTTGAACCCACCTGACCGAACTCCTCTTCACCTCTAATTTTAACTAATAAAGCAGTGCCTACACATCAGCACAATGCAGTTTTTGTCCTAAAACTATAACTGAGCCTCTCATCTTTCTGCTCCACTCCTCTGAAAGTGCCAAGATGACCCAGCAAAGGCCTTGTGAACAATACAGTTCAGATGACACTCCATAGCAAATGCATTTATATGCACTTTTGAGTGGGAGGTGCAGAGCCTACATAATCACAGCATAGGCACAGGATGGCTCAGAAAGACAAACAGTGCTGCTTATTTCTCCCTTCTCCAGTTTTAATGCCTTGCCCTCAAACCTCAGTCCTCTTATCTGCTTTTACAGCTTCTCACATTGCCCCTGTCAGTTCCACTGAAAAAATGATGTCATCCTTGTCTGCTCGAATGTTTACTTCTTTCTGCACTGCCCTCGGCACACAATACTCTTCCCAAAACTAATCCATCCTGAAAGCCATTTTTCTTTTCCTTCCGCTCTACCCTCAAGGCCCGGTGTAAAATGGCAGCTGCAAATGGCTAAGCAGATGCTAAGAACATAAAAGCTTTTTTTTATTATTATTATTTTTAATTTTTTTATTTTAAGTGTCTGCCTCCTGAAGCCAGCTCTGCAACCTCAAAGGGAGCACCTGAACTCCTGGGAAACTCATGGTAGGACTGACTGCAAAAAGCAGAGAGGGGGATGACTGGTGCTAGCCCACTGAGTAAGCATCTTCCAAACCTGCTCAGGGATGATGCATGACTGAAAAAACACCATAGACTTTGCTCCTTGGTTATCTTAGCAGAGCTTCAGGGACACACCGTCCACCACTCTCTGATCAAAGACCACAGGCCCCAGTGGAAGGAAGCCAAAAAACTGTTTTCCTTTACAATGGAAGGAAGCGGTAAGAGCAGCTGTGGCTGGTGCTATGTGTTTGTGCACCAGCTCGCTGGACAGACTTTTCCTCCAGGAAAGAGGAGTGACAGACTCACACTCGGGTTTCTTGACATGCCGGGAACATCCAAGCCTTTGCCATGCTTTGAGAGGAAGCAGTAGACAAAACTTCCTCTGACAATCATCTGCTCTAGCAGACATGCAATACAACCACTGCCCTCAAAAAAACCCCACTGAAACAAACCAAGGAGAGCAAGAGCTCACCTGTGAATGTTGATGAAGCCCGAGCAGGCAGGTGGGGATGTACTGAAATCCAGTGTTGCAATCCTGGGAGCTTCTAAAGGGAACCACTGGATGTTCAGGTTGAGGTGTTTTCTTGGAAGGGTGTACCTTCAGAGGGACTGAGGTACCAGGACTACGCTCCATTTTCTCTGGCTTTATACCATTTATTCTTTGAAAGAGTGGCAAAGGTAGCTGAGGTTTCTAGCATCCCATTTACTAGGTCTTTGTGCTCTAAAGTGCATCTACATGGTATTTCTAGGTTTACCACTGCTCTTAATATTTGCACAGAGATTTGTCAATTACCCTTATTATCACATTCAGCAGTACCTTCATGTCTGTTCTGTGCAGCAGTACTGAGAGTTTTCATCTATCAGGTGCCCTTATCACATCCCAAAAGTGAGGCCATGAATCAGCACAATGGAAGCTCTCAGTGTATTTATACATTATCTAGTATAATGAGACTGTAACTAAGTGTTTTGTGAAGGACTAATATAAATTATATGAAAGCACAAGAAATGAAAAAACAGTATGAATCTGGAGCAAAAAAACACTTGTATCCTTATTGTTTCTTTATGAGCTCTGTTGTACTGTGTGATTCTGTGCAAGGTTCTCAGTGTGCACTTCATTTGAGACAGCATAACCTGAAAAAAAAAAATAAAAAAATTAAGAGGCATCTTCTCTTTATCTTCTCACTTACACGTACCAAAAAGCCACCAAGTGAGCCATTCAAATAAAGTATACTCCTTCCCCTTAATTGAATTTACTAGTTTCAATATAATTGCAGATTCAGCACCATTATTTAATTTCAGGATTTAATGAATGTTGTCAGATCTCCTTAAGGGATACACACAAGGCTGATGAACTGGCTCCTGGTTCACTAGTACTGTGTAACCTTAAATTGCGTTTAACAAAAGAAGGTTTAGATCCTCTTTCTTCTGTTGCTGTAAGGAGGGGGAAAAAACTTTCCAAGACAACTTTACGTGGATAAAGTAGAGAAGAGTTCTTATAGGGTTTTGGAGTACAGAACATAAAGGAGTATAAAAGAATATAAAAGTATAAAAGAG
The DNA here is from genome assembly GCA_035221455.1 of Xenops minutus. Lineage (NCBI taxonomy): Eukaryota > Metazoa > Chordata > Aves > Passeriformes > Furnariidae > Xenops > Xenops minutus. The sequence continues at coordinate 69,265,879 of JAWWEE010000085.1, read as the reverse complement.
TACAACACGTGTTGACAAGTAACAGATAAAAAAGACCGGTGCTAGGCTGAACTCACGGCCTCAGGAATACCGAGAGCTCTTTTCTAAGCACCACCGCTTCAGACATGCAGAGTAAATTAATCCAAAAGGTGTCCCTTTCATTTCATTCCCGGCTGTTTCCAGCCAACCCCTGAGCCACT
>JAWWEE010000085.1:69238059-69259209 GCA_035221455.1 Xenops minutus | reverse complement strand
CCACCGCCAGCACAGCTCACAACCTCATGAGGGCACGCAAGCTTCTCCCCCACAACAAGGGGGTGTCCATGGAGAAGTGCTGAGACACACAAGTGCAAATAATTGATCCTCAGATGTTTAGGGTAGGTGTTGGAAGAGACCTTAAAGATCATTTCATTCCAACCCCCTTTCTATAGGCAGGGATACCTTCCATGAGACCAGAAGTATGGGATCAACAGCACCTAGACATTATTATATTATCTCTGAAGTAAATTGAAGCTAAGTCCATTTAATCAGAAAGAGCATCTCCTCAAATTCTCGTCTTTGTAAGCAGACTTCTGTACAACTGCTGTCTGTTGTCAGACCTTTGTTGTCATTTGCTGATCCCTGACCAGGAGTTTGGGAAACTGTAACTATCAATAATTCAAGCAAAGAAAGTTTTACTTCTTGCAGTAGCTAGCTATATATCTGCAGTTTAGAGAGAGAGAATTAAGGGCTAATGGTCACTAACTATGCCCTGATGGTAGCTGTTTAATGAGGATAAATGAGGAGTGCTGTGTCAGCTTAGAAAGCAGCAATAAAGTCTCAGTAAGCAAGCAGGCTGCCTCTTCCATCTTCTGTCACAAGATCCATTTTTATACTCTCTCCATGACCTAAATCTTCATATCCTCCAGCCTCTCCTTCTCTTCAGTGAATGCCCTTTTGTGTTTCTGAACTCACTGTTTCCCCTTCAAGTGTGCTGGGGTTTTTTTCCTGTCTTCTAGAAAACTAAGCAGTGCCCTCGTTTGCCATTAGCTTCATTACAGCTCTGCCACATCATCATTTGCTTCCTTATGAGATCACTTTTCATTCCTTCTCTAATTGTGCTCTTGCCATGCTCTGAAAATGGTCACCCTCAAAAGCTCTTCATGTGCTCTCTTCCTTGTTTTGCAAAGGCCCTTGCAGTTTGCCCTTTTTAACTAATTTTCTACTTGTTCTTTGAGAATATAAGCAGAATGTCAGGAAAGGCAAGTAGAAGACACCAAGCGCTATTAGAGCCCACAAATAGGATTGTGGCATGCTAAATCAGGGAGATTCAGTGGAAATTTTTTTCCCTTTGAGATAAAAATTCTATAATTTCGATTCCAGCATTATTTACCAACAATATTTGTGGGACTGCCAGATATGAGCACACGTGGGAATGGAATGGAGACAGGCAAGAAATTTTTCATGCCTTTCAAAAGTTGTTCAGGTACAATCAAACAATTTTACTTGGGATTTCCCCTCTTCTTCTGGAGCAAGTAACCTGGAAAAGTACAGAGAGAGTAAGATTTCTGCTCTGTTCTTTCCCTCACTGGCTGGAGAAGTCCCAGAAGGGGATAAATCCTGTGAGGCAAAGAGATGCCATACAACGTACATTTCAGAATTGTAGAAGAAACACTGGGCTTCATATATGCTTGACTGAGAAACTCCAAGATTTTTAGGATATGGAAATTTCTTTCAGACTATTTTTGTAGCACAACAGCTTCACAGGAAGTAGATATTAATATTAATTAACTACCTAGTACATAGAACAATATGTTTCATCTTTTTCCCAAGGACTCTCCAGTTCTTTTACCCTTTTCCTTTCACGACACCTCCAATGAAACCGTGGTGACTTGACTAATGGTGCTGCTGAACCAGCTTTCCAAACACTTGAATCTTTATCAAGATCTGTTTTCTCAATATGGCACTTCTTACAGGCAACAAACAACAGTAGTTTTTGTTGCATTCTATTAACTATCGGCTCTCCAAAGCCACTTTGGGATAATAGTTTCCATGAAGAAAATGAAAACAGATCTTTTGCTCCTGCAAATTGCTTTAACACATTTGAAACCGATAGTGCTGATCTGCATAAGCTGAAAATGTGAACCAGTGTGTCTTGCTCTGTGTTACAAAGAAAGTTGGTTGTCATACTGAAATGACTTATGATTGCACTAGCATTCTGTCAAAGTCCTCTTACAACTCCCGTGGTGCTTTCACACCAGTTATTCCTGCAGCTCCCATTAAAAAGAATGCATAGATTGTTTGATATGCCACTCTTTATTGTAATTTGCTTGGTATTAGCTCTGAAACCCTGTGTTAATGCACCAGTGATGTGGTTCATGAAATGTTCCGAAAAGGCCAAACATATATTTTTTTAGGTTGACATCTCTGCTCCCCTTTGCTTTCGAGAGCTTGCCAGATGGTGTGTGCTGAAGGCCTTTGAGTAGGGTCCTGTCACTGATCCCCTCAAAGTCACTGGAACATTTTTCTACTTAGTCAGTAACAGTAGCATTGTTCTATAATTATGTGCATGTTTTGTGTTACAGAACACCAAGTAATCTTGTCATGAGCTCACACAACTTGCATACAAGCTGCAGACATTTCCAGCAACTAAAATTTCCTTGACACAAAATAAAGTCAACATGTGAGAGACCTCTGGAGCCTGGTGGGAAATGGTACCATGAGAACAAGTGGTGCTAAGGATGAGGTTTTCCTCTGCCCACTGCAGATGAGTTAAGATCCCCTTGGTCACCCTACTTACCCCAGGGAACACAAACATCCTCCACTATCAAAAGTGAATCAAGGTCATACTTTGCCCGAAGGGACAGCACTCATCTCCTTATCCACACCTTGAGGGTGGAGTGTGAATTTCCCTTATAAAATCAAACTCCATTAATATTGAGGATGGCCAAAGAAGGTTTGAACAGAGCTTCAGAACTTTTATGAGCTAAGGAAGCTCAGAAGAAAAAGGAGGATAATCAGAAAATGACTTTATTTCTCCAGCACACTTGAGGTTTAGATTATCTGCAGTTATTTCAGGGCAGAGATTAATAGTGAAGGTATTCCAAGTTAATTTGGAAAACACTGAACCCATGCAAACTGAGATGAGAGAACATTATTTCAGGGGCCACTGGAGGCCATCAGAGAATGCAGCCTACCAGAGCTTGTGAATTTCCTAAACTTTGTTTCTAAGACTTTCTAAGGTTTTCCTTAGAGGTGGTTCAATCCATGGGAGCAAACAGTGCTGGAGTAGTTAGCAGATGAAACAGTCACAGGGGGATCCTACAAAGAGTCTGACTTGACCCTGAGAAAGCAGACTGGGGTGGGATGATGACCAAAGGTCCTTCCTGCCCAGAAGGAGACTGGTGGGGAGTACGGTCTTCTGGCACTACGTGCTGTCAGCAGTCTGGTGAAGAAAAGAGTACAGAGGCAAGAAAGCATGAACAGAGATGGAGTCCCCAGTGCCCCGGCCCATGAAGTGACAGAAACCCAATATCCCCAACTTTCCTCCCCAGTGCTACATCATGGCTGCAAGGTGGCACCACTGAAGCACAGCAGAGCAGTGGCGATGGGAACTAAATCTCAGAAAAGAGCTGGTAGGAGGAGAGAACAGTCCTGAGATGCTGGAGCAGCAATCATGAAACTTGACAGTTCACAGACACTTCCAAGGGAGCCTTACTGCAGGCCTTTTAATAAAATGTGGTTAGAGTTGGAGACCAGTAGCTTATATATCACAGATCCTGATAAAAAACAGTGAGAGAAGATGTCATCACTTTTATAAACTGTTGTCCAAAGCTGGGGCTATGCATATATTAAATAGAGAGAGAGGAGAAAACAGAAAAAAAAAAACACCCCATCACATTTGAGATCTTTGGAGAAGCTCTATAAAAGTAACATGAAGTAACAGCTGGCAAAACAGCAATCAAGGAGTCGCCTTTGCAATTGGATGAGCTGGTTCCACCAAGACCAGCCTTTCCCAGGAAGCTTCAGAAGGGAAGAATATGAGAGGACATTAAGTTATCTACTCTGCCTGGGCATCACTGACTTTTCAAGGAGATGAGATTTAATTTCCATGCGCAGGCTGCTGAGCCATTGGGGAAGGTGGTGGATTATCTTGGAAGAGGAAAAAGATGAAACCTGGCATTGCTGCAGAGGAACTTGTGGATGTTGAGGCTGACTGTACAATGTTAGCTGACTGCTCCCAGCAGCAACTTGGAAAAGAAACTTAAGACCGTGCTACAACCAGGGCCCAGTCCCACAGTCACAGCATGAGGCTTCACAGAACGGAAAATACCCCTTGGCGTACAGCCCCTCATCTCCAGTGCTCCATGAGGACAGGGTTGGCTCCTGTCACCTCCTTGTCCATAACCCAGCCCCTGGGACTGCCTTCCCTGCAGCCATCTGGAGAGGGATGCTCCATCTGCTTCTGGAGTGGAAATCCCACCTGGGTGGCAAGTTCTGCCCTGCTGGTGCCCGGGGACACAATTTGGACCAGAGATGTTTCTGTTCATTTAGTGACAGGCACAGCGCTAAAGTGTGAAACCCCCTTTCGACCATGGGGCTCATGGCACAGTCCATTTTTAACTTTTAAGAATATTCTGGGAAAAATAAAATAATAAAAAAAATAATAATAAAAGAAAAAAGAAGAGAACTGAAGCATGTTTTTCTCCATTACCATAAAGAGGGCTTGTGAATGCATGGTATTAGTATCCCAAAAGCTATTAAACTCCTAAGTTATGGGAAACAGATGGAAAATAAGACAAAAGAATTCACAACTCATGTTAGACTGAATTGAATTCCTTTAATTTCACACAATGAATAACATATGAATAGGATTAACTTTTTTTTTTTCTTTTTTTTTTTAGTTAAGTGCTCTATACTGTGCTAACCTGATTTGGTAGCGAAAAGACTGAGCTTTGTTTTAGAAAAAAATGTTTAAAAACCAACATCTAAGATCATGAAGGAGCATGACATTAAAGCATGCCAGATGTATCTAAGCCTCAAAGAACATCAAGTCCATATCCATTTTTAAATGTACAAAAATGCTTCATGAATAAAAACTGTTACAAAAAGAACATTTCAAACAATGTACAAGTTTTTTTCTTGCCTCTATATTCAATAAAATACAAATACATTTTTTTGCTCTAAAATATGTTTACATACAATCAAAGTAGAACATGCAAATTACACTTTAAAAAAGGCTTTTAAAAACCACTTATGAATACAAACTAAAAATTAGCCAGCACGACTTATAGAACAATCTTGTGCCCCATTTGTTTGATTTTTTTAATTTTTTTGAAATACAGTATATACATATTTAACACTTCATGTGCATTTATTATTTAAGAAATAGCTTAAAAAAATAAAGAAAAAGAAAAGTAAAACAAACCAACATGGGAGTGAACTTCTTCCCCATGTTGTCCAATTGGCAGCTCTTTTCATGGTTTTATATTTTTTCTTTTTCTTTTTTTTTTCTATGTAGTGTTTTGTAAAACCTAGGCAGGCATCTTAAGGAGATCTCCAATATGTGTCTTTTGTTGAAATGTGCTTCTAATTATCTCAGAACTGCTGCACCCCAGTTTTTGGATAATATGGAAGGAAGAGGCATTACAAGGGCAAGATGTTTGTGATGTTTGTTTTCTCAATTCAGAAAACCATCTTGGTTTTGGTTTTGTTTTGCTTTGTTGGTGTTTTTTTTTTTCCTTTTTCCTGTCTTTTTTTTTTTTTTTAAAGTTGTTGTTTTTACTCTTCAGGATGCTCCTTAAATTGGCTTAAGTGCAGTCCTGATACACGGCCTGTGAAAATAAGAGGTGGGGAAATCCCTGTGTACAGAACAGTGATTTCTGTTTATTTGGTGTATGTATTACTGTAGTGCTCAGAAGCTCTAGTGATGCACCAGTACCTCATTGCACCAGATGCTACCCAAAAAATCACAGGCAGAATATTCTACATGAATGGTCCAATGAACAGTTGACAAATGGAGAGTCATGGGCCATGCTGTAGGATACCTGAGTAGCTGATGACTATTTTCCACATTTTTTTTCTAATTGATTTTTAATGCTTTTTCTTTTTTTTTTTTTTGACAGTTACCCAAAAACATGCAAGGTGCTTCACAGAAAATTTGATATTGAAGGGCTCAAGAAACTGGCAGCATGAAGGTCTTGGAGACACAAGTGGTCTTTTTTATTTCCTCTCTCCGCACACACTTATCCCCATTACTGGTTTTATAGTTGGTTGAGGAATACAAGACCCACAGAGAAGATGCAAACCCGTGGCCTTATTTCATATGGCTCACAGCCACGTGATTTTGTTTTGCGTTTTTATTGAAGCATACTCAGATGTGTGCTAATCTGTGACATAGCAGAGGTGTTTGAAAGGTCTTTTTGGTCTTAGTAAGCAAAAGGGTTTTCACCCCAGTTTTATACAGTTCTTGGAAATGTGTGGAGAGAATTTAGAGAGTTCCTCAGTAAATCTTCCTAGTAGTAGGGGGAAAAAAAAATTCAAAAAGCTCATTACTGGAATATTGTTGGGTAATAAACTGCAGGAGTGGGATTTTAGCCTTAAGCCCTAAAACTAAATCCTTTATGATCTGCATGTAGTACATCGCCTTATAATATTATTCTGTCAGCAACTTGCTTATCATCTTTATAGACTATGCAACATGCAGAACACAAATTCTGAGTGCCATCTAACAGTATTTTCAGTCTGCTTTGTATGCCATTAACAAACTAATTTTCCTGTCAGCCCAGGACTGGCTGCACAAAGGTGTTGTGTGGACAAGCAGCCAAGGCTGTACTGCAGCACCACATTCTACCAGCACCTTCTTACCATGACAAACAAACCTTGAGTGCCTGGATAGAGCCCATCCCATGCTGACAGCTTGCAGTTACCGAGACTTGAACGCTACCCCGAGTTTCTCTAGGACAAAAAGGACCTCTTCATGTTTTTTGCTCAATGAAGTGTGTGAGGTTGTACCCTCCGAGTGGATGCTCTCCTTAAACACTGTGCCTCTAGCAGCATTTTGGTTAGCACTTTTTGGAAAAATAAGAGCATTTTTTTCCCCAAAGCTCAGGAGCATGGGAGGCAGCAGCCACTTGATTATCCTTCCCTGAGGGAGTTATATTCCAGCGCATCCAGAAGGGTCCAGCCCAAATCCAGCCCTTGTTGGCACTCTGACCCCTCTTGAAGCAACGATGGGTGTTCAGTGGCAGAATTTGCTCCCTTCACACCTTTTCTCCACTCGCCACACATTAAAATGTCCTTCAATGCTCATGAAGACATCACTGGAGATAAAACTAAGGTTAAGTTCTTGTCTGGCTTACTTTTGGCTTCCTGGAATACCAAAATTACTTTTTTTTCCAGTCATTTTAAGTGACACTGTCACCTACTTTCAGGCTCAAATAAGATTGGAAAAAAAAGATTTATAAATTAACTAAACCTCGATCCAATGTTTTTTAAGGAAGAAGTGAGGAGCTCAATGAGGTTTAAGCATTTTTTTCCTGTAGGCCTACGACTTCAGTCAGTAACACTGTGCTAATTCAAGAGAGCTGAAAAGTAAAATTGTTTGTAACAGAACGAGCAACCATTCAATTTATTTCAAAGCTGCATTCATTGGAAAAAAAAAAGCAAAAATGTGTATGATGCACAATGCAAAACAAAAGTTGGAAACAAAATTCTGTGATCCTTATCAGTTTTAAGGAGTTAGGATCTCAAGATTTGTTCCAGTCTTAAAAAAAAAAAAAGAAATACATCCCCTGTTCCAGCTCCCCGACGCATTCCTATCCCCAAATGTATTCAGTTTTAATAAGCTAAGGTGCTATCACAGAAGAAAAATCAGTCTCTAAAAAATAACGAGTTGTATGTTTACAGTGTTCCTCTAACACCATAGTCTTGATATGATTTTTGTAAATAAATAACAGAATAGAAACACAATATTTTTTGTGGGGACTTTTTTTGTTGGGTTTGGGTTTTTTTCTTGTTTTTATTTTTTTTTTATTTTTTTTAAATTTTTTTGTGTGGGTTTTTTTGTTGTGGTTTTTTGAGCTTTTTTAGGTTTTTTTTCTCTTTTTTTTTTTTCCTTCTTTTTAGTGTCGTGCTATATGAAGTTTCCTTGGCAATAAACCAATTCAAGATTTCTCAAGAAAGGGAATAGCAAGTTGGCTTGTGAACCATTAAATAATTCCAATCCCCATTCCCTTGCTGTAATTTTCCCTCTCTGTTCCCATTTTAATATCCCTCTTGACATGCCAGGTGTTGACTGTACTGCAGGACGTTAAAAAGAAATGATATCAAGTCGAAAGTACCTATTTCAAATTTCAACAATTAACTTTTTTTTAAAAAGCATTGACACTGCAATGGAACAGCTTCCTGTTCAGTCTTTGTTTTAGCTAAACATTTTAATTGGGTTGTGGAAATGGAGCTTGGGTATTTTACCCAAGTTAAATCAATGGCTAACGGACAACTCGAATGAGAAATGTACAATTTGAACTGACCATTTAAAGAGACGATTTGTCACACACAGTTTGCATCCATGCAGACTGAGAGGTTTATAATTACATTATGTACAAAAAAAAAAAAAATTATTTTTTAGTTTATTAAGGCAACCACAACTTGGAGAACGTGTCCAAAGTGGCATTAATACAATTGCAGTGGTGATACCCTTTGAACATTTTTATTTCTATTTTTAGATAAGAACACTTATTCCTTTTAATTTTTAAGAAATAATTGCCAAGAAAGGACCTATTATCGATAGGGTCTATAGTTTTTTAAAACAATCTACTTTATCTATTTTCTTTAAAACATAATATCAAGGCATTGCTAAACAATGCAAATTAATTGGATTCTGGGTTTCCCGTCAATTTCACTGGGAACTGCAGATGGTAAAAAAGGGTAGGTTTGGGCCCTGTCTTCTTATTCTATTTTTTCAGTTTTATTTTTTTTCTTTTATGCTTTTTATATTTTTTTTTGGTGATTTTGTTCATGTTTACTATAACTCTATTCCCCAGAAGTGTCTTGCTGTTCTCTACTCATATGTACCGAGCATCAAAACAACTTGGCTGATGGATGACCCCTTTTTCACATGCCATTGCCAAGTTGCTTCATATAAACATGCTAGCGTAACTGAATATCCATGTATACCTTATTTTAAATGCTGTGATATTCCGTCGGTCCTTGGGATAGCACTCGGAATGAGTGTGCATGCGTGTAAGGCTCTAATTTTCTATTGCCTATATTGCAGCTAGTTGTAACTAGGCAAGTAAATGAGAAAGAAAGATATAGTTCTAGCAGGAGTCAGGCACTTTGGGTTATGCTGTCCCAAAGCCTGGTAGGTATGTAAAACTGGAAAAAAAAAAAAAAAAATTCAAACAGATTATAACCCATATCACAGTTGAGAAAATTACATTATTTTTTGTAAGTTTTTTCTTTTTTCTTCTTTTTCCTTTTTTTTTTTTTTTTTTTTTTTAACAGTAATTTCTGCTATGGTAAAGTTACTCTTAGTTTCACCTGGCCTGCTAAACAGAATCAGAGTCAAGCATGCAGCCCCTAGTGACAACGTTCAGCTCTGCGAGGATGACCTCCCGCCTCCGGGTACGGTATGAGAACAGCAATGCTGAGATTCAGTTTAGTTTTGGAAACTCTGCAGAGTACATGCTTTTACCAGCTTTCACACACATCCCCCTCCCCTTTATCCCCCACTTTTCCCGCACCCTTTCCCCCTTTTCCCTTTGGGGGTGGGCTTGGAATAAAGCGATGAAGAGGAAGATGCGCGCCCCGGCTGGCAGAGCTCTCTGCAATGAGTTCTGGCTGCTGAAGGGACGGGTGAGTCTGGTGCTGCCGAAGGGGCAAAACGGACCACGCGCCTCCCGTCCCTCAGTCCTGGCGTGCTCCGCTACTGGCACCCGATGTCCGATGAGGTGCCTTGGCCTTAGGGAAGGCCTTCACTTTCATTTCCCCTGCCCTTTCGGTACCGCTTGACTTTCACATCCTCCTCGTCCTCCTGCGGGGACTTGCTTTTTCTTTTCCCAACCCGGGGCGCCCGGGGTAAAGGGAGAGGGAGCGGAGGCGGTGGAGGAGGAAGAGGAGGTGGCAGGGGTGGCGTCTCTCTAGCCATGTGTATGACAGCCTCGATGGTGGCCATGATAGTATCTTGAGTGGCTGCTTGCTCCAATATCAAAGGGTTGAGTGTTGGTCTCTGACCTCTTTTGCTGGGAAGGTCAATGCATTTTTCCAGAACGGGCATTTGGTCTCTGGAGTCTTCTTCGAAGGAAAGGGGCTGCTTCCGAGGACGCCCTCTCCGCTTCTTGACGAAGTTATTGCCTGTCTTTGATTGTCTCTGCAGCCGCTTGGCTTTTAGGATCTTGTTCACATGATCCAGGTTCTTTTTTGTGGACAGGATCTTGGTGTAGTTGCACATCTTGCGCACCTCGCACTGGATTGCTTCAATTTCACGGCGCTTGAACCTTTTCTTCAGTGGTGAGCTGGCTGTTGGGAGACAAGGAGAGAAACAGGGGTAGGTCAAGCAACAGTCACTGGAAACTCTTCTTTGACTCCTTTCAGCGTCATGAAGAGTAGATGAAAACACAACTTTGATATTAAGCAGTTTTCAGAGGTTTCTGTCTGTCTCTTTCCTCTTCTAAAGAAACAAACCTTTTGTACAGCAATGTTTTACCATGGGCTTGCTTCATTCTCCGTTCTAAACCTCTAGTGGGAGGGAAGGAAGCTTAGCAGAGCTGCCATATTGGCACATCTTAGCTATTAAAACTTTCTATATCCAAAAGATATAATCCTGATGTCTTCACCTTAGCCTTTAATTCTTGTCATGAATGCAAGTTAGTATGAGAAGTGTTTGCTATGGAAACTAGTGGGCAGAGACAAGCTGTGTAGGCCACTTCATCTGTGGCAAATTCATTACCCCTGCCTGGGTTTCTGTAGTATCATCTCTGCGGATACTAGCTGAAACTACTCAGTCATATAATTGACTTTAATGGCCCCCAAAGTAAGCTTACTCCTGGTTCAGATCACTTACTTTAGATCTGAATGAAGTCCAAAGTAGTTAAGTCTCTTGCCAAGGTCACGTTGTGAGTCATTGTCAGGGGTGGAAAGAGTACTCAGCATTTTTTGGCTCCTGGTCCTTTGCTTAGGACACGAGACCTTGCTTGTTTTGCCTAAATTGTCTCATTGTCCTTTACTGAACATGGCATCTGTTCAGAGTTCAGGATTTGCACACAGATTAGAAGTAACTACCCCTTTGTGAGGGAAACAGAATGTATTAATTCTGCTTTTGCAATAACTGGTGCTCCCTTTCATTCCTAACATATCCGTTCTGTGCTGCTGGAAAAGAAATGATGGAGTTCAGAATTTCTTTTCAGTGAAGAATAAAACATCCCACTAAATTAGCCTCAGCCCACATCTACTTGCAAACTTAATTTACACCTGACTGTCAAGCAGTCATTTGGGTTTGAAATCCTTGAAGTTTCCCGAGCAGCCAAGATTTCGAGAAAGGTTCATTTGGGGGTTATCACTCCCTTCACGGCTAACAGGCTAATCTTCTAGCAGTACTTTAAATAAAGTTGCTATTGTAGCATTTTCTGTAGATAACCAGGAGCTGTCAAGTGGTAGAATCAACTCTTGCTCTCTATGGGCTATGACAGATTCAGCATATAAACCTCATTCACTGGCCTCCCGCTTAAAGAACATAAATTATTGGCTCTTATACCACCATGTTGCTTGGATTCAGTGAAGAGCTTTTGTAAACAAAGCCAAGTTACAATGTAAGAAGTAGGAGTGAGTCATAAACAAAACACAGACATATGCTCTCTTATAAATAAAGACCTGGAATGGCCAACTTCCCAAAGTCTGGTTCTCATTAATTACAAAACAAAATACATTTTCCATATGTAACCCACTCCCCACACCAAAAAGAAAAATAAAACCCACTTGCAGTCACAGAGGAAAAAAAAAAAAAAAGGAGGAATGCAGTCATTCTGGTACCAAAGGAAAAGAGAAAGGAAATGAAATATCCAAGTTGCTCAGGAGAAGTTAATTAGTTGCATGGAATTCCTCCCAAGTAGGTCACCCCTAAAAACTGTGGATACAAGGTCCCTAAAGGCAAGTGGTAGAGAGTTATTTCTCAGAAATTTGATCAAAAAAGGTTAAATCCCTGTCATGGAAAATGATTGTTCTCATCTGTCCTCACTGCTGATTGACATAAGCAGACCCAGTATCTTCAGCCTTAAGTATTCAAATCCTTTGAGTCTCCTCCACAACATGAGAGTAGCTTCAGGACAGGAGATCTAAAAAATCAAACATTTGGCACACTCCTCTCATTCACTGTCCACCTTTTGTATTTTATTGCTATTGTTAGGGCCTATTTTCAAGCCTTTTTTTTTTTTTTTTGTCCCCTAATTCTCATATTTAAGATGCAATTTTTTGTTTTTCTTTTTTGTTGTTGTTTGAGGATTTTTTGTTTGTTTGTTTTTTGCTTTGTTTTGTTTTGTTTTTCCAGAAAGGAATGCTGATTTTTTTCAGTTAGTGATGGGAAATTTAGCAAAAGTACAGGAACACTTGCAAGATTCATGGTGATACCGAGAGATTTGGCTTTGCTCTCAATTTTCATTGGAAAGAAAGTAAGCCAAAAGACAGGAAACAAATTAAAGGATTAGCCAAGTACCTGCAAAGATTTTATATCTTTACTGAGATTTATCTGTATCCAGGTGTATCTGCAGATTAGTGTTACCACCTGATTGTGGTCAGTGGAGACCCTGTGTGTCCAGTCGGTGGAGGATGACCTCCACTTCTAAAATGGGAGCTCAAAGAATTCAAGGTGACCACGCACATCTTTTTGACATCCTGATACTGCACAAGAGCAACGCAGCACTTCTGTCCTTCCTGAAATCCATAGAGTACCTCAGGCACTCAAGGGTTCACTCAGGCAGAGTGTCCTGAGGGGAGCCTGATGGTGAGGAGTCGGCACCTGAATGGAGCAAAGGTAGGCTCTTTTTTTCTGCCAGACTGCCCTCTCGGTGTCTTCCTTCAGGTTTAGATACTTTTTTTTTTGCTCTTACACACTTCTGCACGCTTACAGTATGTTTCTTTTTGCCCTGAAACTCATTTTCTCACTTAGGAAAAAAAAAAAGTCTGTGCTGTTCTGTGTTGGCTTACTGCACTAATTTTTCCTTCGTAAGTGCTTTGGGGTGTTTATGAGTTTCTCAGGAAACTTGTTAGAAGCTACTAATAATGCTTTTGCTTTTCTTCCTAGCAAGCCTCAGAACTCACAGGCTGTAGAAAGCATTTGAGTTCTGTTACATAGTCTGCCAATAGTCAGAATGCCTGTACTGAATAAGTAAATATGCTTTCAAGTGAGGCTTTTTAAATGAGATATTAGGAAATTCAACATTATTTTGACTATTAAGTGTCAGGGACATCTGATTCTAGATTTGGTGTAGGGAGACTGTGCAGAAAGAGTCTGATGAGTCTGCAGGGGGAAGATTTGATGAGGTGTGCATATGACAAAATATCAGGGAGATCTGCCAAAGGAAACCCCTATTGAAGTGAGAGCCATTAGGTGTTATCAACTCATCTGGAAGCTCTTGGTGAGCAATCTTTGATATAAAATATTTTCCTATATTGTATTGTGATATACTGCTCTGCTGAAAAACAAAGGTAAGTATTAATATTTTCCATTTTATCCAGACAGACCCTGCCCAACCCTGGACCCAAGTTGGTCTGCATTGTTTTTGGGTTTCGTTTTTCTGTTCATGCACATATTTTGCCATTTACACATGGAGAGCTTGCTCTGGGAGAAAGGCTTCTGTCTCGCTCTATCTGGTGGAATTAATTTAGAAAGGTTTGGGGAGGCAGTGGGGAGCAGTAACTCTATGTCTGCATGCAGGCATATGAAAAAAAGAACACGCTCCTACGGACATGATACAACACGTGGCAAACTCCAGGCAGCAGGGATGCATAGGGGAACACTTTTTTGCTTGGACATATGGATCTCCCTACACCACCCCAGGATGCATGGCCACATGCTGCCTCCACAAAGGCCTGAAGCTATTTTTTGGCAAAATCCATCCCAAAATAAAGAGAAACTAGAAACATGTGATGCAACACAATTGTTTGTACTTTTCCTTCATCCTTTTCACACTCTTCAAACAAGTTCACCTAGCTACCCCAAACAAGAAGGAACCAATGTTAATCTCAAAACACAGCTTTACATATCTAAAATAAGGCACATGGGGGGTCTGGCGTTCCTCCACTCTCCAGGTTACACTGATGAAGTGAGGCTCAGTCTCACAAATTGAAATGGCCACAGGCCACGCCAGGAAGTCATGCAGGATTGATATGATATTGGGAAAACCTTCTGAAGCAAAGAGAAAAATCTCTAGTAAAAATACACATTTCTAAGGGTAGCTTAGAAGTGGCTGAAGGACCCACTCCAGCACAGTCATGGTGAAGGAGGTGAACCCAGGTACATCTGGCCCCTTTGAATGTTCTCCACTGGTCCCCTAACTTTATTCTGGACGATTGTTTCACCTGAAGGTCTAAAATGCTTCTTACTACCTGTCATTCTCCATCCCTTCAGAGCTGCCTGAGGCCATGTGCAAGAACATGGCACAGAGAAGACCATTTGCTCAAAGCTGGGCTCAGTTTGTTCCCTTGGTTTGAATGGAGGAAGAGGAATTTTCAAAGAGCTCTCTATTAATTACAGGAAACCCATAGCACTGTCCTGTTTTCCCATTAACACAGTTTCTTTCAGTTTTCAACTAAATGATTTCAACATCTGGGCTACAGATAAACCAACAATTTAATTAGACTGCTGAAAATGGAAAGAATGAAATATGCAGTCAAGCATACTCTTTCATCTTGAAACGGATCATAAAATATTTGTGTGCTTTCATTCTCCACTGCTTTAAAAATCTGTCCTTAGTTTATATATAGGAAAGTATTAAAGACAAAACAGACAACCCTGATTTTTTTTATATAAAAATTTATCTTTATAGACCATGCAACCCTTGTTTTCACTATTTATTCAGGAAATGAGAGGGAAATCAAAATGAATGCATTGAAACAGCACTTTCAATTGAATAATTAAATATGTAATTATTCCATTAAACAGTGATACAAATAGGGGTTTTGGGAATGTGGCATCAAAAGTTCGATGAGATTATGAAAACTCCTAATGGCTGCATGTAAGGTAATGTACTGTGGATTACTCATTCATTGGAAATTAAGACACAATGAAAGATTAATTTCTCTGTCCATGCCCAAGAAAAGGTGCGATGATGCCTGAATTTCCACCAGTATAAGGATATCACCTTTCTGATCTGATTCAAAATAGAAGCACGAAATATAAATTGATAGAAAAGCATGCCATTCTGACTTATTTATTCTGGTATTTTAAATTACTGTTCATTGCCCCAACAATTTTGAATTTGCAAGAGAGAATATTATGCTAAAATCACTGAGCTATGCAACAAAAAATCTTATCTGCTCTTTAGCTATTTGCTGTGTATTTGCTAGTTCATGCTATAGAGATGGGAACATTCAGTGAGGGGCTGAGAAAGGAACCCAAGAGTCTTGCTTCAGAGTTCCCTTCTAGACCATACAAGCTGGTGCTCCTTGTGTCCTCATTACTGCATGAGTTTGGTGGTATGTGAGCGAAATATTTTTTATATCCCAAGATACGATCACGGTAAGAAAGTGTTAGAAAAATTACAGCCTGATTATCACAGTAGATATGCACATTTGCACCTCTTCCAATCAAAAAGAGCAGCACATGCACATATTCTGCAGCTCCAGAAGGAAGAAGATGGGGACGAAACAGAGGGGCTGGAGGGGAACAGCATTACCTGCTTCAGATGTTGCTGTTGATGAAGGTAGGAGAGATAATACTGGACTTGGCATTGCAACACTGTCAACAGCTGTTGGTTTCCTTCTGGTCATCACATTACAGGCAGTACTTTCCATTTTACCATGAAGGGAAGTCTGGTCTGCTTTTAAGTGGGGACCTGCAATTCCTGGGGAAGGAAAGAAAATTTGGATGAATGTTGGTGAAGTAAAATGTCTGGGGAATATCTGAAAAGTGAGCAGTCAGTTGCTGCCCTTGCTACACTGATGTATTTTCCTATTTCCTTGTGTATCTTCCCGTGACACAGTCTTGATGTGATCATCATTTTTTTTCTTTTTTTTTTTTTAGAATTTTGCTGAAGGACATGCTGTTACCAATCTCTATAAACAATAGTAAACAAAAAAACCCCAAAACAATTCCACCTTACTATTTTTTCTTCTAAAAAACGACATACACTCTTATGTATGTATAAAGACAGACATGCTTCATATCAGTGTTTAGTGGGGTTGACTATTTGTCTTTCCCTGGGTAGTTTAGTCTCCACATGTTCTTACATACTTCTCTTCAATAAACACTTCACTTAGTGGGTATTTCATCTGAGTAAGGAATGGGCACCAGGAACAAATTCAATATGTAATTCCCTGTCTAAAGCCCATTACACTCACTATTCAGGAATTCCCCCTCTAAATAAAATGTACCTTAAAACTCTTCAAAGAGAAGGGAGTTCAAAAAGAAAGAGTCCTTTGTTATACATATTTCCATCTAGACTTTACAATGCAAAACAATAAATGAGTTGTAGAAATACACTAAAGAGGTCAACTATTTCAGAAAAAGAAGTTATGCACTTATGTCTGGTAGATTCTTCCTTTCTTCCTTTCTTTTTGAAACTCTCATATTTTGTACCCACTTTGTTTGCTTATAAATGTGTCAAATTTAAACTGCTGGGATTGAAATTTGAAAACCTCTCTCAGTCTCTGTGATGCTGGGCTTCAACATGACCAGGACAGCAACAGGAATATCTCTAAGATAATCTTTCAGGGAGTCCTTTTCTTTTCAAATATCAACAATGCTCATGGGCCTCAGATAACATGCATCAGACTTGGGCAATTAAATTGCACAAAGATTTTAAAAAATCATGTAGCAGCTTAGGTTGGAAGGCTCCTCTTGAGACCACCTAGACCACTCCACCCTGCTCTAGAAGGGTCAGCCAGAGCAGGTTCCACTGACCACACCTGGTCAGTTTAGAATACATCCAAAGAAATTCCACAACCTGTCAATAGAACCTGTTTATCCTCTCAGCTCAGACATAAGCTGTATTTCAGTTTGTGCCCACTGCCTCTTGTCCTGTCACTTTCCACCACTGAGAACAGTCTGGCTCCATTGTCTCTGCTCTTTGCCATGAGACATTTGTGTGCATGGATAAGACCACCCTGAGCCTTCTCTTCTCCAGGCTGAATAACCTAGCTCTCTGAGTCTTTCTTCATAAGAGAGCTGCCTTAGATCTGTAGCAATCTTTGTGGCCATCCCTTGGACTCTCTCCCATATGTCCATGTTCCTCTGGCATATCAATCACTCCTCTCAGTTCTGAACTTCTCCAGATTCATTGCAGGTGTTATTTGCCCCAGCACCTTGGTCATTAATTAACACGTTAAATATTTTTAGTCTCTATATTGAACCCTTAGGTGCACCGCTAATGACCAGTCTCTAGATGGACTTTGTGCTACTCATCACACCCTTTGAGCCCAGACAGTTTTCAGTCTTTCACAGTGTACATTAACCTAGGCTGTATTTCATGATTTTGCCTATGAGAAGCTAATAGAACACAGTGACAAAACTCTTGCTTAAGTCAAGATAAGAAACATCAGACTGGTGAGGCATGATTTTTGCCCTTCATAGATCTATGACAACTACTCCTGATCACCTTCTTTCCCTTCATATGTTTGGGTTTGGCTCTCCAAGAATGTTTACTTCACCAGATTCCCAGGGACTGAGATGAGACTGACTGGTCTGTTGGTCTCTGTCTCTCTTTCCTTGCCCTTATTGGAATGACATTAGCTTTCTTCTACTGCTCAGGATCCTCTTCTGATCACCATGACCTTTCAGAAACAACCAAGACTGGCCTCACAATGATGCCAGCCAGATCCTCCGCACTTTGGATGCATCCTGACAGATCCCATTGACTTATGCATGTCCAGCTTGTTTAGCTGTTCCCTAATCAGGTCTTCCTCCACCAAGTTTCTTTTTCTTACCCCTCTCAGAGGCCTGGGATTCTCAAAGGCCATCCTTGCTAGTAGAGATCAAGGAAGAGAAGACAAAGAATATGTCAGTCTTCTCCTGGTCTTTTCCCAACAGGGCATTTCCCATGTCATTCACCAAGTGGCCCACATTTTCCTTAGGCTTATGTACCCGTAGGAACATGGTGTGTTTTCCTTCTGTCCTAGATTCAAGTCCAGATAGACTTTGCCTTCATAAACCCAAACCTGTATGCTTGGGCATTGTAGCTCTAGTTCTCTGTGTCACCTGCTCCCAATCCTTTTCCTTCCTGTTTTTATCTAGAGCTGCTTGGTCATTCATGAAAGTCTCCTGACATCTGTTTGTTTGGATTTGCCACTCTGATCTGGTTTAGTTTGATCCAAGCCCCAGGCCAGCAGCAAACCACCCTGAACAGCAGGTCAGGCCAGCAGATGGGGTCCTTTATCCCCTGTGATAATGAACCCCCACAGCACGTGGACAGCACCTATCTGTTTCTCATAGGCTTTCCACAAGTACTCTGACAGCTGCAATCATAGAATCATTAAGTTCCACATTCCCCCAGTGCTGCCAAGGACACCATTAACCCATATCCAAAAATCCCACATCCCCATGGCTTTTTAAACCCTCCAGGGATGAGGACTCCACCACTGTCCTGGGCAGCTGTGCCAGGGCTCAACAGTCCTTTCCATGAAGAAATTTTCCCTAATATCCAATCCAATCTAAACCTTCTCTAAAACAACTTGAGGCTGTTTCCTCTCCTCCTTTCCCTGTTCCCTGGGAACAGAGCCTGACCTCCCCCAGCTCCCTCCTCTTGTCAGGGAGTTGCAGAGAGTGAGAAGGTCCCCCCTGAGCCTCCTTTCCTCCAGGATGAGCCTCCCCCAGCTCCCTCAGTTACTCCTGGTACTCCTTTCTTAGATCAAGATCTCAAAGCAGAACCAGAAACAGCTGCACAAACTTCTTGTCTATTGGCTGTGCTCAGCCTCCCCAGATACCAACTAAAAATTCCTTACATATATATTTCATAGGTGCTTGGAGCTGCTATGAACAGTCCCTACCTTTGTTTCTGGTCCATGAAAAGATAAATATCAGATCTATAGGTTGCCTCAGAAAAAATGGAAGATATTTCTATCAGACACAGGCACAGAACTGCTCTGGTGAGAGGAGTGTGAAAGAGTAGGCCATTTTGGCATAGAAGTCCTGATGAACCCATGACCTTATATCAAACTGTGGACTTAAGGGAGGCAAGAGCTCTAAGTGTAGAAATGGTCATGAGTGAGACAGTACTACAGGTCATGGCTTGGTGGAGATACACAGAGGAGTCTCTGCCTCTTAGACCACACATCCTTCCTGAGCCTCAAACCTAGTATTAAGTATCTCAAATTGTATCCATTAAACTTCAATCTCTCTCTGCTCAGCTTCTCTAGTGCAAATGAGAACAATAATATACCCCTCATCTCAAGAGCAGTCCTGTGAAAATAAAATTATCAACATTCATGAAACATTCATCTATTCATACCAAGGCTTAGAAATGTGGAATAAATGAGACATGATGTCACGCACTGAATAACAAGAGAAAAATCTAGCTACCAAATAGCTCTTCATTAGGTGAGCGCTATACATTGAATAAAACAATGTCCCATCGAATAACTGGGATATATGACTAGGTAATTACACCTATGGGAGCTCACCACTGTGGAACTGTGCATATGCAAACCTGAAGTTTCACCACTCCGTAGTGCTGGAGTTTCTGCCTTTACATTATTTATTCATGAATGTAGTTGGTGCACAAGAAATGTGCATTTCTGGGTGCATGTATCAATGCACATACACATATATGCACGTGCATATGGTACATAATAATGCTAACAACCTCATAAATTCAACATCTGGCTCTAATTAAACTGAAGGGCCTCTATAAAGAGCCGTATGAAAACATGCAGCGGTAACCTGTTGACCTCTATTGATAAAAAAAAGAAGTCTGTGAAGCTGTGTTTCAACATATCAAGGGACAGTCATTCATTTTTTCAAAGGTAATCCCTCACAAACCACTTATCCTCTCAAATCTCTACCTGCACACAGTGTTTGCATTAGGGACCTTGATTTATGGATTCCCACTCCTTGGATGGAGAGGCCAACTTCCTGTTGCCGTGGTTACTTGGATCTTGGTTCAAGGTTAAACTACTCCCAAATCAAAATCAGTGGCAGGCACAGCATCTAACAGCCAGGTTATTGACTACCCTAGGATGCTTAAAGGTCAAAGACCAAAGTGCTGCTTACTGCCTTTGGGGTGAGTCAATATTTTCAATATTTTTATTCTGTTTCTTCTGAAGAAGTAGTTGCTGCTCAATTACCACCTATCTGGGTTTAGCAAGGTCATACAAATCATTGAAGAAAATCCTCCCCCTACAGAAGAGATACAAATGTAATGAATTACTTCGAAGTCTACACGGCCCAATTGCAGCTCATCACTGGTGAATCATGGGTTCAGACATTTGCCTTTTCTTTGAGGCACTTGAGTTCTTCACCCTGTATCACTCACTTCACTGAAAATCTCATCTAAACTGAGGAAAAAGAGTAATTGATGAGCAACCAATAAGGAAGAACCATCAGGTTTCTTTCATGGATACCAAAATGCAAAAAGAGACTCGTAGGCACAGTTGGAAATCCATGGAGGTGAAACAACTTGCTCACAAGGCTTTGCAGTAGTGGAAGGTCTATCCCTTTAGTGGATGGACCTGCTGGTGCGGTGTCATCACCTTTTCTTCTTTGGAGAGCTCAGTTCAGAACCCCTTATGTAGGAGAAGGCCCTAATTTAACCTCTTTGTGAAGCACGTGAAAACAAATAATTTGCAACACCATCCCAGGGAAGCCAGAGCTTAAAATGCACATACACACACACTCATTAATCCAGTTTATTTAATCCTTTACCACTGCTCCAGAAAGAGAAGACACTCAAAGGGCTGGAGCACCTTTGCTATGGAGACAGGCTGAGAAGAGCTGATGTTTTTCAGACTGGAGAAGAAAAGGCTCCAGAGAGACCTCAGAGCACCTTCCATTGCATAAAGGGAGCTTACAAAAAAGCTGAAGAGTGGTTTTTTGCACAGATAGAAAGCAATAGGAAATAGAGAACTGTTTTAAATTACAAGAGGGAAGTTTTAGATTAAATGTTGGGAAGAAATTCATTCATGTGAGGGCGGTGAGGCCCTAGCACAGGTTGGGCAGAGAAGCTGTGGCTGCCCCTGGATCCCTGGAAGTGTCCAAGGCCAGGTTGGACAGGGCTTGGA
>JAWWEE010000085.1:69013974-69237959 GCA_035221455.1 Xenops minutus | reverse complement strand
AGGAGTGTGAGGGGATAAGGGGGGCACAGGATCAGCTCTGTGAGGGGATGAGGGGGGCACAGGAGCTATGAGGGGATGATGGGGGGGCACAGGAACAGCTCTCTGAGGGGGTAAGGGGGGCACAGGAGTGTGAGGGGACAATGGAGGGCACAGGAGCATGAGGGAACGATGGGGGGACACAGGATCAACTCTGTGAGGGGATGATGGGGGCACAGGATCAGCTCTGAGGGGACGATGGGGGGCACAGGAGTGTGAGGGGATGATGGAGGGTACAGGATCAGCTCTGTGAGGGAATGATGGGGGCACAGGAGTGAGGGGACGATGGGGGCACAGGAGCTGTGAGGGGATGATAGAGGGCACAGCCCCACTCTGGGGGGCTGACATGGCCTCCCCCCAACCCCTGGCAGCACCCTCAGGGTGACAAGGCCGCCCCACCAACCCCTCTCAGAGCAGTGAGCATTAAAAGAACCCCCAAATCTCTGCGAGGTGGGTCGATCACCCCCATCAAAGCAGGCACGGCAGGGAGGAAAACCCACCACGGCCCCCTCAGCCCCGGACAAGGCCACTCACCATCGGTGCCGACCCGCTGTCCCCTCACGGACGGTCCCAGCCGCTGTCCCCTCACGGACAATTCCAGACGCTGACCCCTCACGGACAATTCCAGCCGCTGTCCTGGCTCGGACAATTCCAGCCACTGTCCCCTCACGGACAATTCCAGCCGCTGACCCCTCACGGACAATTCCAGCTGCTGACCCCTCACGGACAATTCCAGCCGCTGTCCTGGCTTGGACAATCCCAGCCTTGCTGCTCTCAGTGGTCACTCCATGTCCATCTGCCCCCCACCCCAGTGGTCACTCCTGTCCAGGGCCACCCCTCGGGGCCAGCTCGGCCGGGCCCCAGCGGAGCCTCACACGTGACAGTCACGTCAAGCACACAAATATTTCCTCACTAACGTGTCTGGAAAACTTCTGCTGGCAACGAGGGAGGAGAGAGGGAGGGGGGACACCCGATCCTTGGGGGACAAAGGTGCCCTGGCCCTGTGCCTGGTCACGGGGATGAGGGAAAGGACAAGCTCCCGAGTTTGTCCCTCTGAGAGGACCAGGGACCCCCCTCCACCCACTGAAGAACCAGGGACCCCCCTCCCTCACTCCCTCCTTCCCTCTGTTGTTGTTCCTCCTAGTGGAAGACCACATAAACAACGTCATTTTTATTTAAAAACAAATAGGAGAAGAAAAACAAGCAAACAAAATATACAGCAAGGTCACAGCCAGTGTGTCACCAGTGGTAGTGTCACCTCAGAGCGAATGCCAAAGGAAGGTTTACTGGAGTATTCTATAAAAACTGCTCTAATTTCCAAACAGAAAAGGCACTTCACTTCCATTAAAGGAACTGCAAAGTCAAA
Source organism: Xenops minutus (assembly GCA_035221455.1). Taxonomy (NCBI): domain Eukaryota; kingdom Metazoa; phylum Chordata; class Aves; order Passeriformes; family Furnariidae; genus Xenops; species Xenops minutus. The sequence continues at coordinate 69,236,557 of JAWWEE010000085.1, read as the reverse complement.
GATGGGCTGGAAACCCAGAAGTGTGAAGTCCAACACTTCTTCATCCTGCAAGTCCCAGCAGTTATTGCAAACAGCAGCTGAAAACTTTAATTTGCTCCTAAGGTGGCAAAGCACAAAGTTCCCTCTCTTTTAAGACCATTAAAATATCTGAACTAATTTGCAACTATCAGCCCATCAACTGAGAGATCTTGATGAACAAACCTTTGCAGCTGCCATCAGCAGGTACCCCCATGTTCATGGCCAGCACAGCTCACCATCACCCAGGTGATCTACACACCCAGGAAGAACCTAAAACTTTGATTTTCCCCTCTAAATGCCAACAAATAAAAAAAAAATCAAGAGCATGACCAGAGCCTTGGTCACAGCCTGCCCTTGGCTGCAGGGAGGATTTATGGCAAAACCTCAAGAGCATGGGTAGACCAAGTAGCACTCTTAACAGTGTATTGTCTTTACAGCCCCAAGAGGCCATTTTTGTAATAAATCTGTAGCAAAAAGCTAAAACCAAAAGCATCTTCCTTTTCCTCACAGAGTCAGCTCCAAACCCCCAAACAGGAAACCTGGATTTGCCTGGGAAGAGACAAAGTAGGAGGAGGCAGCAGGGCATGTACAAAAGTTGAGTAGCTTCACCTGTAAGAACTGACATCCCCTTCACCTGAGACTGAATATATATTCCCTTTAGAGCAAACACAAATTAATACAGAACTCTGCTGTTTGGGGGTGTTTTTTGCTTCAAATTAAGTTAAGACCTGCTCCAACAGCAGAGATGTCCACTGAAGACTCCAAAATGCTCTTGAAAAATAAACATTTTAAAATACATATAAAACCAAAGTTTGGGCATTTGTTCCTTGATCAACATCCAAAGAACAACTCTCAGGTCAGCAGAAGTTTGTCAGGAACGAGCCAACCCCTGACACAGGGGCTGCTCCCAACCCTGGCACCCAGCAGGGGCTCAGAGTGCTTTCCAGTCAATGGGCTTCTTCCCGGATTTCTTGAGGAGCTCGTTAGTCTTGGAGAAGTGCTGGCAGCCAAAAAACCCCCTGTTGGCAGAGAGGGGCGAGGGGTGAACCGTCTGCAGGACGTGGTGGCGCTTCTGCAGGTGTGAGAGGAAACAGTCAGATTTGCATGCTTTTGGCTGCTCCTGCCCCAGGCAGATGGGATTTCCCCTCCACCCCTCCTCCCACCCCAGGCAGGTGTGGTTTTCTCTCTACACCCCCTCCAACACCAGCCTGAGACCCAAAGAACAGGCCATGAAGGCCGAGACTTCTGTCCCACTGAGCAGAGATGGACTGTGCAAAGCAGCAATGCCCCAGCCATTTCCCAACAGCAAATTTCACAGATTCATGAGCCTTTTCCTAGGAAAAACAGCTCTGCCCTCAGTGGGACACTTTGCTGTCAATAGGCTACACTTGCTCCACTTTTCTTGCTCAATCCTGGCAAAGGCTAAGCTGGAGCAGAAGGGCCACTCAACTCAGAGTTCAGGCAGGGAAAATTCCCAATCCTGTAAGGGAAGTGCCCTCTAGTGTCCACCAAACCGAGGGAAGGCTGGGGAGAGGGGAGGGCTGTACCCTGTCGATGGAGCTGCCCTTCCTCTGGGCATAGGCTCCCCACAGCATGAACACCACCCCGCTCAGGTGCTTGTTGAGCCAGGACACCACGACGTCCGTGAACTGCTCCCAGCCCTGCTCCCTGTGGGACGTGGCCTGGTGAGCCCGCACGGTGAGCACAGCGTTGAGCAGGAGCACCCCTGAAACACAGGCCAGAGACAGAAAACCCAGGGTGAGTCCAGCCCTGGAAGCGTTCAGGGCCAGGCTGGATGGAGGGCACCCTCAGCAAGGTGCTGATGACACTGAGCAGGGTGGTGGGGTCACATCCTGGAGGGAAGGGATGGGCCCAAAGAGACCTGGACAGACCAGAGGTGGGAAGATGGGTCTGGCACAGGGTGCCCAGAGAAGCTGTGGCTGCCCCTGGATCTCTGGAAGTGTCCAAGGCCAGGTTGGACAGGGCTTGGAGCAACCTGGGCTAGTGGAAGGTGTCCCTGCCCATGGTGGGGTGGGGGGGTGGAAGGAGATTGTGTTAAAGGTTCCTTTAAACCCAAACCATTCCAGGATTCTATGATGTAGACTGGTGGCCAGATTCTGACCTTATTTATCACCTCTCTGTTGATCTTTGTTCATTTCATCCAAATCAGAACTCTCTCCATCCAATGAAAGACCCATATCTTCCCTCCCATGAGTCCTAATGATAGCACAGATAATGCTACATGCACCTCCAAGCGAGCAATGGGGCAGCAAACCAGAGAGAAAGTCAATCATTATCTGTATAATGAAAAAGGGAGGCTTCAAAACAAAGGGCAGGCATGAAGGAGTTTATCAAGAATCTAAAACAGCGATGGCATGATTATAAATAAATAATCACCATAATCTCAAGTCAAAGGGTTATTCAGGAGAAAAAAATTCGAGTTCAGGGCAAACTGGCAGAAAGCCTGTGTGTGAGAGAAGACAATATGACTCGAAACTGGCCTTTTCTTAAAGATTTATTGCATCCTTCTTTCACTGACTAAGCAACTTATGAGCTCTAACTGACAATTAATACCTTAATTTTAAAGACCTGGTAATTATTGATATTGTTATTGTTATTAAGTGCTAACATTGCAAGTAATGTGGCCTAACTCCATTGTACCAGGCTCTGTACAAATGGATTAATTAACTCTCCTTGCTTTACTGTTAAATCATGATCACTCTGCTTATTGCATTCATCTGTTTTCTCTCATCTTGTACTTATACAGAAAGGCTCTTGGACAACATCCACCTTTTCTTCTTTAATTTGTGTACAGAATCTAGCACAATGTGCACCCAGGCTGGAACTCTAAGTACCAGTTCAGAAGAGATAATAAATGTTAATTTGCCGTCGGAAAATGGAGAAAATCAGCTGATAAAAATTGATCTCAGTGAAGCTTCTGATAGTGAAAATTTTTCTTTAGAGAGCTCAGTGGATTGGATTTGTAATCCCCACAGATTTCTGGAAATCCACAGCTGTACTTAAATATTGTTTATGCGTCTGACCATTGTTATTGGAAAACTCTTACAGATAATTTTTTTTCTCCCAGTGTCTTTGCAAAATGAAGTTACACAATGCATCTGTACAGGAATGAACATCTAAACATGCAGTTAGTCATAGTATTTGCATTTTGATAACTCCTCAGTTTAGAATAAAGAACAAGAAGAAACCTCATATCTGGGTGAATCTTTTCTTCAGGCTGGTTTCAAATAAATCAGTCAAAAGTTTTGCATTGCATCATATTCCAGAAGGGAGAACAGAATTACTATGTGATAAATGTAGTTAAGGAAAGTAATTATTCTTCTTAAAGTAATATTATTACCTTTCTAACTTATGGAATTCATTTCCTTGGCTTCTATTTGACGTGTATTATCATTTAAAATAACTGTACTTTCAATGTACAGCACTGCTTTATGCCTTTAAGTCCTTTTATCTTCTTCCCTTTTCCACCACCACATTAAAAACTTCAAATTCCACTTCCTCTATGAGGGATTTTCTATTCTGCAGAACGTGTACCCCTGAATAAAACCAAGTTCCTGTAGAATAATGATAGGGGGGGGGAAAAATTTACTCCCATTAACAACAGGCAAAAATTTAAGACACAGAGTTTGCTTTATTTAATTCCAGATATTTTCCTTTTCTAAAAAAAAAATAAATAAAACCCCACCACAGAATAGCTTTACAGAAAGAGGGAGACGGAGAAAGCCATCATTAGATAGATCTTCTGATCTTTATCTGCAGTAGCACAGTCAGAAGAGCTAATGCTATGATGATAGCTTTGAAATCTCTTAGGAATTGAATAAAGAGAAGTGATAGTGATGAACTCCCAGCTAATAAACACAGAGTGCTTATTTCTGCAGAATGATCAATTTCCAGATGTCCTGAGGCTTGTCTGATACAGTTGATTTACTCATTCTCCCTCACTTCACTAATAAAGCTCAAGTCCTACATCAGATTAGAGAAGAGCCAGATTTCTTAAAGGGGCAGGGTGAGGGCTGGCATCATGGCACAGAAATGCTGGGAGACATACTAATCTCTTCTGCCTCCTCCTATAACCACCAAGCTGTCTTAAACAGCTGCCTTCCTCTGCTGAAATCATACACTTTATCCGCTTTGGGTTAGTACAGTAATACAGACAATTAATTTGTTATCTTGTTAGTGGAAATTTAATGCAATGATCTAAAAGAACTCTTACATATTGTGATAAACTTTAGTGCCTCCAGGGCACTTCTTCTCCATAGGACTCATTTCACATCCCATCCATTATGTAAATGAGATGTGGAAATAGTTTAGTTCCCCTAATGTATCTGTACACTGATGGATTGCATAAAGTCAGCCCTACTGAAACTAATGAGGTTAAATGCATCTTGCCATTCCTTTCTACTTGGGTGAATCTCTGTGCCTGAGTTCAAGAAACGTGGTGTGAGTCTTCCTCTTCACTTCTTTATGAAGATAATTGTGTTTCCTGACAGGGAGCACAGTGGCAACTGCTGAATACCTGAAGCCTCTCAAGGCATCACTTGAGCAGAGCAGCTGCTGTTGCTCTGTACAGCTGTGGGGATGTCTGTGAAGACATCAGATCCTCTTCCACTTTGGGGACATGGGTCCCAGAGCCATGTGGAGCTGCATGCAAAGACATGCAATGCTTGATAACTACATAGTTGTTAGTGTTATTGATGTAAGAGTTAAAATCGATGAGGAAAAAGGGTAAGGAAGAATTATTTTGCTGATCATCAGGATGAGTCTCAATACTCCACTGCCCAGACATAAAATTATAGAATCACAGAATGGTTTGGGTTGGAAGGGACCTTAAACCATATCTAATTCCAAACTCCCTGCCATGGACAAGGACACCTTCCACTAGACCAGGTTGCTCAGACCTTTAACACTTCCAGGAATGGGGCAGCCACAGCTTGGGTAACCTGTGCCAGGGCCTCACCACCACCACAGGGAAGAATTTCTTCCTAATATCTAATCTAAGACTGCCCTCCGCCAATGTGAAGCCACTCCCCCTTTTCCTGTCACTCCATGCACTTGTCAAAATTCCCTCTCCAGTTCTCTTATAAAGCCCCATTTTAGGCATTAAAAGGGTTTTTAAGGTTTCCCTGGAGCCTTCTCTTCTCCAGGCTGAATAGCCCCAGCTCTCTCAGCCCGTCTCTATAGCCTGTTTCCAGACACCTGAACACCTTTATGGACTCCACTGGAGCTGTTAAAACAGGTCCAAATCTTTCTTGTGTTGGGGGCTCCAGAGTTGGACACAGCACTGCAGGTGCTTGTCAGAATTGAGTAGAGGTGGAAAATCACCTCGCTCGAACTGCTACCCTTGCTGCTGGGGATGCAGCCTAAAAGGATGATCAACTGCAACTTGAATTTCAAAAGGCCATTCTCCTGTCTTTTTCAAGCATGTATTTGTAGTGCATTAGACTTCCTCGTAGATGGAGTCTTGATCTCTGCCTTTTGAATTTGCTTTGGGATTCCCTTTTTCTTGTGCTGGGACTGGAAGAATCGTGGATCTTCCAACTCATTCTCTCCCACCCTGCTCTGTATATTGAGTGTTAGTCAGGAGACCAAGTAATAAAGGACATTCAGCCTCAGTCACTGGAGATGAAGTGGTGCCTGTCTGAAAGCTCAGTTTTTCACATAAAGACAAACATTTAGTGGAGCTGATGGGAGCAGTTCACATTCCAGGGCAGCACAGGATACCCCAGGTGATTGCAAAAGTAGTCCAGCCTAGCCACCCCCAACCCCCGTGAGTGCCTTTCCCAGGCACCCAGCCCTTCAGAGTGGGACTGGGATTTGAAAATGTAATGGAAGAAACCACCAAATTTTGTTATGCCAGAAAGTAATGAACATGTGAAATGAGGATTTCCAGTGGAAGCTGGATCAAAGAAGAAGAACATGGTAGTTACATACCAGTTACAGCAACAAATAAATTGAATGAAGGAAAAACTCAAAGGGTCAAAAGACTAATTCAGATTCAAAGTCTCTGAGATTCCAGGCCTTCTGAGCAAGGGTTTAAGGTAAAGGATTCAGAATCAAAGATTCTTCCCACTCAGAGACTGAAACTTTTCATTGAATAAAAAATTGCAGTTTACAGTTGTTGGAGACTGACAGAATCAGGAGGGATATAGACCAACGGTGTTAGAGAAATTAAATTTGCCATTAAATATCCCAGTGAATGAATCATTTAATACATAGTGGTAAAGAACTAAATTCTCTCACAGAGGGCTGAGGAGAAAAATTAAAATCTGTGGAAGAAGTGAAATAGAAAGGCATATTTCAGGGAGGATGGTTAGGTGGAAGAGTGAGCTCTTTTTTTGAAGACATAAAAAGACATTAGGTGTGCTGAGAGGCAGAAATGAAGAGACCTGCAGCTAGGAGTAAGGAACTACCTAGAAAAAGTAGTCACACCAAGATGAGCTGTCACACCGGATGAGGATTTGCTCACTGGGGAGGAGAAAAACAGAAGACCAGATTTCTTTCTCAAGAACACAGCTGAGGAAAGACAGATGGGGAAATTTCAGTCTGTAAGTAATGAGAAAAGTCAAGGGTGGTATTTTGAGTTGTTGTTTTTCTAAACAACAGGGATGATCATTTTTAAATGTGGCAGATAGAGCTGATATCCCCTAGGCAAATGGAGCTGGGAGCAGTTCGTATTCGTATTTATCAGAGATTAAATGGGACACTGGCAGCTTTGGTAGGAGAGTGCTGGCATGAAGCACAGGCAGAAGAGTCAAGTTGCTAGCAGGGGGAGGACAAATGGTGCACAAGGGCTGCACTGGTGTAATGATGGGAGTCATTTTCCAGGCAAATCCAGGGTACAAAAAGTGATGAAAACTAAGAGAAATTAGCAAAATAATTAGCAAAAATCTTGCTGAGCAAGTTCAACTTGAGACATCCGCTGAGAAAACACAGCACAGTGCTCCTCCTGAAACAGCACGGATTAGTTCTCCCTGTGTACGCATTCAGCAAAAGACAGTATCTGTTTGATGAACAAATTCAGCTGATATATTTTTCCTGCTAAACTAAATGTTATATTTGCATAACACTAAGTTAAGTAGTCCTGTGGTGATGTCTGTGTTAGGAAAGTAAACTGCTTGAACCCAGCAACTCATCCTGTTACACAAAAGGGTAAGAGGAGAACCAGGTGGACACCTCCACCATCAGACTCAGTGCAGTAATACCTGAACTGATTCCCCAAGGGGTCTGTACCTTTGCGCTCACTGCACCTGCAGGAAAAGGTGGCTAGGACACCACAGCAACCACCTGGGGACAGGTGGGATAAAGATGGGTTGAAAGTCAGAGTTGATATGAGCATCCAAGACTACTGACTTCCAGGTTAGTGTTCTCCCTGCTGGGCAGGACAGGCTACTAATTTTGTTTTTCTTTTTTATCTGTAAAAAGCTATGCCACCATTTATATAATGAGAAATACTCTGGATATTACATGCATTTGAAGTAAAATCTTAACGCCTAGTAGAAGTCTCCATAGACCCTGCAATCTAGAAGACTGTAACTGAGGAGTTTTTATTTTTAGAAAGTCTCATGTTGGTTTTGTTTTAAAATCTGAGTCCATTCATCCCACTTTAATGCTGATTTATCACTGAAATGAGTGCTTGCTTTATCAGCACCAAAGATGAAAAATAATGCACACTGGGAGTGCATATATCATTCTTCTCTCTTCTGTATTTCAGATCAATAGATACATGGGATTTTTTACCTTTCATGATGAAAACCACAGTAATTGACTGTAATAGGAAAACTAGAATCTATTTAAACAGATGTATAGGTAAGCTTGTGTCATTGACAATTAAACTCAGCAACAAAGAAGCTTAACAGCATTATGGTAAATAGGATTTTAGTTCTTGCCCTATTCTAATGGCATTTGAAAACTACTAAAATATGTGAAAATTATCAAATACAGTACAATATTTAGGTTTATCTTAACAGCTCAGCATTGCTGTGAATGGAGAAAAGAGAGTCAGATACAGAAAGCAGAATTTTTCCCCAAGTTGATCCTTTTCATTGTATCCTGTTAAAAAACTCAGTGATACACTATTGCTCTGATAAGAACTTTAGTGTAAAATAATCAGTTTTACACTTTTCAAAGGCAAATTCTGAAGGAAATACTTTATTGAGACTGGTTTTCATTAAAATTCTTGCTGGAGACTGCTTCCTATAACAGAGGAAGAAGGATGGCAGAGAGACCACATATAATAAGGTCAGAGCCTGCCTCCATGGAGCACAGACACAAGAAGGGATCTGACTGATGAAGAAAAGGTTAAAGAGGTGAAGAGTGCAAAGTGGAATGAAATAGGGAAATAGATGGAAATAGGAGACAAAGAATAGATTGGAAAGAAGCTGAAGGAGGGAAATCACTTATTACAGACATGTGTGAAGAGCAGATTGACAAGGACCAGAATAAAGAGCATACTGGGGAAACCCTAAATGCTCTTAACCGCTGACATTTGGAGTTATGCTATCAACTTTAAGGTTTCACATCTACACTTGAGTCATGCTAAATTTGCAGAGCTTTTCTGCACGACTTTTGTGCAAGCTTGTCTTCAGTTTTCACATTTACTGGAGCCAAAACAGAGTATTTCAGGTTCTTCAAGCAATGAACTGCTCTCCCCATAGCCTTATATGCTTATTTTTATAGCACCAGCCAGACAAAATACAGAATGGTGGATCAGGGTAGGAATATGTTCCCTTTAAACATCCACTCTGAGAGAGCATCATGATGAAGCAAAGATTATACAAGCTAAGATTTATTTTTTTTTTTAAATTATTTTTGCATTCCTGGGGTGGCAGAATTTTACTGCCCAAAAGGAAAGATGTAACAGAGAAGGAATCTGCTGAAATTTTGACCCTGACTGAGATTTTAGTCAGGTCACGGCACTATGGAAAAACCAATGAACACCAGGAAATTGCCAAGAAGAGGCTTTCCAGACTTTGTGCCTGAAATTAGGTTAACAGTGTATTTTCTTTGTTCAGGACTCCCGATGCCAGCATAGATTGACACAAGGATAGGTCACAGTTTCAGAAAACTGTTTGTAAAATCAGGCTTTGGAGGTTATGCAGAAAAGACAGAATTCAGTGAAGAAGAAATCTAAAGGGATTTTATTTAGCAGTTTGGGTGTGAAAAGGCACTCAGGCCTTGTTTTCTTCTAGTGGGAGAAGTGCCCAAGAAAACAGCTCAATCAAATTCAGTATTTTGAATTTTGTCATTGTAAATCTATGGATTTGTACTCAACATTTTCCTGACAGTGTTTTCTTTTAATAACAAAGGCAATAGGGGATTCATCTCACTTTAGGTGGTTGCAACCTATGTTCTTAGACAAGAACTATGTGTTTAAGGCTACAAAGATGAAATATGCAGTCAGAATATGGAGTGGATGTTTCAGCTAAAAAAGTTGGGTCTACTTGAGTGCAAGATTATTTATGTTCCAGGCTCCATTAGCTAAACTCTCACTGACCATAATGAAAGCTGAGAAATATAACTCACACAGCAATCTTATGCTGTGGATACCCAGATTCAGGTGAGAGGAAAAAAACTCCCCCTGAAGCTCTGTTGCCAAATCACCACTCAATTTAAATTCCTCCTACTCAAAAGGAGAGTCTCAAAAGTGGATGGTGCTTCCCTGGGCCAGGAGTCTAAAGTCTATACAGGCACCTGGTTGTATTTGAAATGCCCTGAGGTATTTGAAACATCCAAGGGAGGCTGGTGGATATGATAAAGCACTTCAGACAAGACCTCTGCCCTTCTGCAAGAGCAGCTGGAGGCCAGGCAGGATATCTTAGGCATCTCAAATGACAGTCGACAACTACATGTGGGCAAAGGAATTGAAGCCCTGAGCCTTCATTTTTGCTTGTCCCAAAGTCTCTTGTGGGTAGGGAGATATCTCGTCATTGTAAATATCCCCTTGTCACCAATGAAGGAGTAGCACAAACATGTCCTGTCAACTCTTTCCTGAATGGGAAGCAAAATGGCTAAATCAAGGTATATGTGCGGGGAATTTAAACTGTGGAAACTTCCCCTGATCCATTAGGGTGGATTTGTTGTACAGGATGAAAATTAGAAATATTTTTGCTGTCCCATGGCAAGGGTCTTTGACTTGACATTATAAAGAAGTGAGTACATATTTTGAATTCCAGTAAACAGAGCATAACAATTAATAATAATAATACAAAAAAATCTATCAAATCATCTATTTAAAATTGCAGCTGAGAGAAAAACACAGAAACTTACAGGATACAGCTCTACAATTGCTAGTATGTACACAAGGAACCAATGAAATAAATATAGCCTACCCTATAGATATAAGAATAAGCCACCCCTAAGTGCATAATTTGCTTCATCTGTGTTTGAAACTACCTCAAAGCAAAGAGGGCAATATGTCTCAGAATGATGAGACAACTAACTAAGCTTAACATTTCCTCTCCCCTCTTGTTTACCCATTCTGCATTGTTCATTTAGTTGGGAAAATACTCTGGAAGCAAAACCACCATGATGGTTTACACACATGTATCATTTAAATCTAGCTCAAACTCTCAAAAAGAGCCTCTTAAGGCAGCCTAAGTTATGGTTAGGGCTTAAAATGGGTTTCTCCACAGGAATTTCTTTCCTTCCCACAAACAAAAGAGCCATTTCATCTAGAGCTATGAATCCTTAGAGGTGGGAAAAAATCCCCTACAAAATGGCAAAGTTGCATCAGTAAAATATCTTCATTGATGAAGATCAACGGTTTCAATGAAGAGAAAAAAAAGGTTTGAGCAACTGGTTGGCATTTCCAGGGCTTTCTGTGCTATTTCTGTATCGCTGTGCGGCTGTTTCTCATTCCAGGAGTTAAAGGAGGGGAGGGGGGGGAGGAAAGCCTTCTGTTTTTTCAAATGATCTGGAACCATTTGGCATGTGACTCCTGAAGTGTTTAGCACAGACTCACAAAAACGTCATGAACATTTATCAGCCTAGGCCCCAAATCTACTTGCCTGCCTTGTATCATCAGTCATCATGCTAATGAAAATACTAATGACATTTCAATTGCGTTTCTTGAGAAATGAGCTGTTTCAACAGAACAGGAATTAGGAAAAAAAAAGTTAAATTTTTGTACAAAGAGTATATAATTCTCCTTTTTTATTATTATTAATTAGATGAAGAGTTTGGCTTCAGTGAACACTGGGGTCCCAACTGTGCAAGTCACAATAGACATAAAAATGAGAAATGAGCCACATCAGTAAACAGAAAAAGGAAGAAAAAGAGTTAAGAGTAAGAAATGGAATGGGAAACAGAAACAATCAAAATGTTTTCAAGTCACTCAATGATTTCTAAGCTAATTTGTTTTAGGGTTTTAGATGATCAACAGAGGGAAGAAAACATCTCCAGATTTCAGGTCATGCCACCTGGTCTAGATGCCTGTGCTTGGATAGGAATAATTGTCCCTGAGTTACCCACACTGGTTAGGGCAGACCCAAACAAACTTTCAGAAGTCGAGAGGCAGGCAAAGAATCCCATCACCATCTCACAGCAAGTCAGCAAGAGATGCAGCTTTTGATAGAACAAGAGGAAATGGCCTCAAGTTGCATCAAGGGAGGTTTGGATTAGATGTTGGGAAAAATTTCTTTACTGAAAGGGTTGTGTAGCCCTGGCACAGCTGCCCAGGGCAGTAGTGCAGTCCCCATCCCTGGAGGGATTTGAAAGATCTGTGGGTGTGGCACTTGGGGACATCAGTTAGTGATGGCCTTGGCAGTGCTGGGAGAACAGTTGGACTCAAAGATCTTAGAGGTCTTTTCCAGCCTAAATGATTCTGTGATTCTATGAGTCACTCTCCTGGTGCCCAAACCAAGTCACTGTCACAGACTCTGTCCCAGGGTGATTGCCGAGATGGGTGGAAGAAGTGCCACTGCTCTGGAGACACAGATGGCTCAGCTCTCCAGGTGGCACCACACAGCCTGTCCTTTCACTAACAGGATGGAGCAGGACAGAGGTCCCCAGCAGATGAAGGTGTCAGTAGGTGGTGCTGATGGCCAAGGGGTGCAAAGCCAGGTTTCACTGCACCAGGGTACCTGGATCATGTGGAGTACTTGTTTCCTCCTACAGCTCATATTTTCCCTGGAGATCATACACATTCATGACATCATCTTCACAGACTGGCAATGTCCCCTGCAAATTTTGCCTGTTAACTTTTCTGAACTGCCAATGTTACGAGTTTGTTCACTTTTTTTTCTTTTTCTTTTCCTTTTTTTTTTCTTTTTCTTCCCCTATACTGCTGAAAAGTGGGAGGGAGAGCACAGCTGAGTGAGTGCAAGGTCGAGGTCAACTCACCAGAGATGGGGAGAGGGAGGGAGTGCCTTTAGGAGGTCTTGTGATGGATGCCTGTGGGTGCCTCAGTCTAAAAAAGGAGAAGGCATGGCAAGAAGCTGGGACTGGTGCGAGACAGAAAGGAGGTTATGATTTCTACGTGGCTTGGGAAAGCATTAGTGGCTGCACCAGTGGGTGAGCAGAGTTGACAACCCAGGTGTGATCCTAAACCAAATGTTTTACGTTTTGGAAATGTTGAGCAAAAAAGATGAAGGAGGGAATGCAACACTTTTCCATAAAACATAAAAAATTATTAAAAAATAGTGACCCTGGACAACAACCACAGTTCCTATGTTCCAATCTGCCCTGCCATGAAACCAGAACGAATAGGCTGTGGCATGGTTTTAAGAGTCGATTATAAAATACCCCATCAGAACATAAACATCCCACATTGACAAAGTAATCTCTGTGGATCTCAGTGGGCCTGACCTGCTGCTGCCCTCTTCCTTGTATAGTCATGAATACAAATGCAAGGTGAATGCTGGCTGCCTTCTGATCGGGTGACATTTTACACCCATGTTACTGATGTCAACAACTGCATGAGGGAGCAGAGAATCGAACTCAGGGTAACCACTGGCAAAAAATAGAAGAGCAAGCTGAAGGCATGTTTCCAAGCAGTTTAAGCATTTCAGAACTGAAACTTACATGGCTAAGTCGATCCTTTCTGCACTCCAACATTTACCAAGGGAAAGCCTTGTGCTTTACATTGTGCTATAATACATTGTTTGAGCAGACACTGCCCTATCTTAACAAGAGAGCTGTTCTCTGCTCCTGTCACCTCACTTTGTGGGCACTAAAACAGCGAGGAGGATTACCTTCCCAATGAAACTATTCAGATATTTTTGAGATCAAAGCCCACAACTTTTGCCTTGGGTAGGGAATGTGAGAAAAAATTATGACTTGTCTCTCATTCTGCTCAAACAGCCATTTCTCTTTTTAAGCAAACAAGCAAATCAACAGCAAATGCCCTATTCCCACCTGGCATTGGTGCAATGTTGTATTTGAGGCTTTAAAAGCATAAAAGTCAAACCATTCAAAATGATGGGTCCCATAACAAATGTAACACAGTCCCAAGGGTACCTACTAGTGTATGGTATTGCTGCACATGGTATTAACTTTTATGCCTTCATCTATATATGCAATGTGGCTCATTTATAGTAGCTCTGGGAACCACTATGTTTACATAAATTTTAATTTCCTGTCTTTTGTTTGTTCACTTTATCATCTTTCTAAAACAAAATTTTCCTTGTGAATTTTAGTGCTCAACCAATTACCCGCAGATGGAGGCACAGGAGAATTGACATCCTCTGGTTTTTCCATGTGGCCCTGGCAATACGCCTCCACTCCGGTTTGGACCCATTAGAAATGGCGTAGCTCCAGCAGTGACACTGTGTTTCTATCAGAGCAGGCTTGTTCCCACGGGTCATGGCAATTTTTGGTCCCTTGTCTCCTGGGATCTGGCCAAGACCTTCCTGCTGAGCTGACACGGGCCATATTTACTATATCATAGCTAATTTTCCTGGGTTTGTTTTCCTGTTAAATGCATGCAGCTTGTAAATGGAATGAATCTTGTGGCTGACTTCATATATCCACACTTGAGTTATGTGCTTTCAGATTTTGGTGCGAAAGCCCTTTGTCACCTGCTCTGATAACTAAAACAAGGTGTTTACACCTCCTTGAAATACATCTTTTGTTCAAGCCTGAAAAACTGGTGCCTCTTTCAGCAGAGACCTGATGGCACCTTGTTGCAAAACATCACTTTAAATGATTGAAACTGTAGAGATGCCAGCTGCACACAAAAAACCCCAAATCCATGATAGTCCAGCTACAGATTAATGCAGTGATCTTCATGAACTTGCAATTAAAATTCAGTGTTGACAGGACCAAGCCTTGCTACTATATTTTAGGGAAACAAAGAATAACAGATAAAGCTAAATTATAGTAGGTCTATAGAGCAAATCCAAGAAAAATATGGCAGTTCTCGGCAGCTGTGTTAGGAATCCTTCCTCTTCTTGAATAATAAAGGCTTTTGCTAATTTTAACCAGAGCCGAATCTGAAAAACCTGCAGTCGCATGTGACTCAGAGAGCCCCAAGGGAAGGGGAGGTGGGGGGAGATATGTGTGTGTGTGCATGTCTGTGTGTATAATCTAACAGTGCCCAGAGCTTTTGAGATCCTGGACCACTTCAATCGCACAGGCCAGATTCATTAAAAACCCTGGCTACATTCCAGCAGTTAAAATTGAGGCAGCATATTTATTGCATTTTGCTCAAATAAATCTGAAAACGTGTGAATCATATCCCTCGGAGAGATGGAGAGGAGAAGTAAACAGTCTCAGGCTCACACTTAGACGTGGGGTATGGCAGAGAACAAAGATGCGGGAGGGTCATGGTCGCGGGCGCTGCAGGATGACTGTGGAGTCAGAGGGTTTGGGAGGCTGAGGGCTCAGTCGCCATTTTCTCCTGCTATTCTGGACTGGAATCATCCCCTTAGTTTTCAGTGTTTTATTTATACTTGTGCAAGCACACACACACACACACACACAAACACACTCACACACACACACAGACGCGCGCATATATTTTAAAGAGCTCCTTAGCTTATGCAACTCCACTCTGCGGTTCTCTGTGGTTTTCCAGATGCTGTTCATGACGCTGGCACCTCACCCCAGTTGCAGCTGCATTCAGCTGGGATTCAATTACAGCCTGTCTTGCAAAGGCAGATTGGTTTTTCAAAGATACCATATTTAGAGGAGAAATATTATTCTTTTTTTTTCCCCCTTATCCAAAAAAGCAATTTTTATTAAGAGGGGAGAGGCATGATTTTTAGCTTGATCTTGCCAGGTGCTGAATGGCTCCAGACAGGTCCTTAGGACTCTCAATATTGTTTTACTTCAGCACTTTTTAGAGAACACGCAGTACCCCGCAGGGTTCAATTCTGCGAGAATAAAGTGCTGGCAGAGCAAGCTCCAAGCCTGCTGCTCCCATGGGCAAACTATCAGAAACACTATGTAGATAAATGTTTTTCTCACTACTGTTTTTACAAACAGTCCTCAGCTTAAAATTAGCAATCCTAAGTATTGACTTTTTATTCACACACCCCCCACCACCCCTGGTATTTTTTGGCAACGATAGATACGTGTTGCAAAAACAGAAGGCAATTGGATAATCCTCCAAGACTTTCCCTGCACCATGGACCTTCTTCTTCAGGCAACGTGTAGCTCTTCCCAAGATGATTTTGTGCAGAGAGGAGTCCCCTGGCTTGGCTGGGCTATAGGCAGTGTGGGAAGTGAAGGGGGGCCGACACTGATGCTCAGCAGCTTAATGCAGCAGGGTGGGAGGGAAAGGGTGGTTTTGCAAAGCTGTGGTGTACCGAGAGACTAGTTCTGGGATTAAGAGCACTGTAGTGAGCACAAGGGCTGGAGGGATGACAATTTTTGAGCTTCAAGTCCTTGTTTTCACTTTATCACACTTTCCTATTCAATTATTGGTTTCACTAATGAATGCAAATTAACAATGTTATTGCTTTCTTCCAGCTTTGGATAGTGTTCAGATGCTGAATACAGTACTAGAATGCAGGACAGAGACACCACTGTCAAACAGAGCAATTTCATGTATCACTTATTCCTGAGACTGTGCAAGCAGCCTGATTTTTGGAGATGCCATTTGTTCATGTTTTCTCCTGAAACACGTGGGAGCTGCCAACAGCAGGGACCTTGTCAACCCAGGGGATAAGTCATGTAGTTTTGGTGACTAATGTTGTACAGCCACTTTGGCAAGTGTTGGTCTCCTGCTTCTGTAACAGGAGCAGAAAACATCTCATCTTGGCCATAAGGCTGACAAAAATTGCGTGCAATATGAAGATGAAATAAAATTCCTTATTCTAAGAAAGAAATGTTGGCCATTAAATAAAAAATATGCAAAGGCTGTTTGCTGGTTTTTAGATCAGACAAGGAAACAATAATAGCCTTATTTATTAGTTTAGTACAGCTCTAGCTTTCCTCAGTTCTTCTATATGTGCTTTATTTGCATGCCATTAAATCCAACTGCTCTTTTTCAAAGACTTAATGGAGTCTGCTTGTTGCAGAGGAAGCAGATTTAGCACAAAGGAAGAGACCAGACCTGGGAAACAGAATTGCACAGTTTTGATGGAGGAATTTCTTCAAATTAATAAAGACAAAATAGGAAAGGCAGGCAGAGCAGCCAGAAGGGCAGTGCAGGTGTGGTGCAGCAGCAGAGACCCTCAGTGTGTGCCCTCCTTGTGCCACTGAAGGGCTGACAGGGCATTGAGCTTTTACAGGTCTCCCCCTTCCTGTTTGATGTGTTTAGCTGCAGTGGGAAAGCTTGCAGGGGCCATGAAGAAACCCTGCTGCATTAAAGAGAGGTGAGAGTGGCTTGCAGCTGAGAGCAGAGCTCCACGGAGCCCACCTGGGAAGCTCCTTCTGCTGCTGGGTCTCATGGGCTCAGGAACAGGTCGAGGGGTGAAAGAGGTAGCTGGGGTTTGCTTTGCAAAAGTTCTCTCCTCAGTGTTTGCTTTTGGGAAACAGCATCCAGCGGTGGTTCAGATCTAGCTCCTGTTTGATCTAAATACTAGAGGTTAAAAATAGCTTTGCATGTGTCTCATACTGCTATTTGCTGGAGTAGTACAGAATTTTTTATATATATCAACAAATACCATTACCCAGAACTGCTGAAGGTGAGAAACATGATCCCTATTTCTAGTGGGTAAGACTAAGCAGTCTTATTGACTGTGTATCATGGCTTCTCTTGAATTTTAATGAGGAGGCAAACACTGTATCTAAAGGCAGACTTTCTGTATCATAGCAGTGATATTTTTGAGATAAAGACAGAAGGTTTAATTCCCCAGATAATATTTCCTTTTCTAATTAGTGAATTTCAAGACAGAAAGAGTAATTGAAAGTCCACTCGAGTGCTCTTAGGGGAGCCTTGCCGTCACAGGACGGGGATGCTGACACTGGATGGTAGTACAGGGACTGGGGACTAAGTGAGGAATTTGATCCGTAAAGGAGGACAACACTGTGGACTTCAGCATCTCTGAGGTTCATTCTACACAGTGAAAGGAAGAGCCATTAGTAATTATTTTAATAACCTAATCCTCAAGTACACTAAATAAAATATAGTGCAAAGAAGGAAAAGGAAAGGCATCTATCCTTCCATTTACAGCCTGTACCTGCATAATCCCATCTGCATATCATGCATTACCTAGCAGACTGATAAAGGTGTCTTGGTTGTTACAAGTTTTTCCACATCAGAACATCTACCTCAACAGTTTTGCTTTGTAAAAATAATATTGACAAAAAAAATAAAAAAAAACCAGCCCAAATCATAGAGTGTAAGTCCCAGCTC
The DNA here is from genome assembly GCA_035221455.1 of Xenops minutus. NCBI lineage: Eukaryota > Metazoa > Chordata > Aves > Passeriformes > Furnariidae > Xenops > Xenops minutus. The sequence continues at coordinate 69,218,778 of JAWWEE010000085.1, read as the reverse complement.
GTGTTGACAGCGAGGAATTCAGGGTAGGTAAGGAAATGTTGTCTAAATATTGGCCCATCTGACATCTGGAATGTGTTTAATAAAGACATTTTTCATGATGGCATGGTACAGTGTCCACTAGAGCCTTGACTGGATTTCTATTGACTGCAGTGTGCTTCAGATTTTGACAAATACAAAATAAAATAAAATAATAAAATAAAATAAAATAAAATAAATATTTACTTTGTCAACTTGAGGAATGTATGTTTAGTTGAATGATTTCAATGAAATGGAGGGAGAATTGTGAAGCTAAATCTCTGGGCCTGACCTCAGATTTTTGGCTAGATAAACATATTTATAAAGGCTAAGGAGGACTCCAGCGAATGCAGCTTAAAAGTAAAAGCATGGGTCTTGAAACACAGTGCCAGCTCTCTGCTAATTCCCTCTGCCCTCATCACATATTATTTTCCTTTAAGGAAAAACAAGGAGCTCGCAGACCACTTGTGTGGCACGTAATTTGCCGCCTGCAAATAGAAACAGGCATGTGGCAGACCTCCGAAAAATGCAGTCTGTAACTGTAACACCAACTGACCCTCAACTGCGGCAGCACTTTGTGGCCTCCACATGCAAACAATCATCTATTGATTCCCAAGGCATCCAGCTTCAAACCCGCTCTTGTTTTCCAAGAGACCTCCAGTTGCAGGAAAGACAATGTCCTTGCTAATTCCCCCCTGCCCGGAGGCTGCTCGGTATTTCTGCTGCTCGCTTGAAGTGTTATCAAAATAACGACGGCTTGCAAAGCAGAATTATTGGATGTTGGTTTTGCACTGTTTCGGAGTAGAAGCGATGAACCCTCAGCCACACAAATGGGCTTTTATTACCGCCCTTTTGGCACATCTGCCAGAGAGAATATTGAGGAATATGATATGGGAAATATACGGCACCAGGAGGAGGGATGGAGTAGATCAACCACCACTGCAGAGTTTCCCAGGGAAAATTTCAGTGAATCAAAGGCCATTGAGGAAAGCTGTTTAAGCCTCTGTGTTCTCTATAAGCCCATTACTATATGTTTGCCACAAACAAATCCAATTTAGGGGCTACAGGGAAGACAGGGAGGGATCTTACAGAATGAGACTGGAAAAAGAAATGCGGTTGAAAGCACATTTCAGATCTTCATTGCCACAGCAGAAAGCTGCCTTTTCATTGCCTCCTTTAATCAAAATTTGAAATATTCAGATCACTTTACTGTATCAGTAATTTGTGGGTGCGAGGTATACAACAGCTGGGCAGAACATACCACACCTCTATATCAGCAGTTTGGGATGGTCTGTGGTTGGGGAAGGTTGGGGAAGTCCCCTAAAATCATCTACTCCAACCATTAAACCACACTGCCAAGCCCATCACTAAACCAATATGTTGGCTTGGAGAAGGTGGCATAGGATGTGATGGGCAGGGATAAAGTTGGTGACTGCACTTCCTTTCAGCCAAGGCAGCAACTTGTCTAGTCTAAGCAGAAAGGATTTGTGGTTTTCCTTGTACATTTTAGGCAGATTAATATCAACTAACTGATGGGTACTGTCAGAGCTTGTGACTCAGTTTGGAGATTTGTATCTTAGGATGGAGATTCCATTGACTCCTCTCCATGGACTGCAGTTGCTGACCTATCCACTTGTCATTACCCTCTCTCATCCCAAATGAAAAAAGCCCTTAATCTCTACTACTGAATGAGACCTTGATGAAAAATGGTGCGTTATTCCCACTGTGAGTCATTCCAGCAACCCAGAGCACTGACTTGGCTTGGCCTCTGGGGAAGACACAGGTTCCACTGAATCTCTAGCAACTCAAGTCACAACCCTCAGTCTGTCAGAGCATTTTTTTCCAGATAATCATGTGGCTTCATTTTACTAAGCATGTGATAAATTAAACACACAGAACAAAAAAGAAAAAAAAGATCCTAGGTTTGTGTTGAAGAGTTAAAAGGTGAGCCCTGAAGGATGGCACCTTATGAGCTAGGTAGATACTAATTGCTGCTTAAGGATCTGAACTTCCCAGCTGTCAAACATCTCCCAGTAGAACCAGTGAAGGTTTTTGATAGAAAATGTCTGCCCCTACCTTCGTCTGAAAGAGGCATCCAATAAACTCACAAGACCAACAAACAACACAGATGACAGCAAAGGAGCTGTGGCTACATAGAAAGGAAGAGCCATGACGGAATTTCCTTGTTTGTTTGTCTGAATCTTACTGTATTAAAAACAACAGGACAAAGATTTCAGTGGAAGTCTGGGTGGTAATCTGAGTGTCCTATTCTGATGAGCATGCAGAAACACTGCAGAGAGAAGCCACATTGACAAATATTGCCAGCTACTGCAGCCGTGACAGCTTGTAATTTTATTGCAATACATTTTTCTTAAAAGTGGAAACTTCATGAAAGGAGTGATGAGTGTGTGTCTTTAAAAAAACCCCCAAAACCAATCCCAAAACAGAAAGAATTTCTTGTGATGGGGATGGGAAACAACTCACTTCTCCCTGCAAATACATGAAATAACAAGTTGAACACAATGGAAACCGCCTATTTCATATTTGTAAATATTGAGAAAAACTGAGTCATTCAACAAATTGCTGGTGCCTGAGAGTATTGGAAGCTTTTAGGGTGTTACAGCATTGTTAGAACACTGGAATCATATTTTCAGATGGTAATTCACGAGACGGAGGAGGCCTCAGTGAAGTGCTTTACTGGGAAGCTGTGGAAGGAATCATCTGCTGAAAGTTTCTGTTTATGGGGTTTTGACAGCCTGTATGTTTGGGGGGTTACAGAGAAGGTGCATATGTACTGATTTTTGAACTCAGCAACTCAAATAATGGGCTTTTGCAGATTTTGAGTGATACATAGGCTGGTCTTCTCTAGCATGACCAATACAACTCCCCTTGAACTAAAATGTAGTTAAAAAACTCTTAGGAGAACACCTTATTACTTTCCTCTAACGACTCTCCAGGGACCATCCTTATCCTCCAGCCTGGATTTTGTTTCTTAGAGTAAAATCACACTCCAGGATTGACCTGGCCTTCATTCATCACCAAGGGGAGCAATTATTGAGACTTTCAGTACGTTTTCTGCATTTCACATTCCCTTGCTCTTTTGCCCTATAGAAAACGAGGTAGAGAAGGGAGGCTGTGACCAGTGTTACACATTGCTAAGGATAAACCTGTTTCCAGTCTACAGGAAAGTTGTTTTCCCCTAAGAAATCTTTCTCACTCCTTATCATTCCTGCAATCATTGACTGACTGGTGTTGAAGGGTTATTATGGCAAATCCGTGACACTGGGTCTCTGCTCAAGATGCAGCTTTGATGGGGGAATGTCTGTGTAATTGGTTGTTGTAGTAATCTTACAGCACCTTTTTTTTTTTTTTTTCCCTGGAAGAATCCTACCTCATTCCAGAAGTTAACCTAATATAATTTGTATAGTTTGTTTATTCTCAAAGTATATATATATATATATATATATATACACTCACAGTTTGGCTTAAAATCATTTATCTCCTCAACAGTCACTATGAGTATTTTATTTAAAGTAATACTTTATTTACTTCGATTCCACAGACAATGCTAAGTAGGAGGAAAAAACAAGTTATTGTTCATTGTTATGAACATTAATATCTGTGTTGCCAACTCAAAAGTTTATTTTTCCTACTTGGAGTAATATTTGTCATTTAATTAAAACCTGAACCATAACAAGGCATACATTGATCTTCCAGCACATTTTTCCTTCAGTGTTCCTTCCATAGTCTCTTCTTTTCTTTAACTGTTTCCCAAGGTCCCAAAGTAGATGACATCAGTTCAGAAAAAGGAGTCCTGAGTCTTTTGTACTTTTGGAGAGCAAAGTGACTTAGCAAAGAAGTTGGAGAGGGAAGAAGACAAAAAGCCACAACTGAATGTCCAGGGATCCTGTGGTTATGACTTGTCTGCCTACTAAACATGTTGTTCCTCATTTTCTGGTGTGTTCCTTGAAAGCACGTCTGCCTGCGTTGGTGAGTCTCAGCAGTCCAAGTTTAGGTCAGATATATTAGAAATGGAAAAGCCATGTTAGCTCAGCTAGCCCATCCTTCCAGCTGTCCCAGAATAGGTCAACTCATTCATCCTTAAATGACTGGGCTTTCCCAACTTCCCCGGGGGACACTATTTCAAAGTCTGATAGGTTTTCCTTCTACAAGCCTCTCCTGATGTTAGATTAATTTAGTTTTGGATACTGAAGGGGAGGACTTAAAAACTGTCTTGTGATGTGGGAAAGACAGTGCTGCGGGTGCTTAATTTGAAAGAAGAGATTTTCTCAAGCTGCCAAGCATCTGCACAAACGGGCTTTTAAAGGACCCTCAGCTGGGTAAGTGAGGCACTAGGCCATTTTGAAAGGTTGTTTTTGCATATGTGTATCTACAGATGGATATACATGTGTAAATATATATATATCTGCAATATAAAATCAGAGTTATTGAAAACTCATGTCAGATCAGAGCTTATGCTGAAATGTTTATCTGAAGTGTTTTCTGAAGGGTCATCTTACTGCTCCTTCTGCCACGGGCTTGTCACTGCATACAGGGACAGGTGAACAAGTCTCCTAAGTGAAACTGAACATGACACTTTTCTCTAAGGAAATATGCTGCATAACCTCTTTTGTGCTCTTTAATATCACACAGTAATGCTTAGCTGTGAAAAGAGTTCTTCACAGTTCTGATGAGAACCCTTCCAGGCTGTCCATACATGTTGACCTAGATTATCTAACTCTTGTCCGTGCACCGGAATAATAGCTGTAATTACAATGGCACAAAGTCCTCCTCAAGCTGTGTGGTGTTTGCTGCAATGACAGCAGACATTGTCCTGTGCTGGAGGAATGGTCTGGCTCTGGCACAGCCCTGTTAAGAGTGACAGCCTTTTAGGAAGGTTTGTGCTGAAACCAGTTTAGCAATATTGCCGCGTAGCCCACATTACCATCGTTGTTTTTCTTTCTCTGCAGGCACTTGGTGTTGTTACTCCCTTGTCCCTGCTCCAACACGCATTACTCACTGACCTCTTTTCAGTCTCTGTGGCTCTCTTCAACAGCTCTGCTGGCTTTAGGAATTAGGGCTCTAATTTCCCTGGCCTTGATAAAGGAACTGGCAGTAGCTCAGCTTCATTTTTTATCTGGCCTGGATCTCATGTGTTACCGTCTCTCCAGAAATTTCCCACTTGCTACTTGCCTACCAACTGACTAATTTATGCTGGGGACATGGTAATAACTATAAATTAAAAAAAAAAAAAAAAGAAAAATATAAGCTTTTTCCCCCAATCAAATACTATCGTCCTCCGATGGAGACAGAGACAGATTAAAGTGTTTGGGCATAAATGCAATGCCACTAAGTTTTTAAATTAAGACACCAAGGCTGCATGCAGGCTGAGAATGAAGGAGGATTAGAGAGACAACACGTGCACAGCATCCTGACATATTTCACAGGACTGAGGGTCAGAGTCTATGATTCATCCAGCTCAGCATGGCTAAAGGATCTGCCAGCTGACCTGGTCAGGAAACATTTGCCAAGGGCAATGTGTGCACGTTAGAGTTGGCCACATTGGCACCGTGCTGATGGCACCTGTTCAAAAGAGGCCCTAAGCTGTCTGGGCTAAGGACAGCTACAGCACCTTCCCTCTGACAAAGTGAGGGGCTCTTCTCCGGGAAATTAATCTGAGAATGAAAAAAAAAAGGCATAAAAACATCCCTGAAGACTTTGGGGAGATTTTCTTGTCAGTCTCTGTGCCATCCTTTGTGCGTTTTTGAGAAAGATCAAATAGGTATGCATGAACTACAGGGGACAGACATGAGAGAAACATTGTCCTTAACCCTTGTGCAACAGGGAAAAAAAAGATTTTAAGGAGCAAATTAGGTGCTTTTGTGTCTTCCTTTTACACATTAGGGATTCACTGAAGGTGGAGTGGAAAAAATCATTCACTGCTCTGAAAAGGGTCACAGAGAGAGGCCAAATGATGAACCCCTCCAAACAAGCAGGTTTTGAGCTCCTGGGGTTGTGGAGCACTGCAGTTTCTTCCTGCCTTCTAGTAAACAGAAGTATTATTCCATCAAGCTGACAATAACGTGACACAGCCTATGGCTGCGATATTGTTGTGATTTAAATACATCAAAAAGAGGCTGCCATGACCGCAGTGAACAGGCAACAGGATGGATGTGAATGTGAGAGCAGACAGGGAGATAAATGGGCAGGGAGAGACAGTGCAGCAATCTAATCCCAATCTAGAAATGAACAGCCACAGGGGTGGCTTTGCTCTCTCTTTGAGTTCTTCCCTCTTCCACAAGTTCATCCTGGGGAAGTCATTGGGTTTCCCATTTCCCATCACCAGTACAGGGGAGATCCATAATGACGAGCACTCAGGCAACTGGGAATTTTATTCTCTAGAAACCACAAAATGCTGAAACCTTCCCTCTCCCCCTCCTCCCCAACCATATGATTTCCGCTGATGGGAGACCTACAAAGAAGGAGGCTGAGCACCAGAAGAATGCCCGAGGCTGCTGCAGATGGCCAAGTCCCCCAGGATCTCAAAACCAGCCCGATGAGCAGGACGCAGCACTCCAAAAAATTCACAGCATCTCCATATCCTGAGCCACACTGGTCTTAATACAAACCCCTCCTCAAGAGAAATGCCCTCAGCACCCCAGGAGCAGCTTAAACCCAACCATATGCAGCTCTCTGTGTGATCCCTCCACAAACAAGTGTTAATATTATGCTAAGACCCCATGTGTTCAGCAGACTCCCTGTTCCTATGGATGAACCAAACTCAAAGCTGTTAATTTTACAGATGCTGCTAAACCAGAACCTGAGTTATGAGAATCTCTAAACGTTAGCACAGCTGTATGCTTTTGCCCAGTCTTGGCAAATATCCCTTCTCTTTTTACTGGACTAGTAGGGGGTTCGGAGCCCAAACTCGAGTCAGGGATCTCAGCAGGATGCCAAACTATTTTGTGTATAAAGAACTTAAATGATACAATATGAATTCTTATTTCTTGGGTTTTTTTCTTTCACATAATTTCATTCCAGCCAATATCCTCTGGTCTGGGTGGCACAGAGACTTTCCCAGACACTTTTGCTCTCACTTGAGCATTTACTTACATGTGTTTAGAATATACTGATAGGTTTTGAGACAGAAAGTGTAATCAAAACCAACCATAACCCATAGTAGCAAAATCAAGTGTCTTTAGCTTAAATATTTGCTTCCCCAGAAAAGCTGGGAGAAACAGCTCTTGCACTTTCAAGTCACCGATGGAGAATTGCCACCTACTAAAGCACGGGGAAAGAGTCATAACATATCTAACATATTATTCCCAGTCCAGCACGATATGGCTAATTAGTTGGAATATAAACAGCTGAAGTTAAAATGCCAGAGACACACTTTGACTGCATAGCTGTGAGTTCAAACCACATTGCCATGTTTCAAAGAGCTTTGAAGCAATAAGGATTGAAGTAACACAAACACTTTGTTGTCCTACAGAGGAAGGGAGAGTGAAGAAAAGGACCTGAGATTAAAACCTCCCAGTTGACTGGCTTTCAGAATTTTTAATGTATCAGGAAACTTCCTGATTTTGATGAAGTTTTGCTGATTAAAGAATCAAGAGATACATCAGAAGTGCAAGCCGCCAGTTCATTAAACAGAAGTTGGGTTCATTCAAACCCTAGTTTCAAAGCTAAGCTGCTCTCTCTCTGCTTCACAACAAGCAGAGATTCCTCTTTATTGAGAGACTAACACAACTTTATGATAGCACTAAACAGATACAACTGTCTTCTTATCTTACAGAAGAAAAGGTGCCTGTTGAAATAACTACATTACTGGATAGCTACTGTGTTCCCACAGAGCAGTAAACTCAAAGTTCAGATCAGTGCCATGCTGATAATGAGTCAATAGGACCCATATATGAGCACAGATAATCAGGAGAGCAGGTAGACAGATAACGCTAAAGTTTTATGGTCCTCTTCATTCAGATATAGGGGAAACTGTAATGATTACAAAGAATCACATTAACGGTTAAAGAAAAGAATAGCAAAGCTCTGGCTGCTCCAGGGGTTTTGTTGAAGCTCTGGAGCAACCCTGCTTCTGGAGCAAATCAGTCTGTCCTTGTGCCTTGTGCCTCAGTTTCCCCCTGCGAGGTGTGCCAAGGGCAATGCTTTAGTGATGGCTCCTGCTTTAGTTTATGGCTCCTGCTGTAAGATGTTTGTCCAGAGGAAACCCCGAGGAAGGGTCAGGAAAGCTGTGTTGCTATAGGGATGCTGATTACATCCCTCAGATGCTGAGTGGGCGTTGGTGCTCCCACACTGGCTGGTCCCTTTATGTTACCTGGTTGCATTTAGAGAACATCTCTGAGATGTGATCCCTTTACACTCATTAGACAGGAGAAAATGGGGAGCAAAAACATCTTTCTGGACTCTAATCCTTCCTCAAACTCCTTTGCCCATTTTAAAGCCTCTTTGGCACCCACATTGCCAGCTCACACTCCCCTATGGATGCAGGAGAAGCCCACTGCTGATATTACAGCATTTATCCAGAAAAATGGGAAATGTGAGTTTAATCCTTTCTCCTTCTCTGGGGGATCCAAACCTGTCACCTCCCAGGACAGTCTCAGAGCACTGCCAGCACTCAGGGCTAGTCAAAGAAGAACCAGGTTGGCTCTAAAATTTGTAGTGCTGTGGTGAGCATCCTGCCCATACAACTCATTCATCACCCAGGTAGGACAGACCTGACGGAAAACACTCCTCGTTGCCCACTTCCCAGGGACCAGAGAGGGATTTATCAGGCTGAACACAGTTGTCTTCAGGTGGAAACACTGATTTCTGAGCAAGTCCTTTATCCATAGCAGAAATCAGGCATTGAATCATTGAATGGTCTGAGTCAGAAGGAATCTTTAAGATCATCTGGTCCCAATGCCCCTGCCACAGGCAAATAGAGTTTAAGGGGCAACTCAGCCCAGTCTAAAGTATATGTTTTTGGATTAATGATGTCAAAGCCTGCATTGACCAAGCGTGAGGACTCCTTCCTCATCCACCTTTCTCATTCTATGATGCCCTCATTGTGACGGTGGTTCTGGGTTTGAGTTCACTTGCACAGTGCTGCATTTTAGGTACTGCAGTCTACCACTCACCTGTGGCATCAGCAGAAATATGTAATGCAAATGAATTATCCAGAATGCTACATCCTTTCACCTGCAACACAACCCTGTGAAATGATGAACACATGGCATCCATGCCAGCTACACATTTACAGAACTCGGGGAAGATGACACTGTCTCTGTTTTTTCCTCACCCTTCCCTGTCTCTGTTGTATGTTCTGTATTTGCCTCACACTCCCTGTACACAGTAGAAAGGACAGCAGCCCTAGGGATATGCCACAGCAGCCTGCAAAAATGTCTTCTCCAAATATTCTTGGTACAGAATGAGGGTCTGATTCTCATCTACACCATGTCAGCACAGAGTAACATCCTTGCAGCTGGGCGGATAAGACGAAAATGAGCCTGGGAGACAGAGATTGGCTGTTTGATTGATTTATTGCATCAAGGATTAAGCTTTCAAAGCTTTTCCTTTTGTTTTTTATTTTACCTGCTAAAAGGTAGACGTTTCAGTCTAAAATAACCATAATCATCCTAAAAGGAATGAAGCTGCTTCTCTCCTAAAAGAGTTGCGTTTTTTTTGGATGCCTCTCTTGCAGCAGGAGGATTGAAGCAAGGCAGATAAAAGCTGGAGGCTGCGAATAGAAAGGGTAAAGCCACCCACACGTTGTAATAACAACCAGTATTTTAAATCTGGCACTACCTTTGGAAACATTTACGATCTTAAAACATAATTATAAAGATACGGGGGCTGAGGGGGGCGGTGGGAAGAAAGACACACACTGAAAAGAAGAAAAATGATGGAAACAACTGTTTAATTTCTTGCTGTCATTAATACCAGAGTATTAAATAAAATCTTGCAGATGAATAAAATGACTCTGCTGAGACAAAAACAAAATTCCACTGGACTGGGCCTGGTTTTTGCAAATAGCAATATGTGTATGCAAAGGAATTCCTTGTCCCTGAAATGTTTACAACTCAGAAATAATTGAAATCAGAAGCCAATCCTTTCCACGAATAAAAAACAAAACAACACAACCCCCTATTTTATTCTGCAGTCTTTTTCTTTCCTTCTCTTTCTCCTTTTCTCTCTCTCCATTTCTGGAGGTAAGACTCCCTGTAATTTAACCCTTTCCAGCTCAGATGAAGGCAAAAAGCAGAACTGCCTTAGTGATGTGCCAACAATTCAACAATTCCAACAATTCAACAATTTCAACAACAACAAAGCCTTCTGCCTAAGTCAATTACAGAAGACAGGTGTGGCAGTTCACTTTATTTTTGTTATTTTATGTTTTCCAAAGACTGAAAAACATTTTAAGCTTTTTAGCGAATCAAACCTCAAAGGGCCTCTGAAAGACACAACAGTAGCAGCATTCCTCAGTTGTTTTAAACACATCTCACAGATCATAATTAGAAATGATTTAAAGGTGTATAGAAAAACAAACCTATTAGAAGTAAAAAAACCATCCTGATGATTCCCATTTTGCATCTTTTCCCCACCACAAGGACTGTGCAGTCCAAATTCTCCTCATTTCCCCTTTCTCTTCCTTTATGTGCACCATTAGCCTATCTTTGGGTTTTAAAAAGTACTTTGGCTCCCTGGCTTATTTGGTCTTCAGACTTCAAGCAGGATATGTACCAAAACTGCTGGTCACCCTCTCCTGTGTCCACAAGCGATTTGATAGCAAGTCTCCCCAGTTAATTCTTACTAAGGTCCACACTTTGTTTAAACACACCAAAACTGGATAGTCCCACTTGTACATTTTTTGGTTGTTCAGAAAAAAGCTATTTAAATGCTGTGAATGCAATCAGTGTTTCACTTTTTGTTAAACGTAGTTTCCTATTTCTTTTATGCCTTTTCAGACATATATGTTTTATATTGGAAACACCAAATTAAATTTTAAATTTTTTTTTTTTTTTTAATTTTTAATTCAAAAGAATTGTATTTTCAGATAAAGACACCTAGTGTACAGAATGGTACTTTTGAGCAGCAGCAAGCTCTTGGAGGCCTCCTGAAGGACCAGCTACTCCACTTACTAAGCTGTTTTGATGTATTCATAAGAAAACCATTGCTTGCCTTCTTTTTTTAAAGGCACGTCACAGAAAACACGTTAATTTTACTGTAATGTGAAGCTTTCAGTTTGCACAATGGGGAGAGAGAGGGAGACCCTGTTGTAACTATTTTCCTCTATATAAATTCCCCTGATGCTTGAAAGTAAAAAGCAAACATGGACAGTTGAAGATATTTTATCCTATTTCTTCCTCAAAGAGATATACAAGGGTAACATCAACCGTGCTCCCTTTGTTTCTTGGAGGATGGCATCAGGAGAACACGAGTTTTCAAAGTAGATCTTGGAGACATCTCCCATCATGTTTTTTTTCCAACATCCGGGAAATCATCAAGGGGTTTTACTAACGATAGAATCACAGAATCATTTAAAGTTGGAAAAGACTCCCTAAGATCATTGAGTCTAACCATTATCCCATCATTGCCAAGCCCACCACTAAACCATGTCCCCAGGGGTCACATCTATATGTGTTTTGAACACTTCCCCAGGCAGACTGTTCCAGTGCTTGATCACCCTTTCAGTGAAGAAATCTTTCCTAATATCCAATCTAAAACTCCCTTAGTGCAACTTGAAGCTTTGACTTCTCAGAAGAGGAAGTCCTACTCGCCGACCAGGTCAGAGAAACACATCAGTGTTTCTTGGTTCTCACACATAACAGGGCAAAGGGATGCTGACATCTCTGGATTTAACTTCATGGAGAAGTACTTGAACAGTTTAGTGCTCTAGATGCGATTATTTATGGACTAAGTTTTCCAGATGAATAATGACATCTTTCAACACTGCTAGAGAACAACTTTGCTAGTAGAGTGGATGTTTAGATGTTCTGATGTACCCACATTAAAAGCCTGCAGTCTGTGTATGTCATGTGTGTTGGTCATCTCATCCACTACAAGGCGATAACTGATAAAAAAACCCCTGATTTTCATGAATATATTTACTTTGTCCTTGCAAATATCTCCATTTTTTGATCATCAGATTTCAAGAAGAGGTATTTTATTTATTTTCAGTAATTCTGGATCACGCACTTTTTTCAGAATTTTGTAATTTATATGTGGCCTCTTTTTTTCATCTGAGAATAGTGAAACAATCCTTTGTGGTCTTTTTCTCAATACTCCTTTAAATACTACTTCAAATTATAGCAGTCGTTCAATGAAAATAGTTTGTTTGGAAATGTAGAGGATGGAAAAGGGCACTAGTACTTTTTTCCTCCCGATTTACATGAGGAAATTCTTTGCTTTGTCTCTATGGGGATCCATTTAACATTTTCATTTACCACTGGGCCCTGAACACTGGCTGTCCTGTCTTCAAATTGCCCAGGTATGGACTCCACAGGCAGGAAGAAAATACAGGTAATAAGGATGACAGTCCTGTGTCTGTGCATGCCCGAAGAAGGGCAGCTGGGGTATGGTGGTGGGGTCAGAGATCTCTGACAATCTGCACACACACACACAGCAGAAAAGCCAGAGGACTCAGCAACTACAGAATATCCAAGATGTCAGAGTTACTGCACTACTTTTAGGGTATTTTAATTAATTAGTAAATTAATTAGTGATCTCAAAGCAGTGTCAGCTGGAAAGGGATACCGTGTAAGCAAAAACTAGACTGTGATTTGTTCCAATTCAGTTTGGTTTTAGGGCATATGAGATTTTCCAATAAGATCAGGTCATGCGTGTCTTTGCCCATGAAGATGGAGAGTGGCAGCAGAGCAACAAAGCAGCAGTCTCTTGTAAGATCAGTATGTGGCTCTGTCTCACAAGATTGTACTGAAAACTGCTTAAGAGGAGGTGAATTTGCTGTGAGAAGCCACAAAACTATAGATCCTCGGATTTCTTTCACTCACCTTGAACTGCATTCCACGCTCACTAACAGCCTGCCTTTAAATTACTAGGTTCAACTGAATGGAGATGGTACACACCATCATATGTACTTTTAGTGCCATTAAACATCATGTAGCATTTTCAACCTTTTGAATAGGCCTGGGATCTGCAAAGATGCTGGCGTGTAGGTTGGTGCCCACTTCTGAAAGTGAAATGGTGCTAACGATACCCAAAACAGCAGTGGAAAACGTATGCTGTTGTATGACACAGTCACCAATAGACAGGAATGACCCGTAATGATTGTATAGTCAAGTGCCTACATTTCCCCAGTTGCTTGCTCCAAATAACAACAGACATTAGGAGAGGGCCAAAATGGGCTGAATTGCAAAAAATATCATATTTAGCATAGAGTCTTGAGGCGTGCGTGTGACATTTCAGCCATATCTGTTAATAATACCTGGCTCAGGTCTCTGTGTAGCCTCTTAGATTTGCAAAACACCCTATCTAATGTCCCTTTAGGTAGTGCTTGCTGCTGAATGGGCTCTTATTGCCTCCAAAACATGGTGCTAATTAACGTGAACCAAGTTACAATATGTGCTAAAGATTCCAGCTTTGTTACTTATTTAATGAGCTTTGTGGGATTTGAACATGAGGCTCAAAGTAGCAGGGGAAACCTCATAATTAGTTTCAATTAGAATAAGTTCCTATGCATTACAACTATTTGATAAACTGCAGAGGGAAAAAGAACTACTGAACAGATACAAATCACTAGTGTTGTTTCACTTGTTATTATACTTATTTTCTTCTTAATTAGTGCTGATTGGCTTATGATCCTAATTAATGCAAAGGAATTTGGAATGGTATACAATGGTATGGCTTAGAAGATGCCAGAGTGTACAACTGCTAAATTATTGCTAATTGTTATTTACACAAGGACAGGAAGACTAAGCAATGTGCTGCCTAATTAGCATTAAAGATATGTTTTCCATTTCCAAATTAAATGAAGGCAAATGGGATAAAATCATTACAGTTACCAAAAAAAATCCTCATCCTTCTCTCTAAAAGTCCGTGGTTGCATTGCCAACATTTTTTTTTTTTTTTTTTTAAAGCAACCTATATTAGCCAAAGAATAAAAGACCTTCAAGAAAATGTAGACCCTTGATCCAAAGTGGACACTGTTAAAACCCTTTCAGCTGCCACTTCAAAATGTTTAATGCTATATCCATTACAAGGATATATTACGAGCAACAAGTACTTTGCCAATCTTAATTAGGGAAGGCTGCAATGATTTTAGCAGCCAGTACAGGTGTGCCCAGCCTACAGAATTGTCCTGCTTCAGTGGCTACAAAGAGCTGGTGTCTTCTGTTACTCCCCAAAGAGTATGTGGGAAAGTGTCCAACCTTGAAACACCAGAAAACTTGGACAAAATTCTTGACTATAACCTGTTTTGGCCACTGACTAACTAGCTGGCCTTGGTACTCACTTCACCTCTGGTTCATCCTCCTCATGGGCAATGCAAGCCCATTTGGTCAATTCATTGGCACTGGTAAACCACTCATCAATATAGATTTACATACCCATTGCCCAAGGTCTCCAAAAGAATTACTGAATTCTTTGAATACATAAAATGCTGTGTCAGTGTCATGGTAATTATCTCCCTTTTTTTATTTTTAATCACTCAACATTGGAAACAAGATAAAAAAAGTCTTAACATTACGGTTTATGGAAAACTTGTTATGTGAGAAAGGAAAAGCCCAAGGCATTTTAAAGAAAGCTCCAATTCTTTTTTCTTTCTGTATATCAGTTTTGACTGGTCTCAAACAACATAATGTGCAGTGGCTGTCGCAGGACTTCTGTTTGCACTGTGATTTCTGCAAAAATAGACATTTTATAACAGACATTTCATATCTTTAATGGCTTTTTTCTTTTTTTCATTTCTTTTCCTGCTCTCCAGTACCTCAGTGCTGAGGGAATAGCAAGAATGATCTAATAGGTCTTTGTTATCTCTAATTTCAATGATTTGATGAAAAACTATATTCTGCACACTTCTCAGCCCCATTTACAAACATTTTTCTTGGCCACTCGTCTGTGTTTAAGGATGTCATTCACTTCTCAAGGTTTTCAAAGGTTTTTTATACCTAGGCATGCACATATTTGGTTTGTAGTACCTCCATGACAATTTTCTATTTTTGAAATAATTTGAAATTAAAAAAATACAAAACAAGCTTACCCAAAACACCCTAAGGTCAGAGATACTGTAGATATTGGATGTTTTCTGATCAAATACTTGTATACATACACACATCTATGTTATAAACATACAAGTGTATATAACAGGACGCTGCCAATGCCTGTCTGAGTTGTCTTGTTCCAATTTGCTTCAGGGCTCAGAGAGTTTGTGCTTCACTGCCAGCAAGGGGCCTTCATTTACCAGATCAATGGAGATAGCTCAGCACAGACCTGCAGTGTTGCTGAATGAAGATGCAGGCTTGTGCATGAAAAATGCACAGTTTTCCTGGAGAAAAATGAGCAGTGGAATCCGAGCAACAGACATTTCTGTGACCAGCCTGCACTGAAGGCTCCAATCCAGCAGCACAGATCAAGTTCACTTGGACACCGTCCTTACTTACGTGAAGTCCCTTTTTATACTATAAAAGAGGCATTTTTCCCTATAAGGGTTTCAAACTGCCAAACCTATCAAAACAGCGCTTGCTGGAAATGGGAACTCAGCCCATAGCCTTTTCTGATGGCACTTACATGCCTGAAGCTTTGTGCTTAGGTTGCTTGTTGAAGCCTGAAGGCATTTAAAAAGGTTTCATTTTTGTCTTGAATGCTTTTCACTTCTTTGTTCCTCACTGTAACTCACCCTATGCTGCCTGCCCACACAGGGCCCCTTCCCTCCATGCAAATTGCTACTCTCTTCCTCCTGAGCCCCCTCATCACCCTCTTACACCTGGTACAGCTGCAGGCTGCCACCTCAGACATGGCTCCTATGGTGGTGGGTGACACCATCATCACATGTGTCATTGAGGACCCATTCAGAGAGTCAGCCCTATTGCCTGCTGTGCCTTTTCCTGGACCACCAACTCCCATTTCAATGTTTTCCCCAGATCAGTGTAGCACTGTAGAGCTACACCACATTGGGATGTCCCATTCTTGGCAGTGTTCAAGGCAAAGGCTGGACTGGGGCTCTGAGCAACCTGGTCTAGTGGAAGATGTCCTTGTTCATGGCAGGGAGTTGGACTAGATGGTCTTTAAGGTTGTTCCAAGCCTAAACCATTCTGTGATGCTATGGTTCCCTGTTGAGGTCTCACAGCTTTCAGGTTTTATGTCTTTTATATGTCCTTTCTAACTCACCTCTCTACCTGCACATTCACGTGTTTTGACCTCTCTTTCCTCTGGGTCCCTTCAGGCACAGCTGGCTCTTACTCTATGCCCAGCAAGCAACCTCAGGAACCTCCCTTTGCTTCGCCATGGTGCTGAGGGCTCCCAGACAGTCTCTGCTCTGCTGCAAAGATTCAGCAGGTTTCAACCCCCACCCTGCATGCCCCTGTGGCCCACCAGACCTCCATACCCTCACTGAAGCCTCAAGGTCTCGCAAGAAGAGCACTGTGAGAGACATGCAAAAGTGAAGGGTCTAGAAGGGAAGTCACAAGAGAAGTGACTGAGGTCACTTGGTCTCTTCAGCCTGGAGAAGAGGGCACTGAGGGGAGAGATCTTGAAGCTATCTACAGCTTCCTCATGACAGAAATCAAAGAGGCAGCACTAATAGCTTCTCGCTGGTGACCAGTGACAGTACCTGAGAAAAAGGCTTGAGCTGTGTCAGGGGAAGTTTAGTCTGGATATCAAGAGAAGGCTCTTCCCTCAGAGGGTGGTCGGACACTGAACAGGCTTCCCAGGACAGTGGGCACACCACCAAGGCTGCCAGAGCTCAAGTGGTGTGTTGCTCTCAGGCACATGGTGGGATTCCTGTGGTTTCCTATGCAGGGCCAGGAGCTGGACTTTGATGATCCATGTGGGTATCCTATGAGTCTACAGTCATATGTTGAACACAGGCTTGCCAGCTTGGCTCAACCCCAGCCCAACTCGACACTGGCCAAGGGGTAACACCACCAGGCATGCCAGGGCTTTAGGTGTTCCAAGGTGTCCTCACCAATGTGCTTTACAGCACATGCTCCTGGCACACAGGACCTCGCAATGCTGGCTCTGCCTCCTCATGGGCTCACACACTGTGTCCTTGAGGAGAACAGGGTAGGGGCACAGCAGAGGTGGCAGCAGGGCTCCATGCCTTGCCAGCATCACAGGTAAGATCCAGCACACTTCCAATTCCTATTAAATTGTCATCTTGTCCTGGCTACTGAACAACTGTTTGTTTTCCTGTTTTTTTTTTATTCTCAGTGGATTTTGCCAAGTTAGATTGTTGTTGTCTGATTTAAAGGATGATCTGGCCATGAGTGAAATCAATGGCTGCTGCATCATTAATTTTACCTGAATAGAAAGATCAGGTCTATGCATTTACCCAGAACCTGGTACTAGCACCTACCACAGGAGCATCTGAGAGGCATCAAATCCTATACTTGTTATCTTTGGTTCAGTCATTTGACCTACATTCAGGAGCAGAACAGAAAAAAAACACTCTATGTTCTTCATTTGTAGGCTTAAGGAAAGAAAAAGAGCCTCAGGAACAATGCGGATTAAAGGAGACATTCAAATTTGGAGGACATTTCCTAAGCATTATAAGAAATTTAGATAAGGTCACATTCAAGAACTCCTTGAATATCTATCTTTCAAATCATTTGTACCTCTCCAATGACAGACTGACAACATTAATAAAAATCAGAGGCTGTGAACTAAAATCAGAGTCTGCCTCAAACTTACAAATTTTCAATTCAAAGAGTACTGCATGAGGATAGCTTGCTGGACTCGATGCCTTAAGCTAAAAATCAAGTTCACATTCCCCCTTCCAGGCTGCTGAAGTTATCATAAAGCTGTTCCCATCCAATGGCCACAAAGCAGCCTCTGTAAAATGAGAATATTGCCATTCCTGTTGCTAGTGGAGATGATCCTGTTACAAGAACAGCATGAAACAGGCACTAATTCTTTGAACTCTTTTCTTAGACCTTGAAGTAAGGGTTGAGGCAGCCTGGCTGTAGAGCACTGTGGATGCTTGCTCTCTTACGGATTTACTGACCGTGCTGAAGAGAAAAAAAAAAAACAAACAACAAAAAACCCCCAAAACCGAAACAAACAAAAAACTACTTTTTTTTTTTTTTAAACACTATTGCATCCAGTGCTTTTCTTGTCATTATTATGCTCAGCTTAATTTAGTGAAATTACCTTTTCACTAAACACACAGGAGAGCCTTGGAGGGGGCCACTTGAATTTATGCTTAGTAATTTATCTTGGATAGATTTGTAAATACACTGAAGCACTACTTGTATTTTATCAAACCTGTGATTTTAAAAACGAGCATCATGAAAATACTCAGTTTCTTCCTGATTTTAAGTGGGATTTGTTGACCTCATGTTTAGCGAGCCTTGAGTACACATTTCATTGCTGTGACCAAGTCACATTAACACCTTTTCACCTCTCAGGGAACACAATAAAACTCACAGTGCAAAGGCACAAAGTAAGAATGACTTGGTTGGAAACTACATGATCCTAGAATCAGAGAATCATTAGGGCTGGAAAGGTCCTCTAAGATCATTGAGTCCAATCTATAACCCATCCCTCCAAGGTCCACCACTAACCCATGCAACCTCTATATATCCATTGTCTAGGCAAAATCCCAATATACCCCCTGGAGATAATATCTCTGATAAAGGCATTAGGCAGTTCATGAGCAAAAGGAATGTACTGATTTGGTCCTAGTACATGATTAAAAGCAATAAATTACCTAGGAAGAAGGTGGCAGCAATTAAATAATATATACAACACACACATACATGCAGAGATGATCTATTTAAGAACCACATTAAAAAAAAAAAACAAACAAAAAAACCCCAAACATGTAGAAATATGCAGAATGCATGCCACTATTGACTCATAATGCACAAAGGCCTTGAGATGTACAGAGGAAAACTTCTACATCAGAACAAAGTCTCTTTTTATTACCACAATTATTGATCCAATGAGTGCCTTTTTTAGAACAGCACATGGCCATTTTTCTCATCTTTTGCTGGTAACCAAATCTCCCTCCTCCCTCTTACCCTCAGTTTTACTGTTATTGGCTTTAAATTAAGTCAGCAAACGATGGAATTTTTTTGCAGCCTAACCAGTTAAATGCTGGAGCATAAAACGAGCGGTGTCAAATCATATTCTCAAAGCTGATTAAAAGTAATCCTGCAGATACTAAATATGGATTACCACAGCAATTACTGAAAATTCATAACCTTGCTAAAAAGGCATTCTAATGGAGTTCTGCAACATGCTGTAGTTAAGGGCTGTTTGCTTTTTTTAAAACAATTTACAGAATAATGTGTGGAAGTGTGGTCTTATACAAGCTTCTTCCAATTCTGAATACAAAATTGTTTCTGGCTGTTGAGACCTCTCCCCTGGTATTCAAAAACACCACAAACTGTTTTGCCTATCTCTATGTGCTACTGGACCAACTCTGACCCACATTATCCTCTCATTATATCTCTTTTACAGTTTAAAATGGTCTGAAATCTATTTCATTTCTAAGTTAAGGCCATTTCATACTATATGTTGCTCTAGGATAAAGATCTTACTGCATTAAGGTATGTATGTTCAAGACTGTCTACTACATAGACTTTATTTATCACAATTGCACCCTATCACTAGTGATAAACTAATGATCAAGAATCTAGCCATCCTGACCCACAGACTTTAAATGATATATGTGAACACAGCCATTATGAAAACCTTTCTATATCTGCTCTTCAATATAGCTTTAGCACTGTTTTCTGTGACAGTCAAATCTCTGCTGAGCTTCAGCAAATTCATATATTGGCAACTCCACTAAAGCTGTCCTTTACAGCAAACAGCAGTGGCAAAAATTGTCTTTTACATGGCTGAGCTCAGATGGAAAAAGAACATCATATTCCAGCTTCAGAAATGTAGGAAAAACCAGAAGGGGTACGGATAAGTGCTCCTCTGTATTTTGCTGACCTTTCTGGCAATACAACTCTGTTGACAACAACAGAGAACTATGAATATAGCTGCAGTAGACTGTTGCTGTGTCCCTGAAATTCATTTTTTCTAGACTGAAGATATGTGACTTTTTTTTTTCCCAATTAAAAAAAAAAAAAAAAGATAAACTTGGACTTCACTCTATTTGTTTAAGATAATTAATTTCTTACACATTTGTTTTTTTCAACACATGAGATGTTACAGCTATAGACTTTTTTACCCTTCATCTCAAACAGTAAAAATTAATAAGAATAATCTACGCATGAAGAAAAGTGCTTCAGTGCACTTTACAGCATTCCTAGATAACAGCAACAGAAAATAAAAGCACAGGAATGAAATAATTTGATCTAAAGTTTGGTTAACACATCCTTTTTCCTAGTGACTTGCAGGTAAATGGGATATATTTGCAAGTTTTGAAATCAGATGCCTCAATTACTTTTCCCTTCCTTGATAAGGAAAATGTTACTCTGTGTATGGGGGAATCTGATTACGAAGGTTCAAGTACTTTGTCCTTATCTAGGATCAGTCCATGGATGTCATATTGAAACGTGATCCTCTACATAAGTATGATAATATCAAAGCAAACAAGAAAGAAATATGTTTCAGCTGATAAAACCATCTTTCCTGTAGCAACAAATGAATTTCATGACTTACATGCTTAAGGGAAAAAAAAAAAGGGTAAGAAAAGAGCACACTAGTGAAAGAATTGTTTTCATACTTGCTGCACTTGCCTAGTGCCCATTGGCTACAATTACGTGCTCCCAGAGGGCCAGGCTGGTGATGGACCCAGTCCCACCAGCAACCATGATGACAAACAAGTTCTTTTCTTGCTTCCACCAGCTCAGATTACCAAGGAGATTGGGCACTAATGAGAACTCTCAATACAGGCTCTGTGGAGAGAAGACCCAGAACTGCCCTCCTTTAGCAGGATCTGTGCTTCCCTCTACACTCTTCCAAAGGCAGTAATCAATTTGAGACCTGAGGACTTACTGTTGCATCCTACTCCTTTGAGTCTGTGCTCAGCCTCCACTAAACAGAAGATGCAAAGCTAATCAAGTTAAAAACTTAACTTAGGGTTTTTTTCCAGACTGCTGTCATATTGCCTTGAAAGAGTTATCTTTTGTGCCTGTGCCCATTGAGGGAAGAAGAAAGGCTTTTAATTATATCGAAAAGGGATTATCCTCATCTCTGCAGAAGGGCTCTTGGCATTTTTTGAAGACTAGGCATCTTCTGTTGCTCTAGCAATGGAGTGTGTATGATAGAAACTGAGTGTGTTGACTTTCCAAGTTGGTAAGATGACCTACGCTGCTAATGGCAAAGCCCTCCAAGCTTTCTGTTTAGCAGGATCCTACACAAATACAGATCAATAGCTTCAATTTGATTCTCACCAGTCCATCTGTAAAAACAGTATCATTCATATGTCTGCTGTCAACACAATCACTCTCTCTGATCCAAACAATTTGTTGTTTCTATTTGTTTAGAAAAAAATCCCCTCTGAACATTCGGATTAATTTGAAAAAGCTACTCCTTTTCAAACTACTCTGTGCTTCATACTGCTTCAGCCCTATCTTCCATGCATTAGAGAACAGTTATCCCAAGATATTACATGATTCTTTCTTCTCTTAGGAAAAAAGCAATAGCATGGGGTGCCTTTTAAGGATTGTTTCTCTAATAGTGACCTCAAACTAAATAGCAGATAGATTTTGAGACAGGATACAGGTAGCTATTCTAGATGGTAAGAGCATTCTTTTCCATGCTGGAGATAATTCTGGAATGCTGTATGGTGTTTAAGGAGAAAGTAACATGGGAAGAACGACGGAAGTTTCGATTTGCAGGGAAACATTACATGAATGACTGAGTAAATGATGAAAAAAGGTAGAGATGATAACAATCTGCAGGTGTTTGATGGAAGCAAAGATAGAGGAAGAGGTTTTCTTAGGGTCATCCAAAGGGTAAAAGTAGCAGCAATGCTAGATGGACAAGCTAAATTAATAGCTTTTCTCCACCTCTAATGACTATGATTCTATTACATTAAATCAGAGGAAAAGCTACAGAGAAATAGTGAAGCCATTTCTAATCCAGACCTTCACTGACAGATTAAATAGTACAGTAGATTGCAATTTCTTCTTCTGTAGTCAAATGTTAATTGGATTCCTTGCAGCTGCCTGTATATCCTTCTGAGCTGGTTGATGAGCACATTAACAATGTGAACTGATTCAAGAGTAGAACGAAACTTCCTTATGAAGGATAATGACACATTTGAAGCACAGACTGGTCCCACTGAAACACAAAAACCACTAGTATGCAGTGGCTTTGTTGCATATTTTATGCCATGTGCAAATGGCTTTGCTGTACCGACAGGGTACAAACAATCTACAAATCTCAGCTCCTCCACTAATGCAGATATTGAGCACTTTAAAAAACCCAGAGCAGTTGTAAGCTAATAAATATCTTTTTTCCATCTTTTCCAAGCAGTTATAGAAAACAGTCAAGTGACCTAACACTTCAAAGTGTTCCTCACCTATCTGTAAAATGAGGGAACATTATTTCTCTTATTAATTTAATTTTGGTAAAACTTCATAGTGTCCTTGGCTGAATATTACTGACAAGCAAACTATCATGCCACTATATCAATGTCAGTACCATTAACTCCCAGGCATTTTGTCATTTTCCTGGATTTTTAGCCAAGTTTTAATCTGGAGATGGAGAACCCTGTCCTGTTACCTACAATTATCTTGAAAAATGGTTCTTTCATATTCAGTTTTGTTTCAATTATATTAAAGGCAATAATTCAAGTTCAAATTTGAAACAAAACAATCAGTTGAATTCTTCTCAGACACAAACGAAAAGAATAGTAAGAATGGGTGTCTAATTCAAGTTTGGGTTCCTTCTCTTAGACTAAATTATTTGAAATTAGTGCTTAAACATGTAATCCACATATAATCTGCTAAAATGAATGAAACATCATAAGTAAGTGCACTGCTTGGCTTTGAAAATCCTACCTTTTATTTTAAAACCTGGCAGAGTATTTATATGACAGACTGAAACAGTTTAGTTGTAACTGCAAATTTAAAATAAATGATGTATATAGTAAGAATGTGGGGCATGACTTTTAAAACATCTCCTATGACATCCTCATAAACTAAGGCAGTTAGGTTAGTTGATATCACCTTCAACTCAATCAAATAGATATAAAGTTGTCATAATTTCCAGTTGCAGTTTATTTGCCATTAGTTTTGTGGGTACTGCCTAAAAATGTCCTTTGAAGGGAAATACTGCAGCAGTTACATTATTTGCTGTAAGTCTGGTATTTTGCCCTTTTGAAATAATGAAATTAGCCCTCAGGTCTGAAAAAAAATCCTGTAATGGAAGGAGAGTGGAATATATGATCTAATAAGTCCTATGATTCTAACTTATCTAATTGCCAGCCAAATAGAAATTCTTCTTTAAAATCAAATCCAATCTTTTTTCATTATGTCAAAAAATTGCTTGAAATGTGACTTTAGAAGGGGAAAAAATATTTTTGCACTTTACTGATGCAGCCTCTACATGAGCACTGTTCTTGCGATAACCACATAAAGCATTCCTGTTCAAAGGTTCTGTTATTGTCAGGGAGATGAATTATAATACAACTTTATATTGTGCAGTCTGCAGATTTTATTGACAAAGGTGTCAGGAGCAGAAGAACTGGGAGTCTCTCTGCTTGTCATGGGATAAATAAGAGGATCTACAGAGCTCTTAGCTTTATTCAATTTGTTTAGATACAAGTTGACTGTGAGCATTGATTCGATGCGAGACCAGTTATGGATTTTTTGGTAGGTACATACTCAGTGGGGAGTAATAGATGGCTCTAAAGTGAGTACAAGGCTGCAATTCACTTGGGAGGCTGCAGAAATCATGCAAGTCCAGCTGTATAAGCATTTTGGATCAAGGGCAGATGAGGCTGATCCTCCAACAGAACTGTTTCACCACCCCCTCCAACAAAATATTGCTTGATCTCTTCTCCCGTGGGGGAACACCATGATGGGTCATGTTTGTGTGCTAGAGGATCTTGATTCATAGCCCCTCATTATTTAAAGCTCAGTTTCCCACCCATATTACCACAAACAGAGAAAGTCTGAGCTGCTGAGTAATGGAATCACCAAATTATAGCTAATTTGCTGTTTAAGACATGCCAGGGCATGACACTAACAGAGTTCTTGGCTCTTTAAATGTCTGGCTTTTGCAACAACATGATGATTTTCCTCATTCATATGCCACCTAGCCAGTCTGACATTTTCCTGGAGACATGGTCTTTGCCTTCCTGTCTAAAAAGAACCTGCTTGCTGAAGGTGTGCTATGAAGCCAGGATAGTTAATGCGAATGTCCAAGTAAAACCCATGATCCTATGTTCTTTTCCCACATCATCATGATTAAATCTAGACCTGAAAACTCTTCTTTCCTTCAGGCAGAAATACCTTGAGATGTCAACTTGCTGGAAGCCCAGGCCTAGTGTGGGTTTCAATAGACTAGAGAAAGTCAGCGTAAAATTCAGTGGGCATAAATGACTAGGATAGTGGCTGAAGGGGAAGAAGATCAAACTCTGACAGAACATTTAACATCTGGTAATGTTTTAGTAACACTGGAAGTTCCCCTGCCCTTGTCTGCCAACTGAGCTTATAAAGTATTTCTTCTTGGTACCTCCAATGTGCTCTTGTAAAGACGGATGGTGCTCAGTGCAGAAGATGAAGAAAGAGGCAAGGGAGGGTGGGATTTATCTCATATCCCAGCCACCTAAAAGTTATATATCTAATCTTAAGCAGTCATCTAGTCTGCCTCCATAAGGACAGGCAACTATCATGTTGATTCAAATCTTTGGTCATATCTCCAAGAAGATCTTAACTGCAAACCAACTCATTTCAGTCTGAAAATCCATTACATTGCAATTTTCACTCAGTTTCAAGCTGTATGGGATTTAATCTGAAATCTCTGGAATAAAGGATTGCTTCCTTAGGCTTTTCAGCCATATAGGCACCATCTATTATATCAGTTATCAGGTTTTGACATTTCATAAGCCATGCAAGATAGCTCAAACTTATCCTTTGTTGCTGTGCTTGCTGTTGAAGTAATTAAAAATGGAAAATGCTCTGAAGCCTTTTGCTGGTAATGGTGCTTTGAACATAAAAGCTCTCCTTCATTCTTGTTGAAATTCTTTGGATTTGCACTGGTAGAAAGTACTTGTTCAGCACCAGTGTAATTTTTGGCTTAGCATAACACTGGAAAGAGAACAATGTATTTAGAAGGACTTTTTTTCTTTTTTCCTTAGAATTTGTTTTCTTTCAGCCAGATCCTTAGCTAATTCTGTTTACTTTTCAATTCCCAGCATTGGTGAGAGACCTGAAATGTTTTGATCTTTCGAATATTCTTTGCAAAATGCTCCAAGGTCTTTATTTGACAGTTGTATGTTCTTCTGTTTTATTATTTGTTCAGGCAGAGTTATTCCAAACTAAGAATTTAAACATTGTGTTTCTCACCACAAATTTAAGCTGAAAGGGGAAGGCAAAATGCACTTTTCTTCTTATTGGGGTGAGCTGTCTCAATAAAAATCAAAATAGAAAATTAATTAAAATTATATGATCCATTAAATGTAACTTCACTAGCTGTTTTCAAGTATTCTGACAATTTTCCAACATCTTTCAGTTTTAAATAACGGATCATTAAAACAAAGCCATGAGAATGTTATCAGATGATTTCTAAAAAACAGCAAGTCAGGAAATCTGGCTCCTATTGCTAGATATAATCCAAGTTTGGAAAAGACACTTAGCATCTCTGAACCTTGCCAGAGTTTCATAGAAAGATGTTGAAGAACTGTAGGCTGGACCAGTGCCTGCTTCCCAGCATCAGCAGCACTCAGTCACTGACACTGGAAATGTCGTAGCACTACCCATGACAGATGGAAATTCAGAATGCCAATAAATCATAATACCCTCATTTGAGGGATGCTCAGATTTTAAGGATAGGGAATCACATTTCACTGAATATCTCTTAGCAAGCCAAGAGATTTGTGTGTGCACATATATACTAGCAGGCATACAGTCTTCATCTGCAATCTTCCAGAAGTGAAGCTACCTTGGCTTTTCTTTGTGTTCCACCCATCTTCATGTGTCTGGGTCAGGGCTTGAGTCTCAGTCCTTCTTTTCATATTGGAGACCCTTCTGCATCCCACAGTAAAATCTTAGAATAGTTTGTGTTGGAATGGACCTGAAGACCATCTTGTTCCAACTCTGCCATGTACAGGGATACCTTCCACTCGACTGGGTTGCCGAGAGCTCCATCTCTCTGAGAGCCCCAGCCTGGCCTTAAACAGTTCCAGTGATGAAACACCCACAAATTCTCTGGGCAACGTGTGCCAGGGCCTCACCACCCTCAGAGGGAAGAATTACTTCCTAATATCTGATCAAAACATGACCTCCATCAGTACAAAATTGTTCCTCCTTGTCCTGTCCCTCCAGGCCCTTGGAAATGGTCTCTCTCCAACTTCCTTGTAGGCTCCCTTCAGGTACTGGAGGGCTGCAGTTAGGTCACTCCAAGGCCCTCTTTTTTCCAGGCTGAAGAAACTCTATTCTATCAGCCTTCAGCAGGATAACATCCCTCATTCTCTACACAAATGGTGGCTGCTGTCTGTGATTCATCTGTCACAGTTTTCCATCAGGCTTCCGTATAATTCTCAAACACTTCTGCACTATCTCCCATGGCATTTTTTACACTCCAGTGCATTTTCCTCTGATCACCCACAGAGTTATCTCACTGTTTGCCTTCCAACTCTCCATCTCTTTAGTAGTACCTACAAACCCTTTCAATCACAACACCGTCCTCCCTGTCAAACTGACCAATACAGTCTCATTGTTTCTGCATCCACCTTTACCCTCTATCTTTTGTTTTGTAATTGGATTAGAGAGGGGTTTGATCCCTGATCAGCCCTGGTTATTGTGGGCTAATGGTGATAATACAAACCACAAACCACAGGCAAGTATTCAAGCTCACAAGTCTTCTCTGCTTTCAAAATTGCCATGAGAACCAGAGGCCAGGTCAGCCCAGCCTTCCCATCACAGGCACTGCTGGAGTGGGATGCCAAGGGCCTGGGACACCCAGAGAACTGAATTTGGAGGATGTGTCCTGTGCTTAATCACAAATGCAGAACAAGTGCCCAGGGTTGTAGTCCAGCCACTGCTACAGAAGCTCCAGGAACAAAACTGTGGTTTTCATTGCAAAAACCCACAGTGCCTTTGAATTGTAGTGTTGGCAGCTCTTGCAAGACACAGCAGATCACTGGACAGTTTCAATCTCTCCTCCTCTCCCATCTTCCTTTTGCAATAAGGAACTGAACGTGTATTTGTAGGAGGAAAGGACTAATTTAGTTAAGGGCATAAGATTAATAAACTCCTCCCCTTATGAAAATATCCTGTGATTTTTAATAGCCATTAAAATCCCAACGGATCTAATTTCTTAGGATTTAACTCAAAGGACTTGTTCTGCCTGTAGTAAATGGCCAAGCACTCAATAGATCTGCATTAGCTTGGTAATGATCCTGCTGGCATTTGAAATTATGGCTAGACTGATCTGAGGCATATGGCTTAAGCTGCTAAGCCATTGCCTGTTGTCTCTGTTTTTCATTTGACTTGGTAGCTTCCTGAGGTCCTGAATTCATCCTTGAGGATAATGAAAGCTTTTCCCGGCAGTGGGTGAGCTGTCATGACTTACCTACGTGACATTTAAGTGGGGTAAAGAAGGATTACTGCAAATACCTGACTTAACCCAACTAGAGTTTGACCCGCCACATTATATTTCAGTGTCATTTCACATGTGTGGTTTAGCTATTTACACGTTGCCTACTGTTTTCTTTGGAAAGTTTCAGGTACTGAACAAGAGCCAATCTTTAGCCCAAGGTTAACATAAACAGCAAACAAGGACATTCCTAGTACCTGTCTAGAAGCAGATTACTGACATGCCCTGGTTTTGATAGTAATTGTATATATGTGTAATAATAATTTAATATGCTTTTCAAAAAATAGACTTCAGAAAATTTTGCCCTGAGAAATGTAAAAATTAACTTTTTTAAAAAAGTGAACTGTGATGTGCTGTTTTAAAATAATAATTTTAAATCAACTGCACTAAACTAGGGAGAAGGACAGGAAAAGTCTAGCTTCTGCTAAAATAGTTGATAGTATAGAGTTGCCATAAGAGGGAAGCAAGCAAAATGTAATTCTGTTTACAGCTCCAATATTCAAGTTTTTCCTTGTAGGCAGTGACATGATGTTCCAGAGAACTAATGGCACTTCACCTACAGGGCTCCGGCCTGCTGCCTGCACTGCCTTCCTGTACAGTATCATGTCAAGTGTCATGGGCTGGAGGAGAAGCACCTTGGACCTTCCTTTCATTGGCAGAGATGTTACTGAATTTGTCAGAGGCTGTGCAGATCAGCAGCAGGATGTGCTGTCAGTCAGGAGCTGGGTTCTCATATGCATCCTCTAAAATCCCCCATCTCCACCACATTGTCCCTCTCCAGGTCAGCCTCCAAGGCAGCTACTGGGGTGAGTCAGTGCTTCCAAATCACTCATTTTCTACTCATCACAGCAGTGGTCACTTCAGCAGAGATGCATCATTAATCACATCTGTGACCAAAGAAACCCAGGCAGGGAAAAGCAAACCTTCCCAGAGTGACTCCTGTAAATGATGTCCTCCTGCCTACAGTACCCATTTCCTTTCCCAGGAAAGGTACGGCATGGCTGTGTATCCCACATGCTGCAAAGTCTCCCTCTGGCAGCACAGCTCTAATCAGCACTGCTCAGAAGAGCACGGTAGTCACTTACGTTAACTTTATGAGTTACACAACCAGCACACTCATGCAGATGTTGTTTGCAGAATATTGGAGACGATGCCAGCCAGACACTTGGCACCAGGACCCAATCTGGGAGATGAGGAGCTTTCTAGGCTCATTCCTAACATTCATTATTTTCATATTTAATAAGAAAATTGATGCGACAC
The DNA here is from genome assembly GCA_035221455.1 of Xenops minutus. Classification (NCBI taxonomy): domain Eukaryota; kingdom Metazoa; phylum Chordata; class Aves; order Passeriformes; family Furnariidae; genus Xenops; species Xenops minutus. Next base: position 69,189,603 of record JAWWEE010000085.1, on the reverse strand, counting down.
ATCAGGGAGATTGGTCAGTCAGCTAGTATGGAAACTATTAGCAAAGAAAAATGAATAGCCTGGCAGTTAAATACCTGCAACACCCACACGCTCCCTGGAAGCAACTTAGAAATAGGTTTATTCATCTGAATTTACCCTATGGTCCCTGAGTCTCAAAGCAGTGGTTGAAAGGACTAAAACACTTTGAACTGCTTATTGTTGGGTCTGGGTTCTCTGTGGTGAACGATGAGTGCTTTTAGGGCAGAGTTGTCCCAGGTCTTAAAATCCAGAAGCCAGAGCTCAGAAAATTTTCAGAAATACTTGTATGATCCATAGTATTTTCCTGGGTGCAAACCCTCTGGACATCAGTTTCCGAATGATGGCTTCAAGAGGGACCTGTGAGTTGACTAGTTTTAGTAAGTCATTTAGGTATAGTGGGTCTTGGAAATCTTTCTTTACAAATAATGTTTTCCATAGTCACTGTCAGTCACTTTTTAGCACCAACACAGGGAAGAAATATCTTTAAATTTTTAAAATAAGAAAGGCCTCACTAACAGTAGCTCTTGTCTGTTGGATTGCCACTTGCACACAAGTCCCAGTTCCAGATAATGTGAAAGAAAAATCCTTCATCTTTCATTCTCCTATATGGTTTTTTTCACTGCCTACACCTCTTTGGCTATACCTGCATCACTAAACAAAATGGCTTAGCACACACTGACCCTGAGAGTAATCGGGACAGCATGGCTTGTCTCACGAGGACAAGAGTTCCTACCTGAAACTGGGTTGCCTCATCTGTGTTTTGCTGACTGAAAACCATTCCTGGCTCACAATGCTCTGGTGCTGTTTGGATAGAGTTACCAACCAGAAGCCCAAACATACCTGAGAGCAGGCTAACAGCAGCTTGGAAGACTCATCTCCTGTCTCCATTCCAACCACCAGCACAGATGGGGAGATGCCTTTGAGTCTGCAGCTCAATTCATCAGTTCAACACCATTAAGACCAGTGGATATTGAAGAGATTTGCACTTATGTTCATGACAGCAAAATTTCCCGCCAGCTCTTAGCATGTGACGAATCCCCCTCTCCAAGTTGCTTCCTCCCTTCAGTGACTATAGGAGGAGCTCAGATGACTAGTTTCTACAGGTTGCCTAGCTTTTGGGTGGCTAAAGTCAGGTGAAAATCCCATGCTAAAGGATAAAGGACTTCCTCCACTTTTTAAACTGAATGGTATTAAAACCAACCTCAATTTTGCAGGGAATGAAGAAGATCTACTGAGAACATATGCGGTTCAGTTCTTTCCTGTGAAGTTGCCATATGGCAGGGGAGTGATGGGAAGAAGAAAAATATTGACAGTGATGATATATCTTATTACAGAGCATACGGACCAAATTTTCCTCTCAGTTACACTAGTGAAAATCTGGAGTGAACAGCCTTGTCTTGATAGGAAAATCAGATCAGTCAGTGGATATACAAAGCCAATTATGAGAATGAAACAAAAGCAAACTTGGGAAACATTATGGTATAGTAAAGAAGACATGTGGTAGGATGCCAGAAGACAGGAAGTCAATGAGCCCAGCATGCTTACTCTTCCTTTGAAAAAAATCATCCCATCTACAGTAACCACAAGCGGTCAGGATCTTGTTTTATGCCTGAACTTGGCAAACTGAATGAAAGCTGCCCAAAAACATCTGTTCTGGGTTCCAAACATTTATATAGCCCTTTGTTAGAGTACCAAAGATGGCATTGCATCAATAGAAAGGAAGCACTGTAGAAAAAAGCAGTTCAAGGGCCCTAGAGGGAAAAGTCCAAGATTAACACAAGACCTGCAATGTTTTACACACCAATAACTGTCATTTGTTCCTTGCTGAACATCCAGCTGATCTAAGCTTTAAACTATATTTGACAGACAAAATCAGAAACTGCTTCAAGGAGATTCAACCATGTTGCATTCTTATTCCACACTATTTAGAATTTAGTGTTCCCTTCCATACTATATTACAAATCTATTGTGAACAACTTAGTAGCAAAAGCTGCAAGGGATAGTAAGGTTTTTCTACTACATTGCAAAGACATAAAGGAAAATATATATCTGAGAAGATTTCTGGAAATATAATAGGAAGTATATTCAGTAAATAATGGTTGAGTTATAGGAAACTTAGTCTCACAATCAACTAGCAAAATAATTAATTTGTTTTCAGGATCCTTTCCAGACTGTGTAAGATAACCAGAAATGTATATGGTTTTTTGACTTATATGGCCAGATGATGGCATTCACGTAAATTAGAAGAGGTACACAGTGCATGAAACTCAGCCAGAAAAGTATATATATATAAAAAAAAAAAAATTAAAAAAATTAAAATCCCAAACAGAATTACTACCTGCAATTTAGCACACAAAAGAGTTAAAATGCAACTTAATAAATAAACTATGTAGATTTTTTTTCTTGAAGGCCTTTGAAGTCTGCATTCTTGCAAACGAGTTCAAAGACAAACTATAGCCAACTCAGTGTCCACAATTTCTTTGGAACCAGCATGGAACATTTGGCCAGAAAAAAAGAGTGCCAACTATCCAGTGCAAAGTCTATACTTCAATATGTAAAAGTAAAAAGCTTTGATTTATACCTCTGAAAAGAAGAAGCTAGGGGAAAAAAAAAAAAAAAAAAAGAAAGAATCTAACAGTAAATTCTGTGTAGGTTTATTATTTTGCCAACAGTTTGTGGGTTGGATGATGAGGTACGTTCCTGAAGATTAGACATCATCATTTTTTTAAAACAAACAAAACAGCAGGAAAAATCAAAATTCCCCTAAAGCAGAGGCAGTCCTTGTAAAAGTTCAGGGATGTTGTGGCTCTCCCTTGGCTCCTTTTTTAAAAAAAGAAAATTCATCAACAAATAGCATTAATCAGCTTTGGCTCACAGGCAACATTTTTGCTTCCAGTTGGGGACAATTAGAGGCGCAGTGTCAACTGGTCATTAATTAGGTTGTGTAAAGCTCTGTGGATACACATTGTTTTTTGTGACATCAAAAAATTCTCATGAAAAATGGGACTGTAACATGTAGACATCTTCTGGTCTCTTTTCCTTTTAAACCCAACAATTCGCTAGTTCAGAGGAAATGAGGTAGAATAAATGGACACTGGAAGTAAGCTGTGTAGTTCCAGTGACAACACCCACAGACAAATGAAAATCCAGTGGAGTAGAGGGTGAGCTGTTTATCTATTTGTTCACACCTGGTCACATTGTTTGTAGTATGGCCAAGAGAATAGGATCTTGATCTACATATATATTAAGTGATGAAAATTAAGATAAAGATTTGTGAAATCATTGCCATTAACATGTTTGTCCGACATGATTTCTTTGGGACTCCTAAAATATCAAAACTACCTTAACACCTGTCTTTCGTAGGTGATCCACAAATGCCTTCATGATGGAGCCTCAAGATATCATTCAAAATTTGTCCAAATGCTATGGTTAAAAACAGAATATTCATTTTCAGAGAGGAGTCTTTTTCACTGTCACAACTTTCCCTAACTACCAAAGGCCTATTCTAACATTGAAAATTAAAAGTCCAAATAAATATATTATCCTTGTGCAATATAATAGCCCTGCCAAAAAAAGAAAAAAAAAAATATCCCAAGGGATGAAACAGTGTCATTCTGCAGACTTAAAAAACATCACTTATTGCTGAAAAAAAGGCACTCATAAGTTGCACATTCTTAGATAGGTCTTATGGATTTCTTCACAGTCAGCCCAGAAAATCTATTTCTTTTATATATACACATATATATGTGTGTGTGTGTCTGTGTGTCTGTGTGTATAAAATCCTAAGTAGAAAAACATAAACATGGGATAAAAAAAAGATATTTAGAGCATTTCCAGATACCTGTCATAACGCTAGCCACGATCTTCTAATCCCTAAAATGTGTTTGACATTTAAGAACAGAACAACACAACTGTCATTCTCCCTTAGAGGAAGCTGACCATTATCAAATAAATTAATTTTGTTTGTATATTTCAACTCCTTTGGCAACTTCCAGTTCTAAAGGCATTCAGGCAATATAAAGGTACTTTTCTCCAGGTTTCACTTAGTATAAATCAGGATGCATCCATGCATCCTTATTGAAATTTTAGCCCTGCCCACTGTTTTTCTCTGCTGAGCCTCATCTTTTATGAATCATTGCTATTACTCTGGAGTTGGTTTCCACGACGGCTCTCCTCTTTAATATTAGTTTTTGTTCCTCATAGAATGGTCACATTTCAACTTTTCCTTCCTGTGGAAGTATTTATCAAAAGTATTATGACGACAAAAAACACCCCATGAGTTTCTAAAGTGTAGATGGTAACAGTATTTACTATTACTCTGAGAGAGAAGCAGAAGGGATATAAAAAGAGATTCACAAGGACAATACCCAATCTGTTAATAAGGGGAAGGAGAAAAAGATGCCTTCCATGGACATGTGCCATTTTTTTTTTCTTCTACATGCCTTCTTTTCCACATTCTTTGGACGGGATACACAGTGAGGTAGATGCAGTAAAGCAATTACTAGGTTCTTCTGGAAGATGATAATTAAATAAAACAGAGAAGTGTAGTACATCAAGTTGACATATGCTTATAGAAATATATGTGGCTGATCAGTCTTCATGGCAACTGGATTCTTCTTATTTGTGTGAATTTAACAAACTGCATCTTCCACCTCCATTTATTTTCTTCCTTTTTTTCTTCTTCTCCCCTCCTCCCCCTCTCCCCCATTGAAGTTTGCATTGTTTTCCAGGACCTTTTAAAGCAATATTATGCCCCAATGACAAATTTTCCCATAGAAGTGTGATAGTCATCAAGAGAACAATGTCATTTGGATGAAATAAGACTCCCAAAGGAACCCCTTAAGAGCTGGAAAATCTATAATATTCCTACTGAAAGGTAACCCAACTTGCGGTTTTGTCTTTTAAAGTGAAATATTAGGGATGCTTTATAGAGCTGAAGCATTTCTCATTATGGGAAAGAGAAGATCACTGCTTTCTTAGGCTATCAATACATATTTGGGAGGCAGCAGTAATTCTTCCAGTGAATTCCATCTTCCAATTGAAATGTCTTCACTTCTTTTGAACAAAGCAAGAATTACAGAATGATACTATGCTGACAAGATCTAAAAATAAAGTCTCTTGGCAATTGTGTTAAAATAAGTACTGCTACTAGCTTGATGTAAATAGAAGGGAAATCATATCCTAAAAATGACTTCTATTGCCTCTGGGCATAGTCACCCAGGTGGAGAAATGGCACCTGCTCTTCTTTAAGTCATTTATCATTTCTGGGGAAAAAAAGGTCTCTGGAGAGCATATCCCTATCTGTAGAGAACTCAGTACTGCTCTATTTCTGTCTTTGGTATCTCTGCATAACTCTGTGGTTGATGGTGCAATAACAATTATTATGAATAAGAATTATGACACTCATCCACAGCAATGCACTTAAGTCTGTTGCAATCAGTTGTTTCTATCTCTGACACCGACCTTCTGGCATTAGACTTCCCAGCACCTTGGTTTACCCACCCATGAAATGAGGGTAAAGATACTGACCTCTCTTGTAAAACTAGTCTGAGATTTACTGCTGAAAAGCACCAGGTACAAATTAGGCAGAATATTTAATACCTAATAGCATATGTAAGAAGAGCACAAACTCCACTGGCTTGTGAACTCTCATCATTGTGTGACACTCTCTTGTGACATTGTCTCCTGTCTGAACTTGACTCAAAGTGGCCAGTTTACCTCAGATTCCACTTGCTGCCAGGAAATTTAAAATTTTACTTGGTGTTCAAGGCATCTCTTATCCTCTGAATTAGAAAGTGCACTTGGGGGCAAAAGTAAATTCTACTTCGATAAGGGAATAAAACATAAGTATTATAATCATATAATGTCTTTGGTAAGAAGTGACCTTAAAGCTTATTTCATTTCAACCCCACTGACATGGGCACGGACACCTTCCACTAGACCATGCTGCTTCGAGGCCCATCCATCATGGCCTTGAACACTCCCAAGGATGGGGCATCTACAGTTTCTTTGGGATAGTAACAGAAAGAATGATGTTTTCTAGTTACAACAAAGGGTAGGAAAAATAGGTATCCTTCTGTGGGATGGGTCAATACAAAAGGGTCATTTATAGGGCTCGATTTAGAGGATGGGACACTACCAGGACCAGTGCATAAGGACCAGGCAACTATGCCAGAATTCCTCTTGCACACTGTCAGGAGAAACAAAATCTGCAAGTTCCATGCCATGCACTTGAAAAGAGGTGTCCTGGGTGCAGGAGACCTGTTTGATAGGATCACCCCAGCCACCTGGATGGCTATCCAGCAACCTCCCTTTGCGGCCACCTCTTCTTGATTTCTTTCTTGGTTTAGTGACATCACCTGGAGTTATACAGTTTAGTTGAAGATGCTCCCTCTCCTGTCTCTACTCTGTAGCCTTTACCTGTGTTTCACATAGCAGTGGAGGCAAAGTGCTTAGTGAGTAAGTTAATACAATTTTTTCATTAAGAATTTACAAATAGAAGAAATGAAACCTGACTAAGAAACTAATGAGCTATTCTGTAATTTGATGAAATGGTGCGACCTACCAAGGGATTTAGACCAAGGAGTTTTGTGTGCTGAACTGATGCTAGGCACAAGGAGGACACCAACTTCTCCTGGGTGTCCTGCCCACCAGTGAACTACATGGCTATAATTAATATCCAGCATACTAGAGAAATGGAAAACCAAAAGCTACCTGGAGTACTGCAGTGATGAGGCTGAGAATCTGTGCTAGCCAACACTGTCACTGGGGAGTACTTGCAACTCCTAGTAGGACTCTCACATCTACATCTACCTTTTGACATACTCTGCTTAAGCACTGAGTGCAATTTGACTGAGGAGTCCAGTATAGATGGTTTAATACTGAGACTTAAAGAAAAAGGTAGAGCTGCTAGTACTTTGGCCAGCATTCTTGGAGTGAGAAGTAATGCCTTTTCCTGTAACATTTTAACTACTGTAAATATATCAATACCATCCACATTTTAAGCAGGCTTCTTGGTGATTCATGATGAATCAGAGGATGCAGCCGCCCTGTGCTTTGCTCAGGTATGGTGTGAAAGTGAAGTAGAAAGTGCCATCAACTCATAATACTACATTTAGTTTATAGACTTCATTTAATTCCCTACATTTCAAAGCTTTACCAGTATTAATTAATTAAAATCTTGCAACAGCTCTATGAGTTGGGCAAGGTCTATTATATCATTATATCAGCCGGTGAACACGGAGACCCTGAAGGCCAGATTGAGACTGTCTGCTTTGGGCACTCAGTTTATTTATTGCAACACCTAAAATAAAATAGATGCTTGGCTCCAGCAGAATGATTCAGATAACTTAGGGCAGGTGCCTACGCAAACCATCCAGGCAATGCAGAGACGGATGCCTCTGAAGTAGCGCCCAAGTGATGTTCACAGGTTTCTCCATCAACTGAATGGTGGGCTGCAGGTTCTTCACGGGATGATTTACTGTGGTTACATGCAGCCACTCAGGCGTAAGCACTTGGAAAAATTATTCTCACAAGTGTGGCTGGGTAATTGCTTAATTCAAGGCTCAACAGTGTTCAAACCTGCTTATGTGGGAATCAAAATATAAATCATCTTCTGAAAAGCAAGCTCTGGGTTGTGGGATAAGTGGGAGGAGGAAGCACAAGATGTTAATGGTCTGAACACTCATCCTGACAATAGAAAAGTAGAGATCAAGGCTGTCCAGCCCAAGGGGATCTGGCCCCAGCAATTCCCATTGCCTGGACTATTCCAGGTGGCAGGTAAGGCCGGATTGGAGGCATTAAGGCCAACCACTCAGCAACCAGAAGTGTAAGATGCAGGAGCTAGAGATATTAGCCCAGTAGACAGGGAGGTCTTTTGTTTGTAAAGTGCTATTTTAGAGCTCTATCAGATAAATTGCATGAATAAAGTTAGGACAGGGAACAGGCCTTCCCTCATGCCCCAGGCTTAGCTGCTACTTAGGAATGCCTGGGTGTTTCCACACTGCCAGACTGACATGTGCCTCTCCTGTACCCTGGTATCCAGGTCCTGCAGTCATTAGCTGGCCATCAGGGAGCCATTTATTCCATCCCAGAGAAAAGCTGGGCATGGCCAAGCTGACCCGTGTGCTCCAGGGTCTGCTCCAGGCACAGCAAGGACATACACCACACAACTTTGGCCCTAACCTGATGCAATATTGCAGTGTTAGCCTGAAGTCCCAAATTCCAGTATCTCCCCTGTCACTCCTCAGAGCATACAGGAAGCAGATTGCTGCAGAAAAGCCCCCATTTTTGGTATCTTTATTAGTTTAAAAAGCCCCTCAGAATTACTTAGGATTTCACACCAGGTCGACAGGGAGATGTCCTGGTTGGATCAGGATCAAGTGCTGTGCATTGTGGATTGTTCTGCCCACTCCATATGCTCCCAGCTCTTGGTTGTGTGAACGCAAATCAGCCTGCAACAAGCAGTTCAGAGACATAGGCTCTTTTCTGCCTTTGTCCACAAAATAAGTATGAACATGCCCCAAATTTCTCCTGCTGAGGTGTTCCATGCTAGCTCAGTGGCACCTGAAACTGGTGGGTTTGGTAGAACGGTGACTTAGTGAAGCTCTTTTCAACACCTTGGGAGATATTAGCAGTTTCTCACCCACTTGTGAGTCATGATGAACTGCCACAGGCTGTCAATCACAGTACACAAGTGAAACCATATGCTTATGTGTTTAAGTTACTCTTAGGTCTAAACCACACTGTCCAGATTTATATATAATACTCAGTTTCTCTTGGATGTAGGTTCCTCTTCAGATGTAACAGACTAAGCCATTCCCTGGGACTTAGACATGTGCCATTTATTCTTACAGGGACTTAAGCTGACCTGTGGATGGTCTAAATCACATTCAGCAACTTCTTCAAACCATCCAGCATCTGAGAAACAGAGCTAAGAAAAAGACTCAGGAGTTCTGAACCTTGGCTTGAGCCTGGTTTATTACCATTTTTACCTGCTAGGGGTTTCTTTGATCTCAGCAAGACTCTCCCGATTAGCAGAAGAGATGGAGAATTTGAGTTAATACATGCTCTACCCACTCTTTAACATAACAGTGGCTCCTATTAGTGCTTTGGCAGTTTGTCTTTTTGTGCAAGAACTTGCACAGCTGACTTGGCTAAACTTTTAATGGGTACGCTTCTCATGTGGGAGGAAATGTTAAGCACTGCTTATTGTTACTTAGAGTTACACACCCAGATGGCATAACTCCATCCAGAGTTCCCAGGCATCTAGCTACATTACTATATCACAAATAAGATCTTCCCCACCGCCTAAAGTAATGTCATGATGCAGTGTAGGAGCCAAGGAATGCTGGGTTTGCAAAATGCACGCATTGCTTCAGATTGCAATGAATTCATTTAAGAGGAGATCAGGCAACAACCATTAATTTCAGTGTAATATATTTCACTGCTCTTCTTATTTACTGAGATGTTGTCTCAATAGATCAAATCAACGAAATTACAACAGTGTACTGACAACAGACAATATCTGCCTAGCATCTTGGAGAGGCAGCCCTTTATCAACTGCCTCCAGTTTTTGCCTGACAGATCTCTACTCTTCAGTATGCTCTGTTGGAAATAGGATAGTTAAGGTTTTCCATTGTACTTGGCTGAGTCAGAAGCTCCTTTGGGCAGCCATGCACAGGCACATATAGTGACTTCCCTGTGAGCAGCAAACTTGGCCCTACTGTGTCAGAGGAGGTGTGCTATTCTCCTTGGGTGCTCTTCTGGAGGCCACGTGTGGGGCGTGCACAACTCCACCCTCAGTTGAGGTGGGAAACTTGTTCAAAGTGGTTTTGAGGTTTTGTTAAGAAGCAAAACAGGAAATCTGCATGAATCTGGAGTTTAACTATTTTTTAACTTGTTACTCTCCCAAACATTTTTTTTTCTTTTAATAAAATTAAATAAATATCTGAATAACAAACTTTCCACAACTAACCCAGTTGTGTGATAAGCCACATTTCTACTGGTCCAGAATAGACTTCAGGTAGCAAAGAGACCCTGGAGTAGTCCATAGATTATTTTGTTTCCTTTTTTAAGCAAACCAAGCAAATCAAGGACTGTGTCAACTTACTTAAGTGCTCTTTATGCCAACTAATCATAGCTGACATAAAAACCAGTGCTGACTATTGCTCCCTTCCCTGCTCACATGGGAGGCAGGGAAGACCAAAGACAGAGCTGGAATGGCAACTCTATGCCATCTGTTGCCTCAGGAGCCTGGGAATGTGAAAGTTATCTTTACTGGCCTCAGTGAGGGACCTAATGACAAAAAAAACCCCAAAAAACCTCCATCAGCAGAACCAGAAGCTACTGAGCTTTGTGGTATGTTGCTGATTCACATTCCATGACACTGCTGAGCAAACTCTGCCTAGGTACCTCCACAACTCTGCTTTCAGTTCTATATAAGGCTGGCGTTGGGTCGATTCTTTGAGGAGATATGCTGTTGTCATTCACAAGCAACTGCACTAAGACAAGTGAGTGACTGATAGGTATAACACAGATTGGCTGAGCTGTATTTTGCAATCAGGATCAACCAGACAAGCTCCTCACAGTTTGCTCCCAGTTTATTTAAGCTGCCTTTGTGTGCTGCATAAGGCATCAGCGATGCTTTTGCTGCTGCTCCAGCATCACTCTGACGTCAGCACTTTGATTTGATTTTCTGTCACTATTCTTGCAGATTAAATTTCAACCAGTGACCCACAGCTTGATAGCTCATTAGCAAATCCCTTTGAGCCATCTAGTCCTGCCCTTGCTTGACAGTTAACTCTGCACTGTATGTACACTCAAAGCCTCCTGAAATCAGGAACACACCATGTGAAAGCTTGGTCAGACTCAGTGCAGCTGAAAAAGCCTAGGGGAACCATGCCCAGGTGCATGTTTTCTAGGACAAATCACTAATGATTCCTATTATGAGTCCTAGGGCCTTTTCAAGTCATTGAAGTTGTGTAAAAACTCCTCCATGGACAGTCAAAGCTTTCTTTTCCCACCCCTACCCTCAGCTCCTGATCTATAGGGATGTTATTCTGACTTCCTTCTTGGTAAGACCTTAAAACAGGATGTTCTTATTCTTTTTGTTGTTCAGCATCATTATTGCAGTCATTCAGACTAAGTTCTTTATGTTTTTTCTTGCTGTGACACATGAATATAAAGGACCTGGAAGGCTGCAGAAACAGAGGAGCAGCCTCAGATCATGATCTGGAGGTCACAGACCCCAGCTCAGGACACAGGTTGCTCTGAGTGCATTATGATCCCTCTCACTGACAGATATCTTGGGATCACCTTTGAGTCACATTGATCAGCAGGTTTACAGTGAAGATGCAGCCACTGCTTTGTTTTACTTCCTCCAAGTATCTGAACAGACCTCTTGTAACTAGATCATCAGTGCCCTTGAGCAAGAAATTTTGTGGTGTGTAGTCCAGCACTATAGCACACACTTTTCCTTCTAACTCTTCTTAAATTGCCACTTAAACAAGTATCCAAGCTTCACACCATTGAAATCTTAATGGACCTACTTTCTCTAGACTGAGAAAAACTTCTAAATGCTGAACCAAGGCTTTTTTCAGCGCCTGGCAGGTTGACCACAGCCACAAGGACTCTGGTATCACCTCACTGGACAGAACTCCTCAGCCCCACATTCTTGTTTTGCCTCAGAAAAGTCAACCTCACCAATTTCAATGGGGAGATGCTTGATTTACTCTGGGCTGAGATGAGAATTCAGCTGCGACTCTTTATTTCCTTTTAAAGCCAAGAGCCCAGCAGAGGCCAATTGTGTCTGACGTGAAGCTGCTGCACACCCAACGTGGAATCTGCACAACTTCATAAACCAGCAGTGGTTTGAATAAAAACTTCAAACAAGACATTCTGGCATTGGCCAGAGAGAGCAAAGATAAATAGCTGGGAGATGCCAAGCTGCAAAGGAAGAACTGCTTGACTGTTGGACAGAGAGCAAAGTAAGAGGCAGAAATTAGGCAGGGTGCAGGGATGCTTGTAATACTCCCAGAAAGCAAAAGGGTCACAGCATTTAATTTGATTAATTCATCACCAGTTCAAAAGACTTTGTACTGAGCCTCGGGCAGTGCAATAAACACACGGTCATTAAGAAAGGAAATAAAAGTTTGGTCGGGTGATAAATAGTCCAACTTCCTCTCCCACTTCAGCTTCCCTAGTTTCTTCTCTCCTTGGTCAGTGCAAACATTGGAAGCAATACAGCAAGTCAAGAAGTAGCATTAAAACAACAACAACAACAACAACATAACTGACTGTATTTTAAATGCCTTAGTCAAAACACTTTCAAGGAAAGCTTTTACTCACTTTCCCCATCAACTTGGTTATCCCTGCTACTGTGGGACATGCTGTAGGCAGAAAGGAGCTAGTCATGTGAGCTTGGTCTCCTCTCCCCAGGACTGGTAGAAGACTTAGTGGAAAACAAGAAGGATGTTCATCCTAAGGGAGCCAGATAATGCTTTCAGAAGTAATTTCAGGAGTTTTGGTTTGTACTCCTAAACATTCAGGGGCCCAAATGGCTGTTTTGATTAATGTAATTGTATTTACAATAATGGTGTTATGTAAAGCTCTGATTTTAAGTTTTATAGGCTAGATGGCACAAACATTCGCCCTCTAACTGCACAGTGCGTGTCCCTCACCACAGGACACAGGTGGAGGAAACAACCCCCCCAACTAACACTGGGGTTGGAAAACTTTTACAGCTGTTGGAAGCTACGAAGGAGCTGGGGGTGTCCAAGGAAAACACAGCAGAGATAGAGCTGGGAAAAGGGAGGGTGACTAATATTCCATACATCCTCAGTCAGCGAAGTTTGTATCTGGCCCTTCCCCTATCTGCTTCAAGCACTGCCATGGCTCCCACATTGTATTCGCTAGGCATTGCTGAGTATCAGAGGTCACTATGGCTCTCTATAGCAGGAAACCGCTTTTATCCCCCCTACCCAGTCACACTCTGAGGTTTACTGCAATTTAGACATTTTTCTGCAGTTACGTGAGAAACCATCATATAAAAGATGGGTCTCCAAATCCTAGACCTTGCATCAGTCTGTCTCTGAATCCGCACACATGATGTCACGTGAAACAGAGGTCCTGTTGAGTCAAATGCCACTACTGAAGAAAGCCAGGTGATTTATATGTGTATTTCACTTGATATCTATTCAGCTTTATTCATCACCTGATGTTCACTTCTCCTCCCTTGTTTCAGTATGAGATGCACCCCTGCAAGGCCCAGCCAGCATGGGCATTCATTTTATGTCTCTAAACTGGTCAGATGAGAAAATGTTCACCACACACACACACACAGTATTCACAGAATCACAGAATTATTAAGGCTTGAGAAGACCTCTAAGATCATTGACTCCAATCATTCCCACAGCACTGACAAGGGCCACTACCAAGTCATGTATCTAAGCACCACATCTATACATTTTTTCAACAATGCCAGGGCCAGTGACTCCACCACTTCCATGAGCAGCCTCTTCCAATGCTTGACAACATTTTCAATGAAAAAATTTCCCTAATATCCAGTCTAAATCTGCCTTGGAGCAAACTTGAAGCCATTTCCTCATCTGCTTTTCTGACCCCTCCCTGGCTGCCTCCCCTGTCAGGGAGTTGCAGAGCCAGAAGGTCCCCCCTGAGCCTCCTTTTCTCCAAGATGAGCCCCCCCAGCTCCCTCAGCCACTCCTGCTGCTCCAGCCCCTTCTGAACTCCGTTCCCTTCTCTGGACATGCTCCAGCCCCTCAGTGTCCCTCTTGCCATGAGGGAGTTCATGTTGTGAACTCAGAACAGTGAGTTCAACAGTGTGGGACCACTTTTTCCCCTATTATGAAATAGGGGAAAATATATGAAAATATATGAAATAATGTGTTTACTGCAGAATAATGAACTAACTTTGTGATTCCTGTACTATGTAAAAAAAATAATTATTTGTGGAAAGTTACTATATTAATTCATAATGGCATGAATTATGTGAAAAATCATCAAAAGTTGATTAATAAGGTAATGGGGTGACCCTATTTGCCTACCTCTTCCACATACATTCAGAAGAACAAATGTGCTTACCCAGTACTGAAATTCTGATATTTTCTTGATGTAACACTGTGACTGATTAAGGCTTCATAATAATAGTTCACAACTGCATATGCTGTTTCTTAAAAGAAACACCAAAAAAACCTTCTGCTCAACCCAGCACAAAACCCATGGTGGCATTGCCAATCAATATTTCACCGTATTTATTTTTGTTTATAGCAAGTCCTGTTTTAAATCACACTGAGGTTTCAACTTCTGAGAGAGGATGAACCAGACATTTATTCAGTTGTGGGGCAACAGAATTCCAGCCAGAAACTGAGCCATGGAGGGGAGTTTTGTCAAGGAGGAAATCTCATCTGGATAGCTGACACTCCTCAGCAGAGCTGGTTTATTTTTACGTGTGTTTGCACTGATGTACAGATGAATGATCTTCATTCATTTGATTGTCACTTCTTTCCTCCAGTATTGTTCCAGTTCTCCCTTTGGAAGGTTTAATCACTATACACAAGGACTTTTAACAGGAACAAGGGCACTTTTAAGATAAAGATGTTGCAAAATGCCTTTCAAAGAATCCAACATGCATTCATTTGTGCATTTAATATGTATGGCTTGCATATACATGCATGGATGACACGGCCCCTCTTCTCGCCCTAAAATCATAGGACACACTCTGTCCATTGAGTAGTGATGCCCATCCTCCATCTAAAGATGAGACTGATTCCTTCAAGAGTAAAACCAGCACCACATAAACCATCTCAGGAGGAAAGGTCAAATCAGAAGAAATTCAGCTTGTAGCACCAATGGACATCGAGGGAGAAAGACATGAGGGGGCTTATAGGTAAGTTAAGCATTAATTTGTAAAGCATGTTTGTCATGCTAATGACCCAGAAGTCAGAGACTGATGATTACTGCCTCCCTAATAGCTGCATATGATTAACTTTATATTCCTGTAGATTTACTGTGTATTGTGTCTTTGCTGTATCTGATGAAACTAATGTATTTATTAGCTGATCTTTGAGTCATGATGCCCAATATGCAAGTAGGGCAATCTTTTCTTATATAATCACAGTTTTAAAAAACAGGTAAAAATACTCTGAGAACAAAGTAGCAGAGACCTTGATTAGTCTCACTACAAAAAAGCAGAAATGCAGTCCTGCATATAGCCACTCTTGACCTCTGCTTCACCTCCAGCTACATCCTGGTCTGCAGTGACTGTAAATAGGACATTATCTGACAGGTTGTATATGCAAATTGCCATCTTATCTGTGCACCTTTAAAATGTTAAATGCGCTTTTCCTCATTATTCCACCTAAGGAAAAAGGGAAGAGGTAACAAATTCTGTTTTTTTCTGAGGCACAAGCTATGGCATTGAGACAGCTTATCAGCAATGAAAGCCTCTTCTCCAGCACCAAACATGAAGCTGAAACAGGCAGACAAATAACAAGGAGATGTGGAGTTTGCCATAAGGACCTCTTCAGTAAAAACACATCTCTAATCTCAGTCTCCCCAGTCCAGCTGTGGCACCAATCTGTGACTTCTCCCTGGGTGCCTCACCTGGGGCTTGAGCAACCCCTGGAAAGCAGATGAAAGGTTCAGCATTCCAGCTCTGCACTGTGCCTCAGGTCACAGAGCACCAGAGGGACTTCAAAACCATTTTGCAGATGCATGAGGTGTACCTCTGGCTGTGGGGAGGGGAAGGAGGGAGCCAAATGGGCCAATACTTTGTTCATACAACTTGAAAATTCAGTCTAGGAGGCGCCCAAGTGACTTTCTGCTGTATCCTTGTCTGTAGGCCAGGCTAATGCCACTAGAATAGTGTTCAGCTAAACAGAAAAGCTGTTTGATTAGTTTTGATTAGTTACTCTTTCTAGACACAGGAGAGTTAGATGAGCACAAGAAATTTGGCAAATATAACGATTTCGGAAAAAGACAGCAGGTAGCAAGAGGTCATGGGGAGTGGGTGGAAAGGAAGGTGGGAAGAGATATAAATTAGTGTTTATGGAAAGTACCCCAGTTTCTCCAGAACAATTGTGGAGAAACAGGCAGTGCACTGGGAAATTATCCCTGTGCATTAACACTGACTGTTTAATCCCAAGAGGTCCCAAGAGGTGTAAACTCAGTCAAAACTCACAAGGTCTCCACTAACAAATGGCCAGTGATGGTCCAAGCTTCCTCTAAGAAATGGACAGTGATAGTCCAAGCTGGTGCAGAACAGGAAATGGACTTCTGTTGTGACCAACTAAGGTGGCTCCTTCAGTGAGATCCTTCATTCTTGGCATACATTTCCACATCGAATCACAGAATCATGGAACAGTTTGGTTAGAAGGGACCTTTAAAGGTTATCTAGTTTCAACCCTCCTGCACTGAGCAGGGATGCCTTCCACTAAACCAGGTTACACAAACCCCAATCCAGCCTGGTCTTGAACACTTCCAGGGATGGGGCTTCCATAATTTCTCTGGGTAATCTATGCCAGGCACATTTCTTGTGCCAGGTCTGCAATCAGCTCCTCCAAAAAGTAAGAGGGACAACTGTTTCCTTTACATCCTGTACCTTTCTAAATAGTAAAATTGTTCATAGGCTTTAAGGTTGTACGACAGGACTGTTTTCTACCATATGAACAACCACTACATATTACCAGGGAACACCAAACTTCTCAGAGGTGGCTCAGTGCTGTTACAACACAGATAAAAACATAAAATTAACAAAAATGCAATGGTACCTGCATCTGCACACTACATTGAAACAAATCACAATGCCTGAACACCAAAGAACACTAAATGGTTCTCTCATCCCTTTTATCACAGAATATGGGTAGGTTTGGTTCCATATTTTACCTCCAGCAACAAGCACTGAAGTTGCAAATGGCATTACTGAGCATACCAAAATGCCCATGCAGTACAGATAGCATTAAAATTGTGATATAAATCTATTTTCAGCTTTCTTCTGAATATTCAGGATGTCTCCTCTTATCTCTGTTATATATTATTTTTATGCTGTGAAAGATGACAAACACCAAAAGGAAAGAGCAATCAGGAAATTGGCTCCTGAGACAGACATATAGTTCTCATAGGGCTTTTTGTTCTTTTACCTTTTATTTTTCTGATCAGTCAAACACTGTTTAACCACCTCAGGGAAATGCAAGGTGAATTAGGAGAAAGAAGGTCAAGGTTATCATGGAAAAGTGTAATCCCCTCTCTGTGGGAACTGGTTAATAGTTATGGCTAGACTCAAGTGTGGACCTCTGTTGGGAATCCTAGTGAAGGTCAAAGGCAGAGAGGAAATAAAGCTGCACTGAGATCTTAGGCAGTCATAAGCAGACAGATGTTCCTAGGCTTTAATGAGCAACCTTGGCTCCAGGCCTTTCTTGGCAGAGCTGTTCAGTTTTAGTATTTTTCCTTGTAGTACAAGGTAAGGCTCTGGTTATCTGGCTCTGCTTAGCAAAGTGCTGATGATTTTTCCATCTAAATAATGGCATGACAGTGAAGAAATAAATTAATAATCTGTGCCTTGACAGATTAGGTCATGGGGAAAGATATGCAGCTGTAACCACGAAAAGCAAAAATAAATAAAAATAATAATTTTAGTTTAAATGAGGACCAGTTTAACAAGTTTAAACCGCAAATGTAATGGAGCTCCTTCTGAAAGTTTTACCTTTCTTACGCTTTTAACATAACGGGGAACAAACTGAAGGAAAATAACATGAAATGGAGTTTTCCTTTCCTAATTCTATTCCAAGTCAGCCTGCTGGGGGGTCACACCCCTACTTTGGAAACTCATTTGACTTCAGCAGTGCAGAGAATTTTGACAGTTTTCTATGCCTAAGTGAAATGTATTAAATTGGAAAGTACATGTTTAACAAGCATCTTTGGTTCTAAAAGCAAAAAGGCTACAAACTTGACTGTGAAAACTGTGAACTTCCATTAAAAAAAAAAAAAGAAAAAAAAAAAGAAATAGACCTCTTAAACATCTTGAAGACTTTTACTCCTATGTGCCAGGACACATCTTCCTTAATGAAATAGCCACTGCAGCACTCCACTGGTGGAGAATAACTTTTTTCTTTGTCAGGCATGTAACAACTCTGATATTCAGGGACTTACTCCAGTCTCTTTTCCACAATTTTTGGATGTATCATTTTTGGGTGTCTCAATTGATCCAATATAATATGATACCATGAATGGAAATGTTTTAATGCTGTAGTCTCTCACTTCAGACTGCTTTTCACTATTACAGTCCAGATCCTGGTCTCAGTGAAAGAAATGGACATACCTAGGTGGCTCAAGCACGAGCCGTCTTTGGAACTTGAACAGTTACAAGTCAATAAAAAAAGTTAGAGCCTTACATTGGCAGGTTATACAAATTCTCTGCTCCCTCTGTGTTCTCAGTTGATTTGCTTTTTATTTTGAAGGCTATGAACTACGTTTCTTTGAAGCTCTTTTTTAGCACATCAAAATCTCATCCACCACTGATTGGTTCAGTAAAGCTCGCCCTTTCCCAGAACCAAGTGTGAAATCTGCTTTGTGATAAATATCTGATGGTGCAGGAGCACTGGGCTTGCTCCCAAGCTAAATTCATTTATATTGTAGCAAAACACCTGCCTCTGTGTCATCAAAAAAGCAGCTCCCTATTGTAAAGTACAATTCAGTCTCTCAGACAAGATTCAGATTCCCTTTTTTCCTCCTCTGCAGGAGAGGAACAGATGTCCTTAGTAGCCAAAAGGACCTTCCTCCCTCTTTATCTGCCCAGCTTATATTTCCAAGTCATGAGACCTAAAACTCCTCAGAGTCAATTGGTGAGGGTTTATTGTTTCCATGACACTAGTCCTTTCCCACACCCACTCAGTGCTCAGGATAATTACTTTACATGACACCTGCTTACTGGATGTGACAGATTTACACTAGGATTGAAACCAGCATCTCTGTATATCCAGCCCAGCCTTCAGCATGATGGATTCCTCTGAATCAGCAGTACTACATCACACCAGCTATGTGACAGCTTCACAACTTTCCATGTGTCTGGTCTGTCCTATCAAAAAATGTTTTTGATCATTTTATGGCCCAAAGCAGAGACTCTCTGCTCCTCTCCCAATGGCTGGCTACCACCATGTGACATTAGACACCAGTCAGATGGATTTCTGCCTTGCCAACAGGTGCCTACCTTGCCAATTGCTGTTGCAGAATGCAATGGTGAGATTTTGTGGAGGAGATACAAGCTATAAGAGATAGGTGAAGCAGGACAAATATTCATAACAGTGCTGTGGCCAATTTTCTTGTTGACCTCCTCAAAGTTTGGATGAATAATAGCAGCCAGTTACAAAAAGCCAGAGAAGTTATTGACTCATAAAAATATTTGCTGTAAATGGCAAGCACCTCTTTGCTCAGCACTGAAATTTGAGTGCAGTAAGGTAAAATAGAACAAAGCAAAGCTTACCTGAAGAGGCTGAAGAATCATAAGTACTTCTGTCCTTCTTATTTGTCCTGAAGGGCTGAATGTCCTTTTCCCTGTAAGTTCCAAACCCTTCAAAGCTTCTTCTTTTATTCCCACTTCCATCATTGTCTCGCTTCTCACTTGAGGAATTCATTTCACCAAACATGTCCAGGGACTCTGACCTTCCATTACTCTCAGTATTACCAGAGTATCTCTTTGTGCAAGAGTCAATGGGATCACTGCTTGAGTCGTTTTTATCTTTACTCTGTGACCACTGCTGGGTATCAGAAAGTGATAACGTAGACAGCGTGTCCACTTCAAAGTTACTCTTTGAGCCTTTGTGCCCGGTTTCACAATGCTGGTGCTTCTGCTTCTCCTTATGCTTGCTTTTCTCATTGAGCAAGGAGAGGTCTTTGTCTGAGCCACTCAGCCTTTCATTGATGGCATGGCTGGAGAAGCCACTGGACTTGCTAGCAAAGAGACCACTCAGATCTTCATGTGTCCCCAGTATCCGCTCATCCTTATGCTTGTGCTTATGTTTGTGTTTCCTTTTGTGAAGTCGGCCACTTGAAAGGCTTGTTCCTCCAACCTTTGGAGGAGCTAAAGGGGACTGCATGTCTCCAAGGCCCATTCCCACAGGGGTTTGTAGGTGCACTCCGTGTTTTGCTTTGTGTTTGGCAGTGGTGGACATCTTCATATGAGAGCTTGCATGGAATTGGGGTGGGGGCACAGTAGGTCTCATAAATGGGGAAGCCGCTCCGAGCGTGTGAGACAGGTACAAAGGAGCTGGATACTGACCGTAGTAACCAAGATTCATCATAGGCATTGATGTGTAAGGCATTCCATAGGGTGCATAGTAACTCCCACTGGGAATAGGGTAACCGAACCCTTGTAAAAAAGGCACCTTTGTCATGGTGTCATTGGTTTTGGCAGGTCTACCACGCTTCTTCTTAGACTTCATGTCAGAGGTCCTGCGAAGATAGAGCAATGGGTCATACTGGATATATGGCACAGGGTAGTAGTGATCAAAATTAATCCTGAAGATGCTGGGATATGGATTTTCATGATAAAATGTATAGCTTCTATGGGAAATCCTGAACACTTGGAACTTATTGATGAGTTCCTCAAGGTCTGCCAGAAACTGGAGGTCATCTCTGTTCTGCAGGCTTTTCCGTTTCCTCTTGTGCTTTGGCTTTTTAATACTCTCATGAGAGAGAAAGTTATCCACAATGAGATGTTTCTGCCGGTGACCATGCCTGTTCTTTGTGCTGGTGTCAGATGGGATAGCCTCTGGATTATCCAGGGTGCAGAAATCAAAGGAGTATCTCCGGCGGGATTCTGAGCTTTTCTCGGCTTGGTCAGAAGTGCTGTTGTTGTCTGTACCTATCCCACTGTCACTCGGGATGGTTTCCTCACTGTGAGACTCACTCACTGGGGACAGTGTGACTTCTTTCAGAGAACCTATTTCACAGAGGTGGGAAGGTGAATTAGCCATTAGCCTGGGTGGAGACAGCTTCCAAGTTCCACTGTGCATTCCTTTCTGGGTTTTTGTAGGAAGAGCACTGATAGGTTGAAGATTTGGCATAGTTTTTAACTCTGAAAAATTTGTTTCAGTGCTTGCAGGGCTAAGGTTGCCATTAGTCCCCACTAACTGTGTTGAAAGCGGATGAATAGCTGCTGGTGACGATGCCACAAGTGACTGCAGGTTGGAAGGCACTGCTGGGTTTTCTGGCTGGCTGGAAACAGGCCTTGAGTGCTTGATGGCTGTCTTAGGTTCTTCTGGCTGAGTCTGCAGCTCTGCCCTTGGCTTTCTGCCCCGTTTTTTACCAATGTAGATAGTCCCCCTCTTGCTGACATTGATCTGCTTCCCTAGTCTGGCATCAATGGTGGTTGGCCCAGCACTAGACGGTGGCTGGACTTTTGTTTTCAGAGCTATGCTGCTGGAGCAGGAGGACAAGATCTGATTGAGAATATTCTTCCTCTTGAGGGTTTTCATTTTATTAATGGTCTTGATGGTCTTCTTATCCAAGACCCCAAGCTTCCCGACCTTCTTGTGAAACTTGAGTTCACTGATGGACTTGTCCTCTCCTGGGACCATCTGGGCCAACTTGGCCAGATTCCTTCTCCTCTTCCTTTTCTTTGTTCCTGGAAATTCACAATTGATTGGACTCACTGGACTGGTGGAGGTTCCCTCATGAATGGTTTCAACAGTGAGCAAAGGCTGTTTCTTTGGTCGTCCTCTTTTTTTCTTGACAGGTGTGATCACAGTAAGACTGTCTGTATTGGTGTACAGAGGGCTGGATGGTGTGATGGGATAGGCTGAAGGAGGCTCCACCATCAGCTTCTCAGATGTTGTCATGGAGGTCTCTCGAAGGATAGATTTAGGTTTGCTGCAGGTCCATCGCCGCTTAGCCGCATGTTTGGGGTGCTGGACTTCAGATAATTTGCCAGCTGTGGAAAGGTCGGTGGGCAGGAGAGTAGATGTCACAGCTAGAGGTTTTCTGAGTCTGGCGGCACTGTTGGGGGAAGTTTTGTCAGTGAACACACTGCTGTCAATAGATACTAAGGGGGACTCATTTTCTATCACTTTCCCTGGCTTTGTGGCTCGAAGGTCTTTTTTACTCGCCTCTGATTGAGAGCTAGTCCTGTTTGCTATTTCACTGCTCATAGAAAGTACAGAAGTCAGCCTTTTCTCCTGGATAGTTTTTTCTATGGAAGATTTCATGGATTGCCTTTTTTTCCTTTTGTGGCCAGATGGATCTGTTGTGGGAGACTTTATTGGGATAGTAATTCGTACATGATTGGTGTCACTTTCACAACTGCTAGCAGAAATGGGATTCTGCTTTGATGGTGATGTATCCAACACGCTGTCCATCGAGTAACACTCCTTTTTCCCTTCCATGCTGTCGTGGGATTTGCTGTCAAATGCTTTCTGAGCGCTCTTCACCCACTCGATGTCTGTGGTTTGGATGGTTTGACTTATCAAGTCCTTTTTGTTGGACTTCTTCTTTGTACTTCCAGCAGGCTGCTCGGGGGCCTCTAGTTGCACACCTCCCTCTTGATCTCCAAGAGGCAAAATCCCACTGCACTCAGAGGCACTGCTTGGCTGGGTGGCCACGCTGATGCTGTTGGGTGACGGGACTGCACTGCAAATACCAAGCTCTTTACTGCTGACTGACAGCTGCCCCCATGTGCTGCTGCTGCTGCAGGACTTCTTAGCTTGGGATTTGCTGAAGGGAACTGCTGGCTCCAGAGAAGAGACCTTGGTGGCACTAACTGCTTCTCTGCTGGGTTCTGTGTTGATGAAGCAGCTCTGAGAAGCAGATCCAGTATCAGGGCTCGCTGACCAGTCAATATGGTGCTGGTTGCTACTTTTCTGCTGGTGCTTTGATTTTAAGGTGTCACTGGTGAAGTCTTGTTGGAGGCCCGGATCATAGTGCAGGGCAGAATGTTTTTGTGGCCTGTCATAAACCTGGAAGTAGAAGAAAATAAATAGAAAAAAAAAAAATTAGTTTATCAGTCCATTCACAAGCCCTGGTTGCAGCTCTTCATTTGTGCCGTGAATGACAACTCTTCTTAACCAATGTCCCTGTAAGAGTTAGGAAACTTTTTAAGGTTTCCTCTACTTGAGTTAAATTCGCATTTAGATTCAAGCACAGTAAACATGTTTTGTTTGGTTTCTCCACTATAAAAGCAGTGGATATATTTCTATAAATACACAACTGCTAGGGAAACATTTCTATTGATTTTTAATTTAAACCACAAGTCAAATATTTCCTTTCAATGGATGAATGGTGCAACTCAACCTCCTGGCAGCAATTCCTTTTTCCTTAAAAATAATCTCTCACAGAACTTGAGGCTCAACAACAGCAATTACGATCATTATTGTAAACAAGAAAACTGAAAAATTAACTCAAAAGTTGTAACAAACAGAGGAAAACCCATGGATCCACTTCCCTGCGAAGCCAGATTCTGCAAAGACTTGAATTTCCACACAGAAGCCATTCTTACAAACTTAGTGCTTATAATTATATGCATGGCATCAAGTTTGTGAGGCACACTTGGCAGGTTCTAGATTTGCATTACTCCTTTTCCATTTTAATAATCTGCTATTTGCAATGTTGGTGAGAGATATTTCAATATGATTTCTAATCTGACAGGAGCTCTTCAACCAGCAGAGGTTACAGCAAGGGCAGAATTATGCTGAAGACTCTTACAGTGCAAAAGAAAGTGTACTGTTTTATTCTTCGTAGACCTCCTTCAGCTAAAGAAATTCTATTAACTACAGCTGTAACTTTTTGAAAAGCCTTTTAAAGAAAAAAACCCCATTTATTTATTTTGTTTTACTTTCTTTAATTGACCTGTTTTCTCTGTTTTCTCCTGTTATATTTGGGAGCTTTTATTTTGCAAAGCTCTGGGTCAAACTCTACTACTGATTTTGTACACCTAGTACTGTACAGTACTGGGTGTACTAAATGCTGACAGTGTTCTGAATGTCAGAGAAATGATGAGAGACTTAAAACAAATATGTAGCCAAGGAAAGAATGATAAAAAACAGCAGCTATATGTCTCCTGTTCCCGCAAACACCCTCTTACAATTAAGTTTCTAACATTAGATCCCTCTTTGGTGTGTTTGCAACAGAAATTTTGGGGCAAGGAGGAATAAGAACATGAGAGGGCTTTGAGTTGGGAAATGAGGTGTCCTAGTTGTGAGCAACTTCAGAGAAATTTGAAAAGGACTAAATAGCCCCAAGCCCATGGTGCCTTATTTAGTGAACATTAAACATACATGTTATTGACAAATTGACACTGAGCTGTTTTTCACTTGCATATAAAAATGGACACGTGTCTTTCCTGGAATAGGCAATAACGATGAAGTTGTTCTGGTCCATTGTCTGAGAAGCAATCAGGGACTCTTAAATCCTGTGGATAGTTCAGCTGTCATGCACATGGTCCAGCCATGCTCAGGGAAAACAGAGATTTCCAGGAATTGTGGAGTGAGAAAACGAAAGCATGCAGCTGTGGTGGAGCTGCAGATGTCGTGGGCAAGCGACACCCGGTTTCTTCAGCCTGAGAGAAGAGCCGAAAGCATAAACAGCCCTTGGGGAATGAATCAGTTCCTCCTCCTCCTCCTTGCAGTGGCCTCCCACGCATGAGCCATGCAGTACACAGCAGCCATAACCCACAGTGATGCCCTCCCTTGGAAAATGGAGCCCACCCGCACCCACATCTTGGGATGAGGCCAGGGAGGGAAGGAAAACCAGCAGCCTCAGCACTCGAGTTTTACAGCTTCTTTTAATTTTCATTATTTTAAACTGATCCCAAAGCTCCTGAGGTTCACCTTTTTATAGGTCTCCTGCCCCATAGCCAGTAGGCTGGGTGTCCTGTCAGCTGGGCAGGTGTGAGGAGGTGTGCAGGACATAGACATCCCCTAGCTGAAGTCCCAGGAGCTGGAGGTGATATCCCTTGATCCCAGCCCCACATCAAAAAAAAAAAAAAAAAAAAAAAAAAAAAAAAAAAAAAATAAAAAAAAAAAAAATTTAAAAAAAATCATCTTCCCAAGGCCCCATGATTTGTGATACAAAAAAGCCCTGGAAATGCTGGGCTTAGGCATGTCATGGGCCCTGGGACCCACACTGAGGAAGGGCCAGGCTGTTTCTGAACAGATCCCAGCCTGGTGGCTGCAGTCAGAGCAGCTCCTCACACCCACGTTATTTCCCAAATGCCAAGCCATGAAATTAAACGACCTGAAAAATTTCCATTTGGTAGAGAAAGGAAGATAAAAAAAAGGGTCACAGCAGTGAGCAAAAACATCACATGCTGGCAACAACCTGGTCCCTCCATATCTACCACACACACAGAGATCTGTAGTTTAAAAGGAGCAATAATCTTTGATCTGTACTTTAAGGCAGTTAATAAGGGCTCAGAACAGAGAGGCCAGCTACAGATCAGCGATGAATGTTGATACATGGCTTGGCTTTTCCAGCCTCATTTCCTTGGCCTGCACATTGTATAGTGATGATGCAACTCCCGACACATCCCTAATGATAGCCCTGTCATTACTCCAACCAGCACAGGCCACCACCACATCGATCTTAAAATTCATGAGGGAGATATGCTTATGTCATCAAAGGTGCCAACTCTGGCAGCATTTAATCACACGGATAAGCACTCTGATTTCAACAGGCCTTCAAAAAATGACCAGTCTGCAGGATCAGGGGACTCCATTTCCTAAGCAGGATGTCAGAACTATATATCTGCCCAGGCACATAACAGTCCGCTGGCTTTCCTCATGAAACTTCTTCCAGCATCACATTTACTATTGGTTCTACTTTGCCAGACACATCCATATCACCCAAAAATAATTCTTCTGCAGCACAGCAACCACAGGTCATTTAAATGGCTGCAGCAGGTTGGGTTTCACTGGCTGCAATGGATATGTAGGGACTGTTTACCTAAAAACACTACTAAATTAGTTGAAAGTAACACAGCCACATGTATTTTATTTCCTATGTATCCATCTAGCTTGCTGTCTGATCCCATAGGTCCTAATGTTTAGGCTTCAATTTTCCCTGCTGGGTGAGCACCATCCCAAGAAGCCAACAAGCTCCAGCTCAGCTAAGCCAAGGCTCTGCTGAGCTGACAGAGGATGCCAGAGCTGTCAGGAGGGTGAGGGCAAACAGGCATCTCCAGAAACCTGTACCTTGATGCCTTTCACACAAATTCATTACTTTATTTGTCAGTAAGTGTGCAATATACTCCCAGCTCCATAGGTCTTGGCAAAGGGCTATTGATGAACAGAGTTCCTATGGCTGCTAGCCAAGACAGGCATCAGGAATAGTGGGCTTTTTCATGAAAACAGAAAGATTTACCTTTATTTACTTTTTGGTTTATGAAGCCTTAAAAATGTTTCAAACTTCAGTGCCTGCCTCTGCTTGCAGCTTGGCCTTTCATTAAGCGGGTTTTTCTTCTGCAGCCAGCTATTCTACACTGGGAGTCTGCTTCTTCTTTTGTGAAAGTAAAAGTGTAAATTAACCCATGTATTTTTTACTATATCTCACCATTCAGTATTTCTCTTGATACACAGTTTACTGGAAGTGTTTAGTAGGCTAATAATTCCATCTTTCCTTTAAACAAAATAAAATACACATAAAGAAGCTGATATCTTTCCTAACTGCAAAGAAGCTTGAGCAATGTGATCCAGCACATGCTAAACACCTTCGACTACAAATCCCAGATTTGAATCCTCTTATGAGTAGTATATACTTTGAATTACAAACTTGTGTGTTTCAGCCCTCATCTTTGGCAATGGAGGGTAGAGCTATGAGCAGGACACATCCCATGCAACACTGACTGGGGAGCACTGCTCAGAGAGAAGAAGCACTCTGTGCTTATACCTGCCTTGCCAGACCTCTGCAACTCTGCACCTGGCAGAGGTGATTAATCCCCATAAGCGTTTTATTCTGGCACACAGCCCTTGTAGCTGAGGAGATGAGACTGTATCAGTCCCAAGAGGAGCAGCACCCTACTCTGCAAATAGTACCCAGCAGCAGAATCCACCCCTCAGGGACTCTTTTCATTTAACTATGGGATGTCTCAGGCTGTCTCTCCATTCCCTTGACTGAGCTTCCATCTAAATCCACATGCTGCTTCCAGTCCCAAAGCAAAACGTGGGAGAAGATGACAGCGAGCAAATCAAGGGCTTAGTTAAGTAATAATAATAATAAAAATAAATCCATATAAGAAAGAATAAAACAAATAATAATGATAAAATATGCAGTTAGAGAAACCCATCACCTGAGGAAAAAAGTCTGAGTGCTTAAAGGATTGGTCCCTCTCTGCTCCAAACACACCTTTCTGAGGAGGTAACACACATAAAGCTTGTCAAGAATCTGGCTTGTAAATCAAAGTTAATACTACAACGCCCCCTCTTTAAATCATTGCAGATCCATCTGTGTAATGGCTCCTCAAGTGTAATTCCCTATTAAGAGGCTTTATCTGGAGAGATAAGCAGCTGGTTCCCATGTCACTAATTGCTGTCTGCTGTGATTTTAAAACATCTGCACCATTGTGCTCTTCATTTTCATATTCTAATCACCCTGAAACTTGAAAAAGGTACATCATTGATTGTTTCTGTGGGTTAATTAGTACACAGTCTCCTTGTAGAGACAATTTAAAGGCAGTCAGAACCTCAATCAGCAAGTTTGTTTTAAAAATTAATAACATCGTGAGAGTCTGTGGGGATTGGCATCCACAGTGACACATCAGAGTGTGCTCTGGGGACATACTATCCTTTGTTATCTTCTTCATAGACTGGAAATAAAATTGAAAAAAAAAAAAAAAAGGAAAGGCTTTCCTAAATGCACAATGTCACTTAGAATCAGGGTCTTGAGAAGTGCTTGTTCTTATCTCAGGGCCATCCCTGCCTCTCCAGAGAGAACAAATCTCATCAAAAC
The DNA here is from genome assembly GCA_035221455.1 of Xenops minutus. NCBI lineage: Eukaryota > Metazoa > Chordata > Aves > Passeriformes > Furnariidae > Xenops > Xenops minutus. Next base: position 69,161,637 of record JAWWEE010000085.1, on the reverse strand, counting down.
ACTGTATAACACATCTGTGTGGTCTAGGGACTTGTAAGCCATTTCTGGTAGCAATATTGCCATCTAGGAGCTGGCATCTCATTGGAAATCCATGGGGTGAAGCTGTGATCTATGTGGTCATTTGCTCTGCTGGCCACCTAAGCTGGCAAGATGCTGGATCTCCCAGTGCTGTCTCCAAGCCATGCAGAGGAGCATATTAGCTCAGGTACGGTGCTCTGCTATGGCAGAGGTATTCCATGCAAAGTGGACCTTCCTTGCATCCACCCAGCTCAGAGGAAAGGCAGGCCTGAATTCACATCAGCTTGAACTTAGGCTTATACTGGAGAGCACTCCGGAACATGCTGATACAGAACTTTGGTACCCAGGAACAGGTCAGCCTGAGATTTTCCATACTGACTGAATGAATCTGTTGTCACTGCAATGGCCACCTGCCTTCTGAAAAATCAGACTCTATTTTGGTCCTCGGCTCCTGAAAACTGGAGAATCTCCAAGTGATTTGTTCCTCTTGAAAAACCTTTCCTTTCAGTTTGTGCTTCCTAGACATGCATGAACACATGTTACCAGAGAAGAAAACCCTTTGAGAGAAAGAAAAAAATGAGATTTCTAGCTCCAACACATGAATAAATAATCCTGGCTCAGCTCATACTTTTGCTCAAAATTGAGCATTTCCTCTTGTGTCCCAGTGGGACAGCTGTAAAACGCTCACTTGAAGGCTCTAATCAGAACTGCAGGTTGGAGATATTTCATGTCTTTTGGTGAGTGCACTGAGCCTTCCCAGGGTAGAATTACCGTGTAAATAAAAGATGCCAAGTGGAGGAGACACCAGGTTCAGGCCAGTGTAAGTGGGTCCTGATGCCTTACAGGCTGAGCAGTCACTGGCATGAGGTGTGAGGTGTCTGTGATCAGCTCAGTGCAGTTCATAATTGCAAGTGTCTGAAATGGACTTAGGAATTTCTTCAGATCCTCAGTGACTTTAACCAAGGATGAGGGGCACAAACCCTCATCAGCATGTGACACTTGGTGGAAGTGCAAACAACAGTGGTATCTTCTGAGAAATTCCACTGAATCTAGTTCAAAACTGACATAGGGGCTTTAATTAAAAGCAAAACACTAATGGAAAACACATCAGCAGGCACTAACATAAAATTCATTGCTATCGTTCCAAAACAGGGGATTTTCCAGGGCACTCTGTCAAATTTATCCCTTCTAGAGTTTGCTCCTTCCACAGCTCCCTGGGTCTTAAACAGCACAAAGCCCAACCACCACCACACTCTCAGGAGTGTGGATCGCAGGACAAAGAAAGGTTTGGGTTGGAAGGGACCTTAAAGACAATCTGGTTCCAACCCCATACCTTTAATTTGGCATAGAAAGAGAGGTAGGAATAAACATGAAGCTGCACTTGAGTGCAAGATGCGGCATAGGGTGGGCCTGAGTTAATTAAAAGCCAAGCAACACCTCTTTGTGTCCATTCACCAAACAAAAACATCCCAGACCTGGTGTGTGTCTGTGTGATCGTGTCAATACAGAGAAACTGAAGTACAGGTTTCTGCATTATGATTGTTTTGAGAACACCTTGTCTAAAGCCCTTACCCTGATGGAAACGACAAAGCAATTCACAGAGATTACTGAAGGGTCCAAAGATTCTCACGTGGTTGCAAATTGCAATTTTTCATGCATTCCTGATAAAGCATCATGATTTTCTAAATAATTCAGAAATTCCAAAGTTATCCCAAATTCATTTTGCCACCAGCTTTAAACTGCACGCTGTTTCAACCTTCTGTTGCATTTCAGACCCTTCCATTTTCCACATACAAGGACTTAAGATTTTATTTGGGCAAATTGCAACAACATGTTGGATTTATAAAGGTAGGATTTGGCGTTGCAGGCTGATCTCCTCCTTACTAGCGGAATAGACCCATCGCCGCACATATTTTTTTCATCAAATGTTTAAACAACCCTGCTCTTTTCAAGGCTTTGTATTAAGCACCAAGTCTGGGAAAACTCTAAACAATGGGATTTTTCTGTCATCTCCAACAAAGAACCCATCATCACCGACATAACAATGCAGTTTAAATATCGTGTTTAACCATAACACAGTTTGCTGCCTCGGTTTAGGCAGCTGGCAGAGAACAATTGGGCACCAGCTAAGGTGGACTACAATGGGACTCATTCAACTTTGCCCATTCAACTTCTGAGATAACTGTGGTTCGGTCCTTGTTTGGCCTCAAGCCAGTGCAAGGATTTTAAAGCAAATGTTTCAGACATTGTATTCACAAAGCCAGGGCTTGCAGAGCAAGATGCCTTTGCTAAGCTGTGCTTTCATTTGTTCAAAAGCTTTGCTAATGAACTTAACTGCAGCAGTGATATTAAGGCTTCATTATTCATATATAAAACATACTTCCATCCCTTCAAAAATAGCATAATTCTGTGGAGCTCAACCTACTCTTTCTAGTGTGTATCATGATGTTGCTCGTCCAGGTTTCTGTTTCATCCTTCTCTTTCACTTTGCTCTGTAATTTCAAGTTGTACAGGGCAATGTATATCTGTATATCTGTACAAACTCAAACAGCAGAAGGATCCCAAGACAGACTAGGACCTGTAGAAATGGGCAATAAGCTCTGAAAGGTTTGTGGTATTGTGCAGGATGTTAATGCTTCAGCACGTCTCAGATAGCTAAATTGGAAATAAGGATGTGAGCAGCTGTGCACTTTAAGTTTCTGCTATAATTTTTAAAAGCCTGCAGTGCTTAATTTGCATTGAAAGGTTTCGTTTATCCTTCATTTAATATAGGAATTGTAGCATTACCCTGAATACATTTTTTTTTTCCAAGGGATGGGCAAAATATAAATAGCTTTTCCATCATGGCCAGTGATTTTTTTCCACTAGAGTTAAATAATTTGATTATAAATGGAGTCCTTAAATGTCAAGGAGACATTGAATTCACCTGAAAACAGGCATTTAGAGAAGCTCATAAAAGCTGTGAGCTGCAGTCAGCTCATCATTCTTTTGGTATGCACTTCATTTAGCATTTACTGACCACCAGATTAATTCTTTCAAAGCACCGTGATTGCTAAGGTCTACTATGAAGTATGGTATGTGCAACAGCATTAGCAAAAAGTCCAGAAATCTGCTATAACCTCTATCTGGCACTGTTGGGTTATAAACTTTATGAAAATTTGCAGGACAAGTCCAATATACATTGTCTTCCTGTGGTCCTGCATTAAGATCTGAGTTCTGTACCTAAAATTTAGCAAGAGCATCACTTGTGCTTTCAGCAAATTCACCATGAAAAGATGAATTTCAGCGATCTGCAGTGAAATGTGAGAGGTTCGTTGCCTTTGGAAAATCTGCCTAAAGAGATCATACGTGGTGAATTTCTGGCTCCACTGGGTACTCACTGAAAAGTCACTGAGCTCCGTGCAAAGCCAGTAGAGGCTGTGGTGTGTATCATGTAGAGATGGGAGGTGGTCTGGACTCTCTCTAAACGCTGGTCTCAGATCAGACTGCAAAGTGGGATTCTTCTCTGTTTGAACCAGTAAAATAATTCTGACAGAAGGTAATAGGAGCACACTCATTCCTTGCACAGTGTGCAGTCCTTATAAATGTCCAAGCATGCAGTGGAGCCTGTCCCATTTGCAAAAGGCTACAGAGTGAGTGGGGTTTTAGAAGCTTTATGCTCCAGTTTCTCTACAACATGTGCCTATTTTTGACCACTGCGAGCAGATAAAACGTGATTCCTTCTCCCCTTTCCTGTAGAACTGGCAGCAACCCCAGGAAGTGATAACAGGAAATTTCCTTGCACATGTTGAAGATGCTAAAGCATGGCAGACACCTGTTTCCAGACTAGAACGGACGTCCCTGTGACAAAGTTGGTCAGAATTTTAATTTTCAGTCAGGTGATTTTAAATTCACATAATCATTAAGGAATGTTGGAAGACAGGTTTGAGGAAGGACACCCAGCACTGCCTGAGCATGGACATGTGCTGTGGGAATGCTCATGCCCATCTGAAAGTCCTCTTTCAAGACCACGCAAGGGGTGATTTTGAGCCACAGCAAAGTCACATGTTGCCCTGACTAAATCTGATTGCTCTCCTCTAAGAGCTAATTTTACCATCCCCTGAATTTGGTTCCCTGCAAAGGACTCTTCCGCACAAATGTTTTAGCAGGTTCCCCACCACACCTGCAGCCAAGTCTAGCAGGCTAGCAATAATGTATTGGATCAACAAAAACAGCATAGTGACATAAAATGTCTCCCTGGTGATGCTAGGTGAGATGATGATGAGTGACACTGCATTTTTGGGACGTCGCTAAGCTTTTCCTGAGTGACACCTATCTCTTCTTGATGTTCATCCCTCATCTCTTCTTCCTCCCTGCCCTCCCCAGCTATGACAAAATCACCTTACTAATAAACCTCCATCTCGAATAACAGGTTTTATTTAGTGTGCTATAAAAACAGTCATTTCTCAGATCATAAAAGGGGCTCAACTGGACTGCATCATTTTGCTGAAGTGCGTTTTCTGGTGGAACGATTCTCTCTTCTAAATGCCACAGTCCTCCACTATCAGTATTTATGTACCAAAATAAAATGCAATTCTCTGCATTTTATTAAGTGTGAATCTACAGTGGAAATCCATTTGGGAGCTGATCCCAAGATTTTATTGTCCCTTGATTTTATACTTTCAAGACATTCTCAACTGTTTTCACAACATCACCAGGCTAACTACAGTATTATTAGAGTACAACAGCATCTCTTTCAGGCCCTGACCAAGTTTAAGTTTGTTTTCTATACACATAAATCAACAGTGGCCCAGATCAGAAAAAAAATGAGCAGCAGCAGTTGTCTAGAAAAGGGGATTGCAAAATACCCCAAGCACAGTTTAATGCTTAAATGATCTCCCAAACTTCTCTAGCTTGTCACCTGAAAAATCAGGTGTAAAATTCAGCTTATGGAGTCCCCAGTCTTCCCCTCATGAATTTGAATATGTAGGTAAAAGCTTTTTAATATAAATTCAGGCCTGGGTTTCGCATCCAGAACAAAACTGGCATCAGGATACCATCCAGGTCAGAAGTGGACTATCCTATACTGAGAATCTGGTCTGAAGAAACCCGTAAACTTCTGAACCAGTGCAGAAATCCAGTGATTTCTACACACAGACTCTCCTTAGGAGCAGAGACATTGAGATCAGACAGTGGTACCACCAGCACTTCAAAGCATTGCCTTCTTAATTGCCCTTGTTCTAGTAACACCTAAGTACATTTCTTTGCTCTACATGATGACAAAGCAAAACCATTCCCTGTTATTGCTTCTTCTTAAGTGCTGATTGCATGTTTGAGTTGAGTAAGTCTATAAAAATACTGACACTGAAGATAGAGTCTCCTGTCCAAGTAGCTTGGCAAAGGGGGTAAATCAAAAGCAGTAGTATATGTTTTAGACCTCAGAGTGCATTTGTCCATTGCTAATGGGGGAAAGTTATGCCTCCTTCTTTTCAAAATGTACTTATTTTGAAGAACTGGTGTTGAAAGAGTTGGCAGAAGGTAAGTGTTTCAAAGAGCTGCTTAAGGAGAGAGAGGAAGATTGGCTAAAGCACGGGTGAACCTGGTATTTGAAGCACCTGAGAAACACATCAAAGGGCCTACAAATATGTGGGACAAGAGTTTCACAGGACGTCCTTCAGTTTGGCAGATACACGGGATTTGAAGCTGAAGCTAGAAAAACTGAGATGAGAAACACAGTTCACATTTTTTAATAGGGTGTATAAATAACAAGAACAGCAATGGTTTCTCTAGAACTGGAAGTTTCTTTTAATCAACGCTGGGTATTTCTTCTAACTGATATGCATCAGTACATGACAGCTATTGAACTTTTTAACAGGATCACATTTAGGCAAATGCCCTCGTACGAGTCATTCAGGAGGTTTGACTAAGGGGTTTTTTTTAGCCATTAAAAATTGGTGACTATGCTTTCTATATACTTTTATATAATATCTCTATATCCTCCAGTGTTTTGTTCAACTTGGTGTTAAGCAATTCCAATAATGTGTCTTCAGCCCCTTCTTTTTGGAGTCTTTTTCGAGACTCTTTTTGGAGTCTATATCCCAGTATAATAAATCTTACTGTTTAGAGTTTATTCTCTCTTTCCAGGGAATCATTTCCGTCCCTAGACATACCTCAGTTCTGGATTCATCCCAACAGTTCCTCCTTACCCTTGGACCAAAAAGAATACTTCACATTTTTAAACGATTCATTTTGCTTGCTCTGTTCCCTGCTGCTGTAAAGTGGTGTGTCCCACTGGTAAAACAGAGATGATTTACTAGGAAAGGCCTTTCTGCCTCGACAAATCCAGAGAGATGTGGTTCCCCCTGGAACAAGGATGGGCAGTGTTGTGCCACACATGGTTCTGCAGCTGTGAGTGCTGCCAAAATCCATCAGCTGAACACACTCAGTCTACCAACACAGCACAGGGAAAGTCACTGTGATTTCTGTTGTCATTCCACTACCCTGGTGGAACAAGGAGTTTTGAGAGGCAAATATATGTGAAATATTCATCCAGACTGACTCTTTCCTCACCAAATAGCTGAGATTTGGCCCTGGCCTTCAAAAGGAGGCACAAGGTACCACCTAATTCGGAACTAAGACTCACAGATGTCCACAAAACACCACAAAATCAAAACATCATGGATTTGATGACATGAAGAACCCTGGAATCAGTTTTAGGCATTGGCTGCTTTGTTGAACTGCCTTTTACTTATCCTTTTTTTTTTTTTTTTTTTTTTTCCCCGCAGTTTTAAATATAGATGAACATATTGATTTGGTCTTTTCTGATTTAAATTTCTCTGCTGTTCTGTATGCTGCATCACAGTCTCAAAACATGAACCCAAATGCAAAGCTCAGAACAGCTGGAGACCTCTGCCTCAATTCAAATGCCACAGTTGGTGTTTTGAGGGGGTTTTTGGGTGTGGGGCAAGAAAAAAGGGCAAAAACTAAATCTCAAACCACTGTACAAAAAGTTCGCATATATTGAAGTCACTGATGCAAAAATTATTCAGTGGCTGCTTCAAACATCCTTCAAAAAAAAAAATTTATTGCACTGTAAGTGAAGTATTTACATACTACTCTGTAGTTATGATGGCTTTTTGTGTTTCCCACCTTTGTTTTGTTTTCCACTACACAGTTCTGCATCGACCCCCTTCAGGAGTTTCTCTCAAGGATACACAGATATCTATTTTTCTGCTACTAGAGAGAAAACCTTCTGAAATCAGTGCAGATTCATCACCCACCCTGCACATGACCTTATCAGCAGTTGCAATGGGTGGCCCCTGTGGAATACTGTGGAAAGGGCAAAGATGGAAAATGTGCACTTTAAAGTGCCAGGGAATTTGGTTCAGTGTGCAGCACTTGTAATTTCTGCTGCTGCAGACTGCTCAGCTTGTTATGGATATCTGAGAATTTGCTTTTTACCTGACTAGAGGTCATGAGATTTATTACAGTAAATTTTTTTTGCCTTTTTTTTTTCCCCCTTCTGGAATGGGTAATTGAGGAGGGTGCCAATATCTGCATGAGTAATATCTCCAGAGATGAAGAGAAGAGAAATGAAGCTTCCTGACACTCCTTTCCCCATATGTAACATGTTTTGCATTTACTCTTTCTCACAAAGGGAATATCTAAAGAGAAAGCAGGACATTGCTAGGCTTTGGAACAAGAGGCATAGTGGGGAAAAAAAAAAAAAAAAGACTAACAAGGCCTCAGGTGGATGTACTACAGCAGGAGACACTAAAAATTAAGTTTTTAGTTTCCTCATCATGTATGTTCCTGTCTGGTGGCATCTACTACTAAACATATTGAGAAGAGGTAATTGTTTCTCTTGGCTTGCATATCGTTCTCCATCAAGAACCATGGATCTACAGTTTATAAAAATATTACTTCTGTAGGTAAAAAAAGTGTTCTTAAATGTTATTTGTGGTGGTGGGAGAGGGGAGTATAAACAAAAAAGCAGAGAAGTAATGAAAGTTTTTTACATCTCTGCATCATGCACACAAAGTAAAAATAACTTGTTGGTACCTAAAGTCTATCTTAAATGAATCTCAAAGCACTTCATGAAAGAAGTAAGAATCATTATTATGCACACTACAGATAGAAATACTGAGGATCAATGACTTGCACAAAGTCTTTTCATATTCTTGACCACCAACAACAGGAGAATTTTATTTTCTCCACCCTCAGTTTTGCTGGTGCCCATAAAGATTCCCATGACCAAAGTCTTCCAAATCATTTTACAAACCGGATGAACATGACTTTGAACAAGTGAATGTCTGTCTGAAGTGCAAACAAACTGGTCTTTTTCTGCTTGAGTCTGAACATGCCATCTAAAGTGTCCACAGGTAACACAGACACAACTGGAATCCTTGTTTGCCAAAGGACTAACAAAGTTCTGTTTCAGTGCAGCAGCACCTTGTCACAGGCAGTCACCTGGGATTTGAGGAAGTCTCATACATACAGAACTCTGATTTCTGTGCTGCAAACACACAAGAGTGGGGTTTTTTTAAGACTTTTAGCTTTGTGAAGGTGTTAAAATGAATTAGCCATGCATCTGCTGTCACAGCACACCTGCTCCTGTTGTGTGCTTATGTCTGCTTGTGAGTGTGTTGGTGGGCATTTAATTTTAAAGAAGGGCTTTTAGTCTCACAGAATGAAACTTGGGGAAGATCCCCAGGCCTCCATCCTTGAGGTAATTACACCAGGAAAAGCTATCGGGTCTATCCACTTCCCATCAAGCAAAGGTGTCAGGCAAGAAGTGACCTTGTGTTTCTGCGGCTCAAACTCCCAGCAACCCATGGCAACTTAAATTAGAACATGTGCAATATAATTAGATTTTCTTCCCTTGCAGACTTGTCATGTTTCTCCTGTCTGAAAAGGAGGGGACACTTCAGACAGAGTCTCGAGCTTAGCAGGGCTGTTTGCTGCTCACCAGGGCTTTGCTTTGAGTGAGAGGAGGGAAAGGCTGAGATTAAAGGAAAAACTTGGTGATTTCAGCTCCTGTCCTCCAGGAACAAGAGTTTTTAGTCATGAACCACAGAAAGTGAATCCTGGATTTGGAGACAAAATAAGAAATTCAGGTCAGGATTGAAATCTGAGTTTCCTTCACGTGACTTGAGTTGTTTGTTGCCAAGCTTGCCAAATTTGGAATGATTCTTATTAAGTATTGCAGGAATGGGCCCTTCAGCCCCATCTGTAGAAAAGCTTGTTGCAGACCATCAGTCAGGGCAGAGTGTCCTTGGAGTGTGGCTCTGGCCACCAAAATCTGACCAACACATGGTTTAGGATCCTGGTTTCGCTCTACAGCCCATGAGGACATCAGAGAAGACAACAGAGCAGGCTAACTCACTCTGCTGACCACATAGGACACCTGAGAAGATACTTCAGGCACCTAAGCTAGATATCTGAAGGGAGGCAGGATTAACATAGTGCAGTTTACCTCAGTGTCTCATAATAAACTTTTAACCCCTTTCCTGCTGCTCCATATCAGACTCTAAAGGGCTGAATGGTGCCTTTACAAAAATCTTTAGGAAAGACTTCCCAACAATAAAAGGTAAAGAGGCCCAAACTGTTTCTGACAAAGCTTTCAAGTTTTCCATTTTTTTTGGTTGGGATTTTTTGTTTGGTTGGGGTTTTTTTCCATAGAGATCCTTGAAGGTCATTGAAAATACATTTTGATTACAATAAATTATCATTTATTAAGGGGTTGCCTAATGTCATCATTCCTGTCTGAAGAAGAGTATTTTTCACCATCAAGTGTGGCAAACAAGTTATAACCCACCATCAAGTTATAAGACCATGAAGTCTTAAGCTGAAAAACTATTCTTCCTTTTGGAGATGAACCATGGAAAAGCAGACACCACAGTCTCTACCTTTTTCTTCAATGCTACTAGGCAAGAAAGTATTTTGAAAACAAAAACAAACAACAAACCTGTTTACACAATTGAACTAAACTCAGACTTTTTTTGTAAGTTAACAGAAGTTCACATTTCCTCATAGTCCCTCTGAAAATGCCACATTATACCAATGAGCATTTGAAAACAGAGCAAATCTGTTACCAGGATTCAAACTGGTCATGCTGTTCAGATGACCACACTTCTAGCTTCTTGTTCAAACTTTTATTCAGTGTCCTGAGGTTTACTCATCAGTAAAATCTTGAGTTATGGATATTCCATTAACCACAGGTTAGCACAGCTGACCACAGGAAGAATACAACTGAGCCAGCTGCCCACGGAGCAGCACCATCACCTGCCTCTGGGCATCCTTCGCTTCTGTTTCTTCAGTAGGTTATTTCCCACAAGAGCACCTCTGACCCATTTGTGGTCCTTCCAGAGAGGCTTCATCCCATCACCACACCTTTAATGAGCAGTGCATTACTCAGTCCTGTAAGCCAAGTGCAGATAATGGCTGGGAGACTAGAAAGGCTTTCTAGAAGGCTGTGTTTTCGACTCTTGGTCAGTATTCCCCAGGCTTACAGGTTCAGCAGAGAGGAAAAAAAAACAACATATCATCATAAAAAGTGCTAGGAAGAGAATGTTCCAACGTGTCAGACATTAAACCTGAGCGTGGGGAGTAGGAGTCTCCGCACAAATGTGGACAGTGGATTTTGGCCACACTGATGCTGGACCAAGTCTTGGCCCTTACTTGGGCATCCTTTGGAGCACCAACACACCCTCTTCTTTCTTCCAATCACCAATTTATCATTCTTCCACTTCTAACTGTTTTACCCAGAAACAGCCCTGAGGACTGTGGTAGTAAGCATGGTCTAACTGACCTAGGATTTTGGAAATAACTGCTGTGTTCTTGTATCCGTCACTGACTTCAGCATTCCCTGGTCTTTGAGATGTTCAGGGACAGTCTTCTGCAATGTAATTACTGGGAAACACTGAACCACAAATTTGGTAGAGTCTTCTACTAGTATTAGATAAATCATGATTTTAGTAAAGAAAATATTTCAGAGGGTTATTCAGAGAAGGCCCTGCTGAAGTGAGGGGATCTGCACTGTTTCCTCAAAGGAACACAGACTGGAAAACATTAAAAGAACAAAGCTTTGGATGAAACTCATTAAATTTTGACCATTTGAGTTCATCACCTTCTCTGAAAACCCTGTCCCATCAGAAAAAGGAAAAAAACAAACAAAAAAACCAAAAGAAGACTTTTCCAATAAGTAAGGGGAGCAGTTTAGGCTACAGTGACCTGATTTCCATTCCTATCAGGGCAGCAACCTCAGAACACACACTTCCCCCACTAGCAGGTTGGGTCAGCAGTAGACAAGATGCAAAGTTTACTTGAAGTGTGTGCTAATCCTACTTGTTTTTTGGTCAAGCAGTAAGAGATAATGCAAAAGTACTTTTTGTTAGCGAACTGAAGAAGCAGAGCTAAAATCTTTCCCTTCCAACCAATATACCCTGATAGGAAAGGAATAAAGAATGGCCCTTTGAGGAGAGAGAGGCTTAGTTCAGGAGTTAGTGAGGGAGCCTCAGAGGCATCAGAGCAGCACAAAATGCCTTCTGAAGCACACTGGGGTCATAGGTGCCTGTTTAAATTTTCTGCCCACGCTACGGTAACACGCGCAGCAAACAAAGCCAGGCTGCTCTCTAACAATCTTGTCTCGGAACCAGCGTCAGCTTGGGGAATATAGCTGCAAAGCTTTGGTGTAACTCAAATGAAAACATGAAGGTTACTAGGGATACGAAGAGACTCATGGAGCAATTAAATAACCAACAGGCACACACCCCCACACACACAGCCCTCATTTACTCAAAACCCTGACAGTTGTTTATTGAGAAGTAGGTGTTGACGGTTCACTTGTCTTGGATGGATTTCTCCCGGAATAAACACCAGTGCTTTCAAAGTGCCTGATCCCATTTTCTTGTAAAAGAAAAACTTTAGAAAAGGAAAAAAAACCAAAAAAACAACACACCAACCTTTAAAAACCCCACAAACACTATATACAGAGCGGGTATCATTACTGCTGAGGGAACTCCATGTATGGGAAAAGATTGAGCTACAAGAGTGTTTTGGAAAATGAAGAGTTATTTCGCAACAGGCCGTGACATCTCCCTCGGTGAAAACTTGCCCAGATTCTGCAGATTGCTTTGCAGATGGAAAAGGGACAATGTCTGATTGCAATATACTCTCAGATAAAGTCAAGTTTGACTCGATCTGGAAACTTTCCCTTCCCAGGAGGCCAACATTGAGCACCAAAGGCATTTATGCTTCCTTGAGCCAATCTTTATATTCAAGTGCAGGTGCAATCAATAACATCAGTGTAATCTCCATTGTAAAGAAGAGCCTACAGGATGCCAAATGGCTGAGCAAAATTCCCCTTCTCAGTCCCAGTACTTTGCTATCAACAGCTGAAGAGATGGCTGACTTTTCACAACAAAAATAGGAGGAAATGGATGAAATGAAAGGAAATTCAGGCTTAATATTAGAACCTGCTGACAGCAAGATGTATTAAGTTATAGGGCAGCCCACAAATGCAACAGGAAACCTACTTTTTGAATGTTTAAGACTAGAAAAATTAATAGAGAATGAAGAAAATGTTACAGGGAGCAACTGTGCAATGATAGAAAGAGAGACATCACGGTGAAATATCCCCATCTTTCCCATTCTTCTCTTCCATGTTTCAGCAGTAATCCCAGAGTTTCTGATGCTGGCAGAATTTTATTACATGTAGTGAAAACAAGGTTGTTCTGATACAGGTCTGAGAAAGATTTGATGGTCAGAAGGGGCAAGACTGAAGATGCTGGGCAAGTGTGGCTCTCAGTAACTACACTGAGCTGCTGGGCTTGCACTTCAGTGTGTGTATGAGCCCACATTTACAGGACTCTAACTGAGGAAAGTGCACTATAAGGATCTCATTCCTGAATTTCCTTGCATTGGAAATGTAGGCACATTAATCCAGAGTATTATCTATGTTTGCAGTATCAAGCCTGTAGCCAAAATCACAGAATAGTTTGGGTTTGAAGGGAGCTTAAAGCTCATTTCATTCCAAACCCATGGCCAAGGACACCTTCCAATACACCAGGTTGCTCAGAGCTCTATCCAACCTGGCACTTGGCAATCCAGAGATGGGGTATCCATGTGATTCTTCTTTCCTTACTCTTTGATTTGACTCCAAGTGTGTTTATAACCATTCTTATCCATACATAATTTTTGGGAGATGTGCATTAGCAAAACCCTCTGAAAACACATCTTTTGAAGACATAATTAAAAACTATCACAAGGTAAAATTTAATTTTGGGGTCTGAAATAATTTTGTGGGGTTGCTGCTGGGTTTGCCTCACTACCTGACTTACCAGTCAAAGCAACCAAGCAAATAACTCATCTCACACACACATTTAAGCAGTCCTTACACACTTGCTATGTGCATTCTCCAGGGGACCTTTAGATGCTGTTTTGTACACAGTGCAGCATGTGCTTTCAGTGGTGTGAAATAAAAAGGTTAGTGCCACGGCAAAAGTTCCAAACACAGAAAATACGGCTCAAGATGCATAAATAATTAAACAGTGTGCATTTAAAACATGAGCCATTAAAAACAACCTTTGTAAGGAAAAAAACCCCACGAATCTGTAGGATGCGAGTTAATCTTTCATAAGGCAAACCTTCAGATGGTTGCTTCTTCATGGGCACTTCACAGTGCTCTGTTTCCTTTTGAACCAAGCATTCATACAAAAAAGCGTTTTGACAATCCCACTAGGATGCTCATCCTCTGTGTTCAGAGAGAGATTTATAAAGATCACAAGGAAGGATTGTGAATATAATGATCCCAGGGATTAGCCTTTCTTCCAGCTCTGGTAGGGCAGTCCTCTGGATCTATCTGAAATCAGAGAGGGGGCTCTTGACTGTGAGCCAGCGTGTGGCTTTCTTCTCACTGACACTGTCCCTTCCCCACCTACTCTCATGTGCTTGCAATACTTTAAATGCTTAAAAGTTTAAACCAGTTGTATATTAGCTCTCACCCTCCCTGTCAAGGAAAATGAAGGAATCTCCATTAAGAGTAAGTGAACTGTTGCTCTCCATCAGAGTGGATCTACTCCTGGCAAGTGCTGTTTAAGTATTGATAAAGGAGCTTATTTAACCTTCTGGAAAATCAAGCCCAAAGGATAAGAAGAAGCTTATTCAGAGGAAAGAAGATTTTGTGATTAAGACACTGGTTAAGTATTTAGAAAACCTCTTGTTTCCTCTTGTTCTTTTGTACCCTTTTTGACTTTGAGCAAGGAACTTGATCATTACCAGCCAAAACACCAGAAGAGATCATCTCCTATTTAGGCATTTAGAAATGGATTTAATACAAGCTGGGCTCACTCCCTAGTCAATATGTCTCATCTGGGAACATAGTCAGCACCCACCCAGAACATTTCTGTGGTCAGTAAGAGAGAAAAAGAGACACTTATGATCAGTATTAGGCCAATGAAAAACCCAACTTGTGCTCTGAAGGTCCATGGGCTATGGCTGGAGTATAAGGATAAAAACCCTTCAGAAAATAAAACTTTGCAGACTGTTGCCCCAAATGCTGTTGCTTTCTGTTCAAAAAGGATAGATACAATAATCCTTCACTTGCTACTTAAACTCTGTTTTGTCTTTAGTCTATGAGATCTGAGGAGCAAAACCCAACTCTCACAGTGTCTACCACAATGGGGGTCAGGTTTAGTTCAGATCCTCTCACACTGCCTGAATACAGTAGAGACACACATATTTAACTGAATTAACTGCTTTAACCCCTTGTGTCCAAGGACCAAAGGAAAGGGCAGTAACATCATAAAAGCAGTTGGAATAGTATTACTTCTGTAAGAAGAGCAAACCAGCATGCAGGAGAAACTGTGCACTACCCATCATTATTTCCACAAATTTTTACGCATGTGAACTTCTAGGTAACCACATTGCTTTACAGAACATATAAAATAAGAATAAATAAAAAATGACTTAAAGCTTTTCATAAAAACAGTACACTAGCAAAGAAAAAAACCTGAAAGATCTCATGACTTGGTGAGTTTGTGAGCATGGCCTAAATTCAATCCATTTCTGCAAACAGATTAATGGTAGAGGCTTTAATTACATGGTCACATACTGCTCTTTTCTGCAAGGCCCCTGCTTCACCAAGTGCCAGCGAGACATTTTAATTCCTGTAACTTTATAGTGCATTAATCATGGGTGATGAGGCCATGAATCAGTTATGCAAGTCATCCCAAATACATACTGATGATATCTGTAAACCATCACCACCCACCACGCATATTCTGATTATCCACCTGTGTTACAGATGAGCTATTCTGGGATTGTTTTAAACAGTTCTGAGGACATTTTTGTGGTTTTTTCAGTAGCACAAGGATATCTGACCCACCATCCTCATAATATCACGTGCCTCAGCTTCCATGTGGTCATTTGTGAAAGGTCCATTAAGGAAAAAATGTGACAGTATAACATTTAATACCTTCAAGTGGTGACCTAGGACAACATTCTGCATGGAAAAAAAACTACCACAGTACCTTTAAACACAAGTTATATCAAACTACAAATGCAGTTAACCCTTTATGTGGTATTTCTAAGCCCAAATCTTTGTGATTAATTTTAAAAAAAAAGCTCTGTGACAACGTAATATGGTTGGAAAAAATCTCCTTTGTACAAGGTACAATGTTACTCCTTATAGTTTTACATCTATGTACAAGCAAAATTGTCAAGATTTCAACATTTTTGCCTTTTTTTTTAATTTAAATTCTTTATATTTGGTACTGCATTAAGTACAAGGAGCTTTCTTTAGTTACAGTAGATGGGGTAATAAAAAGGTAAAGACAAGTAGATTTACTGCATTTCATTTCTATTTGTCATACAGAGACATGTATACAGGTTGTTCCAGCTATTGGTGTTACCCTTTCTTACTGGTGGCTTGAAATCCACCACTCACCAAGTCATAAATATTACATTTGGAAAGACCTCTCAGGCCATTCAAGTACCCTCTTGCAATAGGTAGAGTGGTCTCTACTGAATATTCACAAGCATAATTCAATTTTGCCATCAGAAGGGTCATTTGCCTCCTAATTACCATGGAAAGAATGCAACAGACCACTAGCTCTTCACCACAACACATACATTATTTCCCAGTATACTCCAATATATGGGCACATAAATTATACTTGCCTATTTAGTTCACTGCTAAAATGTCTAGCCATGAGTACACTGTCCAATAAACCCTACAGCTGACACAAAGTCTCAAACAAGAAACTCCTCCCTGTGTTTTAATGTCGAATTTCAAAGTGTACAGAGAGTCAACAGCAGCTTTTCTTTCAAGGGTACTGATACTTAAAATAATTGCCTTTCAAAAATCCTCTTGTACCAGGATTTTAGAGAAGGAAAAAACAAGAAACAATGGCTTTGGAGTAATTCATCTCAGAGAAAGAAATTAGAACAGGGTTCATATTTTACAGTGATTTACATCTTGTGCAACCCCATTACATTTAATGGGACTACTGAAGGTCTGTGTCAACATGGAGTGTGACTCTCCAGGCTTAAGTGCTGTGATTCATGGACTGGGTTGCTGTGGTCTCTGTTTTATGATAAGACTTTATCTCCAAGGACTACTGATACAGACTTATTTTTTCTTTTTAATTATTTTTTATTTTACTTTATTTTATTTGGTTGGTGGAGGGGAGTTTGTTTCTGCTTTGTTTCCTTCTTTTGGAATATTCAAGGGGACAGCCAGTTTGTCAGATGCCCACATTTCATGTGTTTTGCAGCCACGTTTTTTCTAAAGGGAGTACCTGGACTCTTGGCATGTATATTGTCATGTTTTTTGATGGCACACCTCTTTATTATAGACCATATAGAATGTAAAGCATTCAAAAGGGAGCAGTACTGCCTGAAAACAAAAACTATAGGATAAGGCCAAAAGTGGCAGTATTTTATAAATACATATAGTGATATTCTCCCTCTCTTAATTGCTTTCTCCCTTTTTCTTTTATCCTACATGGGCCTGGAATGAGCATATATAGGTTTATATTTCTTTTCTTTTTCCTGTAAAGATTTATCATATTAAGTTACTAGCACGGATGAACCAGAGATTCCACACAGCTTTTGATGCTGTTGAAACGACAGACTGCAAAAATCCAAGATACTATTGAATGAAATAGTTTTGGTGCCTTTTTCCATATCTCAGAAGGGTTGTAATGGTATAATGAATATTTAACATTTCTATTCTATTTTTATTAGAGTTTGTAGCACCTTATAAATTAAAAGGAACACTTCCTGCTTTGTCCCATATATATATTTTTCAGGGCTTGGAGTGTAAACTGCTAGACACCATTTAGAAACTATTCTGAAAGGGGAAGAATACTCTAGCAAAATCACTTCAGGTTAAATATATGAATAATTCTGTGGGATATTTTGTGACTGTAATTTCCAAGGAAGACCACAAGCACATTTCTCACTTGAAATGCAGTACACAAGCCCCCCTCCCACCCATGAGTTTCCACTAAAAAAGAAGTAATAAATCTATAAAGTCACTTGTGTTTCACAAAGAAACTAGTGCATGTAGGAAACAGATATTTAACTCTCCACCAGCTTTTTTTCTCTAAGGGCTGGTGAATTTACAGTGGAATATTCCAAAGGAAACTACGCTCAAGTTGTGCTGGCACAGAAGCATTTTCTACCCTGGCAGCTGCTGGAAGCACCACGTCCTTTCTCTAGGTGCACATACTATGCAAGAGTGGGAAGAAATCTAATCTGGGAAACTCTAAATTAAGGCTTGCCTACGCTTCGTGCTTAGCTGAGGCTCTAAATTTGTTTTTGTCTAGCTATGACTATTGTCATGCAAAATCTTACTTCATAGAAACTTATTTGTGTTTTGAACTTGCAATTCCTTACCCAGAATAAGATTTAAAGGTTGGACTCAGTGATCTCAGAGGTTTTTTCGCAACCTGAAAGGTTCTGTGATAAGCAGACAAATACTACCCTTTTGGAGTACCACTACCAAAGACTATGGACAATCCCCTCACAAGTGGTACCTGACTGCTCATTGCCTTTCACAGCAGAAGTCAGATACTACAGGCTTTATGGAAAGACTGTTTTTCTCCACCAAACTGGACACCAGTTCATTAAAATCAGGCAAAAGAACCCCCAAGCCAAGCACAGAGGCTTGAAGCATTTCTATGTGCTTTCCCATTTCAAATGGCAAGTGCTTTGGATCATGTCACACCATTGACCCAGCACCTTCCTAAATATGTGTAAAAAGATATTCAAGGCTCAGTTTGAATGTCCTGCCCTATGACTGGGTGCAGGACCAGAGCTTGCTGCTCCTCTGCAGTTTGCTTCACTCACCCTTTATTAATGGTTTCCCTTTCTCCCCACTGACACCTCCCAGCGTGAGCACAGAACCTCCAGCAAGCTCTGTGACCTTTGCAGAGCAAGGAGGGGCAAGAGAGGAGAAGGAGAGTTTAGAAGTGGGTTTGATCTACTCCACAGAAACTGACCACACTGTGAAACAAACAGCTGCACAGAAGACAAAGAGGGTCTGAGAACGGAAACCAATATATTCTGAAGGCTGGGAGTGGTTAAACGCGATGAAGAGCCACAGCAGCTGACGGGGAGGGAGCTGGGAGCAAGAGGAGGGAGTGCCCCGTCACATGCATTTGACATATCATCATTTTTCAATAGTCACATTAAGAACAAGAAAACCACAGAGTTTCATAATTTGTCAATTAGTTTAAGGGGAAGAAGAACTAAAAAAAAGAAAACCCAAACTAAACAACAAAACACCCAAGGTTAAAAGAGGAATAATAAAAATATCTCTGAACCACAGAGAATTGCAAGGTGACCTTCTGACAAAATCTGGGGTGAGCAACCCATCTCTTGTCTTCAGATGTCATTCATTTCCTAACTCAGTCTTTGCAAAGGAAGGACAAAAGGCAGCTTCTTGAGTCGTCTGCAGAAAGATGAACAGAAAAAGGACTTTCTGTTTGTACTGCTGTATTCCTCTTTTTAGAATAATAAGTGAATAGAGTGATCAGAAGTGACTGCCTGGGGGATTTTTGTCTTTCTGTTTTAGTGCATGTCTCTCCACATTGAGTGTAGGATTCTTGCAAATAAAGTGGAGGGTTTGCACAGAAGAGACTGGACGGGGGAAACAGCCAAATTGATTGCACACCCATCAGTTCACACACAAACACTGCCAAGTGCCTGGAGTACACAATCCAAGAAAGAGAACAGCACATTGTGTTCCCTTGCAGCAGTTGAACTTCCATCATAGACACTTCTTGTAATAATTGCTCATATTCAAGATACAAATCTGATTTTTCAAATAACCTTCCCTTGATCTTTTATAACAGTTTTAGTTCCTAGATCTCAGGCACCTCATAAGTGTCAAGATCTTTGATGGTATTTAGGAGGAGAAATACTCTTGGAAATTATGAAAATGATGATGTCATTTGGTCTATGTCACCCATCCCATGAGGGGATAATGTTGCAATCTCATTCAGACCTCCCAAATTCCAGTCTCTTCCTTTGCAAATTGCTGTCAATTTTAAATATGTATGTGTAATGAGATATAAACTGTCATGTCTCATGGTATAAGCCAAACACTGAATGGAGGCAGTGGATAAAAGCTATTTCTCTTATGATCAAATTATGTTTACTATTATTGTCTATTATGTGGTTTCTTGCATGCTCCTTTGAAGCATCTAGTGTTGGCTACAGTTGGTAATAGGAAACTTGTAATAAGACAATAATAAGACTTTGACTGGTGTAACAGTTCCTATGTTCTAATGTTTAATAAATTGCAAGAGTTCTAAACAAACAACTCATTTACTCAGTATTAATATCTAGGAAGCTTTCCTGAGTGAATGAAGGCCAGCCTTTATTGAATTCAAGCTTTCATCATCAATAACAGAAAAAGGTTCAGATTCTCATATGCTTAGTACAATAGCAACTTTCTGAATATGAACGCATACATTTAGTGATGAAATAAAATTCTCTGACACTGCTCCCAGCTCTGTCCTCCAGTTGCAGCAGAGACTCTGGACATAAGGCAGCCAGCTGAGAATTTTGAGACAGTGTTAAGTATCTCCTGGACTATGGAAAATGTTCTGCATCTCCCAAGATGGGATTAGCACTTCATAGACATATGCAACACCATGGGATAAAAGCTATTATTACCTCTTAGAAAAGGTTTCCCACAGAAGGGTAGCAATGATGCACCTGAGTCAGAAGCGCAATTAGCAATTAGAAAGCATCTGAAGTCATAAAAAAGTGGTGGTGCAAGTCTCTATGAGGATGTTGGTATCTTCAGTGTGTAGATATGGCACTTAGGGACATGTTTTAGGGTGGACTTGGCAGTGTTAGGTTTGTGATCATACTCATTGATCTTAAAGATCTTTTCCAACCTGAACGATCTAATGATTCTATGATTCAAATATATCAATTTCTTGAACTACTCCTTGAAGAGGGGCAGTGATGTTTTTCACATCCTCAAGCCAGCTAATGAATCTCACCAACTTTTCTCCAATTTTCCCTTTTGTTGGAAGAAGGGTATGACCTCAGTAACTAAAATTGTGAATGATTCCAGTTTAAAAACAAAACAAAAAAAAATTAAAAGACTTTTCAGGAGGGAAAAAAAAGGACTTTATGATAACATTGAAGTTATAAAGAGATTTTTGCACTGCTCACAGTCTATCAAAAAACAGTGAGTAATGGTAAAGTGGGAAAAACACATTTTGCTTCAAGGCCAAGGTTTCACAGGTCATCCTAAAAGCTCTAGCTGTTTTTTTTCTTGCTGAAGAGACCCCTTAGGCATTCTCTGTACCTGTGCTGCAAGTGAAGCTCCTCTTGACATCAGCAGGAGTGTGTCATGCAGGAGAGAAAACTGCACTGAAAGGCCTCTCCTTAATGGGACAGTGAGTTTTTACAAGCAGAAAGAATGCCTTAGCTCCAAAAGTGTAAAGTATCCTCAACTGAGAGCATTGCACAGTGAATTTCCTGGAGGCAACCTTTGCATAGGAAACCCCATTACTGCAGGGTTTGTGTTTCCCTTCTCCAAGGAAAGCAGCAGGTTAAAACTCACCTCAACCACCATATTAATGAGGGCAACCTGGAACGAGCAACTACAGACAGAAAATTCACCCCTAGTTGAGGCAATGCACATACTACCCAGTCAGAAACAGCTGGATGTGGCAAGAGTATTCTGTCCCCCCTAACTGAAGAGAATCAGATTTATCTGAGGCAGGAGTGGGAACCAAAGAATGGCGAAACAGCCTGTGGTGCAGTATCATGGGAGCCTACAAATTACATGGACAAAGAATCTAGAAAAGCCGCATGGTAATGACATCCCTGATCCGTCCTATGCCATCTGGTTGCACCATTCCTGCTCCACACATCAGGCTGTGCATGCAGAGTGATATAGGCAACATATTGCTATCTTTGGGATCAGTGGTGCAGAGACCCAGTGCAGGCACAGCGTCTGCAGCGACACATGTCCACACAGCCCCTCCACTTCACAGAGCTTCTGCAACATAAATTCAGCCAAACCGGTGGTGAGAAATGCCAGGATTGCTCTGTCAATGCTTAGGCAGCAGCTGCTGGACACTCAAGAGTAACTATCCAAGAAGAAAACAGATCAGGAGAAGGTAGACTGATAGCAGACAACTGGCAGGGACCAAGGCTTGATGAATGGTTATACTTCTCTGCAATTATATAAAGAGTGGCAAATACAACCTTCTTTGGGAATCTTGTGTCTACTCACTAAGGCGCTACAAAGCTTCCCAGCTAGTATGTGGTCCAAGATCAGCCAACACCACCAAATGAAGCCATCTTGCGTTGTGGGTGTGACTGGGACATCTAAGATACATCTCCTCCCTGTGGTCCATTGAAAGACAACAGACTTTCCCGTGCTGTGGAACCTGCCAGAGGCATTCACTCCTTCTGTTGATAAGGGAGGGTATTTAAGATGGTTAAGCCCCTATGTTAAACACCACAGCACCTCACCTCAGCTGTGGACTGAGCATCGCTCCAAGCGGCTCTGAGCACACTTCCACCATGATGACAGGCTCATCTTCTTGAGTGACAGGGCTAGACTTGAGGAATTTGGATACACTACACAGGAATCCGCTATTAATGGGATATGCAAGAGGCACAGGTCTAAACCAAGTAACACCAAGTGATGAAGAGAATTTGGAGTGGTGCCAGAAAGGCTACAGGACAGGAAGAAATGAAAGATGAAAGTGTTTTTAGCACTGTCTCCACATGCTCAACAAGGATTTTCTCAAGAGTCTTTGCTTTAAAAATGCTCTGTGATATAGAGCATTTTTTCCAGAGCTGCCCTTTATCATCTGATCAACAGAAAGAATCAAGTTGCTCTGCCAGTTGGATTAATCCTTTCTAAATGGCTCATTTCTGGTTTTATTCTTAAGATGCAATTCCACTAAAATCTGTGAGATGATGGGACTTTATACCAGAGTAACACAGGATTTGGCCCATCTTTACCGGTACCTGTGCCCCTGAAGAAATGAGAGGGATGTTCTCAGGTCCTCCTTTCAAAACACAGGATGCGTCAACAGTGTGGGAATACAATTCAAACAACTGAATCATAAATGATGTAAAGCAAGTACTACCAGAAAACAGGTCTCTGTCCTATACATTAAGGGCTGCTGTTCCACAGCAACTAGGAGTCCCACAGAGGGATGTGTCTTTCCTAGGGCATCTGAAAATGAGGTGCTGGAATGTGAACAAATCAACCTAGGCTTCCTTGACAGTGAATGGAGGGGAACAGGTACCCCAGAGGACAATGTGCATCACACTGAAACAGGCACCTAAGGCATGTCAAAGGACTTGCTCCCTGGGGAAGCCTTTTTCCTACTAACTAAAAAGGGAGTCCAGGGTGACCAGTTCAACCTAACTTCAGACATTGAAAATTGTGTGAAATGAATCACACACATAGAGGGACTAGTAGGCCATCTATCTTTTATAAGTCATAGAGCTTTAATTTTTACCCAGCTACTCTTTTGTTGAGCCCAATAACTTTTGTCTAAAGTGTTTCCTCCAGAGAGGCCTTCAATCTTGAAGACATCAAAAGATGAGCAATTCATCACTTCCACTGGCCCCTTGTTTTAGTGATTAACCACTATCACTGGGAAAAAAACACTGCTGGTTCCAATTTGCCCTTGGTTAACACTGTGTTTCCCTTTGCCATTTTGAAGAAATTGCTGCATTTCCTGTCTGGAAGTGCTGATGCAGTTTCATATTGCCAAGTCTGAAGGCCAAGTGGTCCAGCCCTTTTCTTCCCTTTCAAAAATTAAGATCTTTGTGCAAACTTCCACCTACGTAGTAAAAGGACTGCTTAATTTTTTATGTTTAACTAGGACATGCTTTAATAAGATCAGTGTCTTTGCATGCCCCAGCTTCCCATGGATCTGAAAGAATGCTGCAAATATTAATAAATTATGTCTCAGCATCTCTTAAAATAAATACTGCCACACACCCTTCAGAAACAGAGAAACTAAAGAGCAGAGAAGACAACTGACTCAGGTCTGGAGCAGAGATGGGAGATGGGAGAAGATGCTCTCTTTCCTGATTTATAACAATATCTTTTAAGCACGCCTTTTTTCTTTTCAACTGCAACAGGACATACACGTATTGGAGTGGAGAAATTTTATCTTCAGTGCTTAGTTTCCAATACCCAAGAAGCACCTTTTTGTTCTCTTTTACTACTTACAAAAGAAACCATTTCCAGCCTCTGACATGGGCTCCATGGCATTACAATATATACGTGCTGCAATAGCCAACAAGTTTCAATCATCATTTGAGATAAATTTTGATGAACTTCAATTATTTTTACCTCTACATCAGCAACCATACCAAATCTCAAATAAATCTCTGCATTTGCAGATAGAAACTGGACAGTGAGGAGGGCAGTTACTCAAATCACTAACAAAAAACACAAGGGACTGTAGGAACACTAAATATATTAGAAACAGCTATTTGGCACAAGTTTCTATTCCCTTTATTCAGTTGCCATCGTAGGTGAAAACCCTATTGCACCTTGCATGGCACAATCAAATAACAGAAACGGTATTCCCAAGTTTTATTTTTTTAGAGCTCCATCTTACACAAACACAGTGAAAGAGTATCATTGAAAACATCTCCATATAAAAAGCTCCCTCAGCTATATATAGATGCTAAATGGAGTTAATCATATCATGCAGATAACATTTCTATGATCAGCTTCCAGATACACCTAGTAACAACAGGGTTCCTGCCAATTTTCAAGCTCTTTCATAATGGATGATAACAGGAGTTATCTTAAAGCATAAACATCTCTTCTGGTCTTCAGTTCTGTTGTTCAATTCTGATATTTATTACAACTATGTGTGTTGTTTTTCCTGCTTCATACTGAATATTCCTCCTGTAGAACTTGGCACTTTAACAGATTTTGTTATCACTATGCATGTCTAGAGCAGAATATGCTGCTTTAAATGGTCCCCACCCACCATTTGGATGATACAGTGACCTAAGAACTCTGATGAGAGTCAGAGTAAGAAGTACTCTTGTATGTACATGTGCACACACACACTCTCTTCTAAATACTACTACTACTTGTAATTACATCATTATTATTACTACATTTTTCCATATATGTATTTTAGCACATTTAGCTTTTGAGGAACTGTCTTAAATGGATAGTGAAATTGTTAAACACCTGCAAGACAGAGCTCATTGGGTGTGCTTTTATGCCAGCCATGACAAAGCCTGACCCTCAAGCGCAGTGCAAACTACTTTTATCCAAACTGTTCAACCAAAACATAGATTAAATGTCCATACACTTTGCCAGGGTGTTTAGTGTGCTTTGGATGAAGGTCATAATAAAAGTACTAGTTTTATTATTCCACAGTTTCAGCAGATGGTCTGAACTATTAAGAATCAATTTGAGCCTATTAAGAATGTCATCTATTCTATTTCCAGACAATATTGCAGCAGTTCAACCTCATTACTTATCTGTCACTATAAAGAGCAGATAAACCTTCATCCATCATATCCAATGACTTTTTGCCCACAATTCTTGATATATTTTTCCTAGATTTCCTTCTTCTTCTTTCCACACCACCCCCCTCCCCTCCCCCCAATTATTCCTCTCCTTTCATTTCTACAGCAGTGTGGGCATCCATTCTTTATTTCCACACTCCAAAATATATATAAGAATATTTAGTCTTCATGTAATATATTTCCCAAAGATTCAAAAAGGACATCCCAAAGGACAAATATATCTTTACATCCATTACTAAAATGAGCCACCCGAGGTATGTAGCCATTTGCCTACATAATATTTAAAAAAATTGTTATCTCTGAAGGTAAATAAAGAAATCAATGCTGACACAGCACAAGCTCCACTTTTGAAATCATGCAGGGTCCCACAATCTCCAGGAGCGCTCTCTTCCCTTTTTTCTTGCAGTTGCTGCTCTAGCTTTTTATGCCAATCATTCTTAAAAATGTTTTCCAGATATTTATTTCCCATTTTTGCCTTGGCTCAAAGCTGGTTTTCCTTAGAAATTATGAATATTATTTATGCCAATTCTGACGTAAAATTCGCATAACTAAATCTTTAGAACATTTCTTTTATTCGAGGAATGAGTGGTGCTTCACACTCTAACTTAATTATCAAAAGTCATCAGTAACTTATTTCTAAATTTTTAAAAAAGCAGTCTGATCTTTGGATATCCTCTTTTGAAGGATTGAGGTTCTGATCCATATTACATACTCACATCTTTCTTTTCTCTCTTTTGTAAAACTAGCCACAAACTAAGTAATTGCCAGTTGTGTATGAGGAGGATTGAAAACTTCCAGGGATGTTCAGAGACATTAATTTTATCCATCATGCTTATATAGTGCTTAATTAAGGTGAACTTGTTGAAACAAAGCTATCATTGACAGCCACAGCTACTGTATTTATTCATGTTTATGGATAGATGAGAAATAGTCACTTAAGTTACAGTCATCCAACAAGTCCCCATGTGTCTACAGCTGTGATATACTTTATTGCATGAATTGAGAGGGGAAAAAGAAAACTTTGACTATGATAACTCAATCACATTAGGAGAAAAAAATATGTGAGGTATATTATCTATCTATTTTTATATGACAACATAGAAAGAGACATTTAAAACAAAAAAAGTGATGCTTTGAGTTCACTAAAGAGATATATTTGCTGATTTCTAATACATCTGACACTTTAGGGGAATATGACTTTTTTTTTTTCCCATCACAGAGAATGTCTGAAACATGAGAAGCATCAATCAATACCTGCAGATCCTTGAGAGGCAGCATTAAATAAGAGAAAAGATCGTTTCCTTTTCTGCTGTGTTCCACTATGAATGTCTACGTGGAATGTCTGTGTTCCAGACAAGATAATTAATAATTAATGAAAGTAGAGACAGCTTGTTTAGAGAAAGCGGGGAGCCCACGAAACTGAGCAGTGCATGATGGCTTCATTAAAAAAAAGTCTGAGCACCATCTTGGGGGGTAGGGGGGGAAATTCAAAGCCTTTTTCTGCACTCTTTAAACTTCCCTCAAGCAGGTTTCTGAACCTTTTTCCTACGGCATTTCATGGACTAGATGGGAGGAAAGGCCTTCACCTGATAGAAACCTGTAGAAGAATTGTTCATCTATCATGGTCTATGGCTCTTCTCATCTCTGAGTCACCCAAGTGGGAAATGACTTTGGACTAGATCACTTAAGCCAGTCTTTGAGGCTGTGATTTCAGCCAGTCTCACCATTAACATCCTTGACACGCTGTGGCTGGATGACACCATGAACTGGAGGAGGTATCTCCCACCTTGGCAGCTGCTTGTACTGTTTACAAGATCTTAAGAGCTTTAACTGTTTAACTAATATTTACTCTATGTCAGCTTATGGGCTGGATTTTGTGTTTCGTAGCCATCTGGAGGGGTGCTTTTCCAGTGGAAAGCACAGGAGAAATTTGGGCTGGCTTGGCCATAATTCTGCCTGAGATCCCCTGAGGAGCAGACGTTGCCATGGCAGCTTTGCTGGTCCTTCAGCTGGTGCCACATTAAGCCAGCTCTGCTGGTCTGTGAAGGTGAGCTGCCTCTCCGGGTAATTAGAAAAGTACCTGCTTCCCCATGTGCTTCTGTTGCTCATCCCTCCATCTGCCTAAGATACACAAATATTTTGTTATCCTTTCTGCAGGAGGTGACCTGCCACAGCCATCATGCTGTTCATCTCTCAAGATTTTAACAGTCTGCTCTGTCATGTAACTGGCTGCAGATTTTACAGGGGGACTCAAGCTGGCCCATTAATGCCCTTACTAGAAAAAGGAGAGTGATATCAATTAATTTCAGTTCTGAGCTCTGTGGTAGCATTCATCCTTTCCTTCTAGTTTTTTGTTTGTTTGTTTGTTTGTTTTTGTGCTTTGTCTTGTGCCAATAGTATATGAAGATGCTACAAAATATACCTGATGAAAGGTTGCGCCATGCAGGACTGATGTGGTTGAGATCTACAGCCCTGGGATCTTTACCTGGTAAGATCTCAGTCTTTTATTTGAAGAACTGAGAAAAGTTGACCCCTTTGCAAACACAGCCTTCACCTCTTACACAAGGCTGGATTGCACAGATGAGCCAGAGTTGAAGCTCTTTGTCTCTCAAATCCACATCTCACACCTCAGTGGAGAAAGCCCTAAGGCCACTGATGACTCTGAGCAGCAGACATTCACCCGTCTAGTCTGCTGAAACTGTGCCAATGAGATCAATGGGATTGTAAGCATTTAAACAGGAATTACTACTGCTCAACCAGCTAAAAATGTCCTTTAGCGGGCAACAGCCTCACTTGCATCCCTCTGCTTGAGCTATAAACAAAGCACATCACACTAGAGGTTGTGCAGATCTATGTGCAGGTGGCAGTCTCTGCTCCTTGCCTGCTCAAGGTAACAACCATTACAGAAGAAGGAAGGAAGATGTATTCTTTATGGCACATGGATTTTGCAGTTCTGGAAATGATACAGCTACTGTACCCATCTCACAGGGCAGTTCTGAGAAATGAACACATGATTAAGAGCTTTGAGAGCTCTACATTAAAAAGAGACATAGCAGAGTTGCTGTGATTTAATTCATGCATCCATGCACTTCAACCTAGACTAATTCCCCAGGGTTAAAATGAAATAGAGTTTAAATCTAACAAGGGTAGAAACTCGTAACCAATTCCTGTGCTTCTCAAAGAGAATATCAAATGACGTGAAATCTTTAATTGCCCTGAATGAGACACAGACATGTGAAATGGAGTTATTTTTCTCCTATCTAGTTAAAAAAAAAAAAATAAAATAATTCTTTACCTTCTTTCCACCACCGCTAGAAAATAAAACTTGTTCAGGCATAAAAATAGAATAAGCTTTACTAAAACCAAGTGCAGATTTTAAGCACCTACTTTAAAAGGATAAGCTGTTTGCACAACTGATATGATATTATGAAACTTTAGACATTTCTTTCACAACTGACAAGGAACTGAATGCATTAGACAGGCCTGTTTCACATCAGAAGCCATAAAGGCTCCCAAGTCTGTGTGCCTCTGGATTTTTCTCTGAACTCCACTGTTTGTGGTTAAAAAACCAAAAGGGTCTGACCCATTTTAAAAGAAGGAAATCATATTTCTTAGTCTGCAAATGATACTCACTGCTAGCAGAAAAACAACTGGAGCTTAATCCTCCTGAAGAAAGGAAATGTCCCAGGTCAAAGTCACAACATATAATCCCCCACAGAAAGTAGGGAAAAAAATTAAAATACACCAGGTCCAGTCTGGTCATGCAGAACCACATAGCACTGGCAAAGGTTACAAATGGTTCTGTCAAACACAGCTGATTTTGATCTAGCAAAGCAGTGATGTTTTTGGTGGAAGGTTAGCATTATTTTTTTGGCACAGCAAAATTGTACCTTCATTCTGAAGTATCACTTCATGGTGGGAAGTGTTGCACACAGTAATGAAAAACAATAATCTGTCTTTAAAGTCCTTTTGAAAGGTCTAGCTCATTCCAGTTCCTCAGGGCAAAGCAGGACAAAGCGAAGTGGAATTGTTTCCATTTCACAGATGGGAAAGATGAGGCAACAAAGCAAAGGATTAAATTGGGGGAGGCCTGGTATGATGCCGTTTTGGGATGTTCAGATTGCCGTCTCAGGGAACCATCTTTTTGCATTTACATCCAACTTCAGGGTATACATTTCTGTGCTTTTTACCAGTGAAGTACATGAGATCACTACATCTGCAACTCATTGTGCAGCCTGAGTGCACCAATTGGCCTGAACATCAGGGAAGTAAGCCCACAAGTTTGGATGAATCTCTGGCCTTTTGCCAAGCATGCAGAGATCTTGTTTCTTAGAATAATTACTGAATTAACCTCTTTGCAGGGAGAGGAGGAAATTGCAGGAGCCAAATTTTTTGCCAAGCCTTAGCACAAGAACTCGGGATATCCTGGGTCTCTTGCCTGCTCAGGTCATTGAGTTTCCTCCATGTTCCAGCAATGCGAATGGGTTTAGCAATAAGGAAGGCACATACCCATGCAGGGAGTTTGCTCCTGATGCTGAAGGAAAGAGAGACAGAGAATCTTAACACGACTACACACAATCTAGGACTAAACTTATGGACTGTTCATTTTGCCTTTGAAACTCAATCATTTTCCCTTTTCTTGGCACTGCAACAAGTTGCTCTCTAAGGTGCTGGCCCTGTTACTACTCCCTGTTACTACTAACTACCAAGCCTAATGCTTGTTATCATGATAAGTCTCATTGGTTAAAGCTGGCTTTTCCTGAAGATTTTCATGTACCCTTTACAGCCTGGCACCATAGATCGGAAAAGCAAATAGAGAGATTTCATTTACCTTTACCACCTATAGATTACACACCACATAATTGCCCTGGTTACTCCTTGCATCATGGAATCATAGAATGGTTTGGGTTGGAAGGGACCTTAAAGCTCATCTCGTTCCAATGCCCTGCCATGGGTAGGGACACCTTCCAGTACATCAGGCTGCTTCAAGCCCTGTCCAACTGGCCCTTGGGCACTTCCATCCACACCCTCTCTGGGCACCCTGTGCCAGGGCCTCACCACCCTCACAGGGAAGAATTTCTTCCAATGTCTAATCTAAACCTACTCTCTTTCAGTGTGAAGCCATTCCTTCTTGTCCTGTCACTCCAGGCCATTTTAAATAGTCTCTCTCCATCTCTTCTATAAATTCCCTTCAGATACCTTTAGGTCACCCTGAAGCCTTCTCACTTCCAGGCTGAACAATCAGAATTCTTTCAGCCTTTCCTCTCAGGAGAGGTGCTCCATCCCTTTAATCAATTTGGTGGCCTCCCCTGGACTTGCTCCAACAGCTCCATGTCCTTCCTGTGCTGGGAGCCCAGAGCTGGAGGCAGCTCTGCAGGTGGGGTCTCAGGAGAGTGGAGTAGAGGGACAGAATCACCTCATTCAAGTCTAGTAAAGCTTAAATAAATCACACATTCTGCAAAAAACCTCCTCCTATCGTATCCCAAGACAGCAAATCTCCACAAACAAACTTGGTATAATCTGTTAAACATTTGCCCCTTTGTTGTAACTTTTACTGGTCTGGTTTTAGCTTCTGGTCATAGAGTTGGTTCTGTTTTTCTCATTGTGGTGGGTACTTTCCATGGGTAATTTCTTTGTATACAGAACTCCAGAACTTGCATTGTATTGTACGACACTCCGAGCTGCCTGGCAAGTCAGTTTGTGTCAGTGTCTGTCATCAAGAACAACCAATCTCTCCAGGAGAAGAAATTACAAAAAAGGATGTGAAATCACAACAGGCCGGATAATTTCCTTTCCAACTATAACTCTGTTGACATTAACTACAACATTAGCAGCTATGAATAAGGTTTGTAATGTACACTCCATCCAAAGCAGAAAACAAATGGAAAAGTTAAATATTTACTCTCTGACAGCTTATTTTTTGCAAGACTGTTTTTTAACTAAAGTTATCCAAAGCCTTCCCAAACCATTTTGCCAAGGGAACTGCTGTTTGCAGGATCAGGAGACTGTGTTTGCTTAAGCACATCTGTGCAGCCAAAAGAAAATAAATAAAAAATTTTAAAAAAAACCCTTCTTTCCCCCATTCCTCATCCATTATTTTATTAACCACAATTGTAAGGTTAGAAAAATACCTACTCCATTAACCTCCAGGGCATCAGACACAGGACTCCAAAGTGCATTTTGCACTTAGTTCTGCTGAATTTGAGCACCTACTGATACTACGTGGCACCATACAAAGTAGAGTGGACTGTGAGTTTTTTTAAATGGCAACTTGGTCAAATCATACTTTCAGTTCTTAAAAAATACCATACCCCAGGGTCAGTTCAAACTTTCCACTCCATGCTTGAGGTGACTGAATGATAAACAAACGATCAGTGGGAAATTTTGATGCTGGCATATGCCATCTGGTTAGCTAGTAGAAGAAGGAAGTGAGAAGATGTATGGCTGGTTTGCCAAAGTAGTTTAAAATAAAATAAAATAAATATATATATATTAAAAAAAAAAAAAACAACAAACAAAACACAAAAAAAACAAAACACCTCCAAACCTGCAGTCATTCTGCCCTTACTTTCTTATGCAGATACCTATAATCAGACTTTTATTTGTACAGAGAGATGCCAAAATAAACAGGACTTGCTCTCAGAGCATCCATTAACTTCAGTTTAGGTACTTGGTGTGCTAACAGTCTCTGTAAGAAAGTTTACTTTTAAGTGCCTAAAAAGGATTGAAGTGACTGGCTAAGAAACAGTCACCCTGATTTGGACATTTCTGGCAAGGCAAAAGCACGAGGATAATGGGATGTCTGAAATTGATTCATTTCCTGACTGGATCAAATTCCAGACTGATTTAATATAAGTGGCCAAAGCATAAAGGAACTAATATGGTATTGTCCACTGTGGGTAGCATAAGAAATAATGTAATTAAACTGAGGTGAAGAAAATATAGATGAGTCATTAAAGGAAACAAGCAAAAAGTGAGGATAGTTGCACCTTGGTGCAGTATGCCTGGGGGAGGGGAGGGGAGGGGAGAGGTGAGGAGCTTTATGGCATCTTTCACATCACGATCTCAAAGTACTTTTTGATCGTTAATTAAACCCACGAATTGAGAGGGATGTCATTAAACTGCTCTTTTATAAAATCCAAAGAAAGCTAACAAGGTGAGTTGTTTTGTCCACAGGCTGTATGGCAGAGCAGGAGCAAAGGTGGAGGTGCAACCTTGGGGCCAGGTTTTATCGAAAGTCAGGTGCTTCCTCCTGCAAGAGCACCAGAAAGAGGACACTGGTAATTCAGGGAAATTGGATACCCAGCAGTTCTGATGCAAATTGACTAAAACTCCCACAGCCTCATGGTCTTTACACAGCCGCTTGTGCCCACTGTCAGCACTGAAACACCCAAAGGAAAAGTCAGAATAAAGCAAAGAACTCTGGATAGACCAGCATTACTATCACACACATGGACTAACACTCACAGAACACCACGGTGGTCATGGTACCATGTTACAAACTGCAGGACACATTGGCTATTCTAGTCACCAGGTGTCTGGGACATAATGACCTCTTAATTAATGGCTAAATAATGACCAGTAACAATTAAGCTGTCAGAAGACAGAAGAAAGAATAATGGTAAGTACAATTCCCTGTTTACCATAGGAGTCCCTCCCACTTGTTATGCCCTGGGCTCAATTCTTAAACACTTTTCTTGTCCACGCATTTTGTGAACATATGTCCTGTTTATAGTCCAAAACAAGCCTTCCTCAAATTAGGAAATTAAGAAATTAGGAACATCTCTTTTTACATTCTGGTTGGGGAGCATAAAGGGAAGAAAAGCCCGCCTGAAATTTTAACAATTGCTGTGGAAATACCCACATACGAATTCCAGCCCCTTGCTATTTTTTCAGCTATAGCAAAGTTTCCCTGCTGGGAAACCCTTGGGCCTGTCCATCTGCCGTACAGTATGGTGAATACTACTACAATGGTACTTTAACAATAACTGTGCTCTTTTGAACCTCCCCATTCAAGTCACTCCATTGATTACTCAGAAGAATGCAGACTCTTGTGTTATTTGATCGGCACATACACTCTGAGCATTTAATCCCCTCAAATATTTTTCAATAACTTCCTTTAATTACAAGGAAAACACTTCGAGTGATGCATGCATTGAAGAGCTTCCCCTCATGTATCTCCTTTTTTTTTTCTTTTTTTTTTTTTTTTTCCTGTTTAATGAAGAATTTGAATCACTTTTCAGCTTCTTAATCCTATAATCCTGGAAGGAATTTGCTCTCTTCCAAACCCTGGGGGTGGTAGGCTTATGCTTAGTACAGTACACCCTGGAGATCTTTCAGCAGGGTCTTTCCAGGGGAGTCCCAAATATCTGCATTCCTCAGCTGTGTGGTCACTGTATAACTCAGCCTGACCAAAAACACCTTGCCTAAGTGGTTCAGGGATCAACTTTTCCAGGAAAAGTGCAGGGATATCACGACACAGTAGACACAAAGTGTTCAGAGAACGAAGCTTTGCCAGAAGGAATGGGTGCACGCTGCCAAACAGGATGGTTTTACTAACACATTTATCTCATTCAATGAATCCATTCTTCTGCAAGAAAGAAGTCAGGGAAAGGGTAACCTTGCCAATGCTACATCCTTCCATCTTATTGCCTCCCATTCCCCAGGGAGACTGAGGAATGGTGGACAAGTCTGTACAACTGGTTGTGTTGGAAGGGTTGGCCTGAACCTGTTGGCTGAACGGTCTTTGCCTTTTAGGGCACTGGGTGCATTTGCAGCATGCGACACTCTTCCCTGTGAACATGCTGTACTCACTGCACAACAACTTCAGACTTGCCTAGCTTTGTTTGAAGAAAAAAAGTTTGTTTTCACAATAAGACAGCTCTTTTTGCAATGAAACTAAAGTCCATGGTTTTCCTCCTCCTGGCTTTCCTCTAGTACCAAGGAACTCCAAAGATTACATGAAGTACAGACTTTCCACTTTGTCTTTCCAGGCTGTTGATTCTCATGGGGTGGCCTCTGTATCTTTAGGGACTCATCAAACAGGGGGGAAAATGGTGCATGGAAGAACTGTAAAAGAGTAAGACCACAGTAACAACCCAAACCATTCCCTCGTAATTCCATATGTGCCAGTGAACAGACAGGGTGAAAAAAAGCTGTAAACCCGTTCAAAGATTTGCAATGTTTGTAAACCAAACACCTCGGGGCTCCCTTGACCAGAGCAGGGCTCGGCTTACTCTCCAAATGTCTAAGTGTTCTTTCATTAGAAGCAGCAGTGAAATACTGCTGCAAAGGCATGTGTTATCCACTCCTCCCCCGTTCTAGGTCATGCTCCTCAGCTCGCTTTCTCTTTCTCATGCTTGTTAGCTCAAGTGACCATTGTTTTGTCAGTGGTTAGTTACCTAATCCCATCACACATAACCATTGTCATTGCATTTTGTTCTAAAGCACCAACACTGAGAAACTGGCTGGGAAACCTGAACAGCCCAAAGCATGTCTCTGCCTTGCTGAGATAAGATGCCATCAGAGGCCTCAGCTGAAAGGCGTCTGGATGAAGGGGAGCACACAGGACACGTTGATGTTAATGTGGACACAGCATGGGCACACTGCACACAGTGAGGACATGTGGGGAATAAGGGTGTTGCTTGCACGTCATCTCCCTTGCAGTTGAGGGAAATGGAAACCTGAAGGCCAGTATTCCAGTTCTGGATCAGCCTGAAAGCCTGGTCTGTTTTCAAAGGTTTGCACATTTTAGTGCAGCTCTGATCATCAGTTTTATGATCTGACAATTGAAAAACTTGCTAACACCTTAATCACAACTCAGCTGGCAGAAGATGATGAAAAATTATGTCATACTGTGATGTATGACTGCTGCTTTCCATTGCCATGATAGACTCCAGTACCTATTTCATACCTGAATAGCCCATCACATGTTGCCCCTTATACAGGGGCAATGACTTCCCTGCATGCCTGGCTGAAGCACCATATAATAAGTAGGAGCATGAATTAGAGGTCTATCACTGATGCAAAGCGATTGCCTTATATTTTCAAAAATTCTTGAGTTTTCACCAAAAACTTTCATTTAGGGAACAGTATTTTGCTGTCTTCAGAAGACTGCTGACCTAAAACTGACTGATGGGATACACCTCTAGGAATATTTTGCAGCACAGCTGCATGTACATGGCAGTGGCGGATGGGTTACAAGCTGATGTTCTCTCTAGGAGAAGAGTCTCATTAGAGCAGACAGGACTGACAGTTTCTGTCCAGACTTGGCATGTACATAGTGCCACCCTCACCTCCAGCTTGGAGAGTAGCTGGGCAAGTTTAATGAATGAAGCCCATTAAACCCCCATATTTGCAGAAGGGTGAGCCAAATCACACAGAAGTTGTCACTTGCTGCAGGTCACACGTCAATTCAGGATTGGAGATAATGACAGAATCTAGGAAAGGAATTGAAGGAACAGTGTATTTTGGTTTTGGGGGTGGGGGTGAAGGGGCAGGAAATCTACATAAAATAGCTCAGGAAGTGTATTTTGTCATATTCTGTGTGGAAAAAAAAAAGGTCCAATTCTTTTGATCTTCTCATTCACATTTCCTCTTTTTCATCCTTCTTCTCCTGTCCATCTGTCTCAATGTATGCCTTTCAATGACGAAACTTAAAACATTTCCTTGAAAAATAGCTGCACTTTATAGGCTTTTTTCAGAGTTCCTATGTCTATTTTTGGAACAAAAGTTATTGGATGAACTTATTCCCAGTGTATGAACTATTTATTTGGGAAATACTAAACTCCCTTTTCCACAAATTTTCTGGCAAAAATACAAAAACCTAAATAAAAATCATCAGTTCTCACTAGGAAACCACATATCCATGCCTTTCTAGCACTCTTGTTGCCTTTGTCCTTGTAATAGTTGTATTATCAGCCATGACCCCAACACTTACATGCACTTCAAAGCCCTGTAAGAACTATTATCCCCACTCAAAAAGTGGAAGAAAGTGAAATTCACTGCAACAAGGAACTGGCAAGCTTGTGGTGGGACAAAATAAACACTCTGGAGAGGGAGCCCTGGGGAGATGGCTCACCTCCAGCAGCACGGACCAAGGGCTTTTTTTGCAGCAAGGAGAATTTTTTTGCTCAAAGAGCTGCACCCAGGAAAGACAACCTGGGAAGGCAGTGCTGCAGCACCTGTAATCCTGCTGGGATGAACCAGAGCCTTCAGCTCATGTGTTTATTGCCTCTGGAGGAAGGTTGAAGAGTAGACAGGGAAAGGGGCACAGATGTGTACCCCTGGCATGGGTATATTCTGAGTCACTACTGTGAATAGGAGTGCAGGGGGGAAGAGGAGGCCATGTCTCTGCTCTCTGCAGTGCACAGATGGGGGACTAATCAGAAGAAAGGAGTCCAGCTACTGAAATTGCCCTTCTCTGTGCTTGCCATGGTTTTCATTATTGACACACTCCCTATTTATAAGATCCCACATGTGCTAAGTAATAACAATCATAATAAGAAATCTAACCATTCTCATAAACATGTTTTTTTATTATTATTTACGTAAAATCCAGGGACCTACCCTGCCCAAAGCAAAACCTCCATGGACAGCAGGGCCATCATGAGCAACAGAGCAGGAGCAAAGCCTGAGGGTGCTGGAAGGGCATAGCAGTCAGTGTGTCACTGTGATAATCTGCTTAAAGGAGGAGGCCAGGGCATAATTAAATATCCTGGCCTGAAGTCCTAATAGAGCAGCTGGAAGATCTGATGCCCCCCCATAACAAACTGTGGCTCATTTATTACTGCTTTGTGTATGTATCTAGAAAAGAGCTCAGCCCCAAGCCTTGACTCACCCCATTATCTCTCACCAGCAACCCCAACCTCTTGTTCTCAGGTTATTGTTGCAATGGTGACACCTACTTTTTTATCTACGTTTGAGAAGCCACAAAACTAAACAAGCAGATTTTGTCACGTTTTTCCTCTGGCAGCTAAAAAACCATGCATGGCAAATTCTTAAAAAATCATTGTGAATTCACAAAAAAACCTCAAGAGAGTTGGCCTTTCAGAACAGACTTTTCTGTGATTTTGTTTTGACATTATCAGGGAGGATGCTTTGAGTTTCCAAACATCTTTTAGCAATTCAGCGGGATGAAGAACAACCAGCTGTAAGTCATGTAGCAGATGGCCACTGGGATCCTCAAAAGAGAGAAGAACCTCTCTTGGCTTGTGTGAGTCCAACAAGACAGAGACATTTTCTGTCTACTCATATATCAAAGCTTTAATAACACGGGGGTGAGAAAGTACCTTATGTCCATTTGCACAGTGAGGGCATGAGAGGAGAGGTATGAATGAATTAGGGTATAGATTGGAAGAAACACTGGGAACAACCAACCAACTAAATGCTAAACTAGAACTTAAAAGACTTGTGTTGAAGTGATTACAGGACAGAGGGGGTGCAGTCACCGTGAGCAGGAAATGAAAAATCAAGAGATCCTGTCCAGCTTTACATTGACCTGATTCAGCCTTTGCAGAAGTATTCTGTTTAGGCTGTAAAGGGAGCCTGGAAATCCATCTGGGACTAGGTGTCTGTGTTCTTAAGACAGGTAATGGTAGAGGAATAACTGCATCACTTGCCTCCCTGTTTTCTCCAAATACTCTTCCTTCCTGTCCTGAATTTGATTTGCTTTCCTCATCCATTGGCACCAGCTAATTTTGGTTCTTTCAAATCAAATTTTTTGCTGAGGTTCATTCAAGTACTGTAGCTTTCACTTGGATTATCTCACCCTTTTGTCAGTTTAATCAAAATGTGCCTGGCTGCCTTATCCCTCAAAGACCACACCACATACTCAGGACTTTTGCAGCATGCAAGAAGTCTGTATTTCACATGTCAGATATTCATCAGTTAGAATGGGCAAACTTAATGGATTCCAGCAAGAATGTTGCTTTTATAGAGATAAAGAGAAAAATCACCTAATGAAAGCACTGTCCTGGACAGCAGCTGACATTTTCCTCAGCACAAAAAATTCATAATGCTTTTAAAACAAATTAAGTGGTAGTCAAAGAACTTTTTTTCTTTCTTTCCAACTGAAAAAATAAAAAAAGTACCTGGAAGGTAAATAAAGTGCTAATTTTCACGGGGCTGGGATTGGGAAGGAGTAGACATTTTTCAGGTCTCAAGCAGAGGTAGTGGCATGCACCTTTAACTTTTGAATGCCAAGCTGTCAGCAAGCAACTTCAACACCGCCTTTATCTCTCCTCTTTTCTATTTATACATTACACAAAGCTATTTTTTCCTGGGTTTAATTGCACATCAAAGGACCAACTGAATGGATCAGTTTGGGAGGTTGCTGATAGCAACACTGGGGAATCCTGCAAGTGCAGGTCTAAAATTTCAGTTCTTTCCAGCGCTATATTAGCTAATATGGGGGAAGCCAGTGAAACACTTAGCCAGCAAAAGCACCTTGGCTCTGTTTCTATTATTTTCAAGCTCAAGCTGGACATAGAGAAGATTAAATAACTATTTATTATATTAACTACCTCCCCCTGACCACATGTTTCCTGTTGAAGGAGACACCAATGACAATGATCATTTCAGTTTTTCAAAGAGGTAGTGGCAAATTTTTGAAAACATTCAAGTGTCTCAGAGTCCTTGAACACATCCTTAAAAACAGAGCATAGTCTGCTATTCATTCAGGGATGTAAAAAAGGAATCACTCAGTTCCCTTTAGGCCTAATATATTTGCCTTGACAAATATGGATTTTGAAGGACAGCTCCAGGATTAAAGGAACACAAAAATCACATTAAAATTGATTGTATTGGACACAGTATCAGACTGAGGGTTTCACTGAGTTGTTAAGTAAATAAAAATGCCTCCACCTCTGTATTCTCATTGTAACAGAGATGTGAGCACCACAAAGCAATTCAGCTGGCCTAAAACCAGCACGGAGCTTGTCTCTTCCAAGCTTTATGCACAAGAAAGGTAAACAAGCACAGCTCCAGTCTAAGTTGAACAGCCTTTTTTGACATGTTGACTTGATTATTTCTGTCTACTTCCCCAAGCTTTCCAGCTCATACTGACTTAGCTTCTCTCAGATGAAACCTCTGGCAAAAGTGCCTCTTGTGTTTCAAGATCCTTAAAACTCACTCCTTTGTCTGCCTCAGTGTCAATTATTGCTTATTTATGAAAGGAAAGGAAAAGCAAAACACACCAACCCAGACTCACTAGATAATGAGTAGACAAGAGTTCCACATTCATAAATAAATCAACATACTTCCTATAGCTCTTACATAATCTTAAGGGGTTGTTTTGTTTTAAATTTGGCACCATTTTAGTAGGTCTTTTTGTTCTACTACTCTTGTGCTACTTTTAGGTAGAAGAGGTGTTTGACAAGTGAATCTTCGGTGACAACTGCAGCTTTTATTGACTTTTTTGAAAATATTGAGCTAACTCAGAATGACTGAGCTCAACAGCACTTGTGAACATAAACTAAAACAATAGATGATTGGTACATATTGCATGAGAACTTATTTAATTTTGAACCCAAGAGAAACTGACGGCCAAATCTAGAGACTTAAATGCTGTTGGAAAATTTTTTCCTCCCTGGAATGGACATAAACCACCCCTGGGCTGGATTCCACTGCACACACATAAGCATAATTTACCATAATAATTTATAATGGTGCATAAATTTGTAATAAGGCTGGTTTCCTTAAGCTGTTTCTGTTCACTTGCAGAAATATGACTTTCTGAAGAGCACAGGCATACAAGGAGATGGACACAGGTTTGCGGTGAGGTAGAAGAGCGAAAGGACAACTTAGCCCTGATTTCCAGTGCTTTATCATGACACACAACTCTGCATGGGCCAGTCCCATGAGGAATGCCTCCAAAGAGCTTGAGAGAACATACCTGTTTGCAGATACAGCAAGCTAATTACATGGAGCCAAACCTCAATGGAAATAATAAGAAGAAGAATTAGAATGTTCCAAACAGTACTCATCTGGGAATCTCAATTAGCTTCACAAACAGTAATTAATTTAGCTTCTTAGCTCTGCAAGATAGAGACTTACTAATCTTCCCATTTTATGGATGAGGATATACACAAGCAGAAACGCCAAAGAGACACTAGCTGGATTTACACAGCACATCTCTTCGTAACCTGTTCTCTACCTTGCCCTCTCTCCTGTTGTATCAGCTGCTGGTTTTTTCCTTTTCTTTTTTTTGTGTAAAACTATGTTCTGCTGGTTTGGGCCAAAAAAGAAATTACTCCAAGGTCTCCTAGGGTTTAACATAACCAAAGTCTGCAATATCAACATAAAGGTTGCATTAAATACCCTGTGCTCTGATAGAAAATGTGTCCAGCGGGATCCTAGTGGATTTTATTTAGTAACCCAACAGTGACATTTCCCTAATGAGGCTGATGACAAATTTGGTTTTATTTCTTTTACTAAATACTGCTACAGCCCAGGAGATGATCTTGTAAAATAGTCAGATTAAACACCAGGAGAGAGACCTGCCTGCCTTCGACCTCATACACAGGGCAAGAATTGTTGGGGCTCTGAGGGCAACTCTCCAACACAGTGAGATAATGGATCCTTCCCTAAAATAAACACCAAACCTGCCTCTAGTTTTATAATCCCTTTGCTATTTTAAATCTCCAGATAAGTTATTATATTGCAACACCTAGACAATTAGTATGTCATGACCCTCCAATATATTCTGTAAGAATATAGAGCATGGGGACGAATAAAGTAAAAGGTTAGTGGCATTCCAATCTCAAGGGAACTTGATTTGTCTGTTTCCTGAAAAGGAAAATCTTTGGGAATCCTCAAAATCTTAAAGAGTATTTGATTTTTAGAGATCTGGAAGGAGGCTGTACCAGGTGTAGGTCAGCCTCTTCTAACAGGTAACAAGGAGCAGGACAAGAAGAAATGGCCCAAAGCAGCACCAGGGGAAGTTCAGGTTGAGCATCAAGAAAAACTTCTTCACAGAAAAGGTTGTTAAACATT
Organism: Xenops minutus; assembly: GCA_035221455.1. Classification (NCBI taxonomy): domain Eukaryota; kingdom Metazoa; phylum Chordata; class Aves; order Passeriformes; family Furnariidae; genus Xenops; species Xenops minutus. The sequence continues at coordinate 69,120,582 of JAWWEE010000085.1, read as the reverse complement.
GGAAGGGGCTTCTGAGGGAGGTGGTGGAACTACCATCCCTGGAGGTAGTTTCCCTGTTCAAGAAACAACTAGAAGTGAGCCATGGTTTAGTTGACATGGTGGTGCTCGTTCAAAGGTTGGACTCGATGATGTTGTAGGTCTTTTCAAACCTTAATGATTCTGTGATTGTAGTATATGATTGGTTTAGTGGAGGGTTAGCTGCATATGGTATGGACTTAGTGACTGCTGAGTTACTTGCTGCTCCACAAACTTCCATGCATAAACTCTTTGAATGCAAGACTGTCCTGCAGGTAAGACAGGAGAGAAGATGTTTTCATTTGTTTTTAACTTTGTTGCAGAGTAGGTTTGTGACTTGGAAAAATTATTTTTCATTTTGTCTCAGTTTCCCACAAAGCAAACAAGACTTGCAGCTGGTGTTCATGGCAGCTGTGCTGCAGTGAATACAAAGTGGATGAGAAATGGTACTACTGGGCTGTGTAAGGGGAGATTTTAACCCCACTCACATTTTACAGCAGTTTGGATGACTGCATAAACTGCCAGGTAATTGGGCATGAGGTCCACCACAGTGACACTGCTGGAAAAAGGAACCATATCCCAGTGTGTTCATCTCCTACAGCCAAAGTCTGCCTTAAATTTCTCAGTTTAGGGTTAGTAAACGTTTCCCCTGCTAATTCCCTTTGCCACATTTCTCTGACGTGAGCCAGCAGCTTGTCTGCTTTATGTCTATTTGTGGCTAATATGAAGTGTGACACGTCCAGAGGATCTTTTACAATTCCTGGTGACAAGGAGGGCTGTGAGCAGCAAAGTGTGTCACATATATTTGTCAGCTGCAAAGCTGAAACCGATAGCAGGGCATGAATAGAGCTGATAGCCTCACTTCTAGCTGATACTTCGTGTGGCAGATCATGTTTCTGGGGGCTCCTTGTCCTGCCCCAGGGATGGCTAGGAACATGTCCTGCTGCATCCTGGTGAAGATGTGCTCATGCTGCTCAGGGCATATAGACTGAATATGAGGACAGATGTCAGCAAGGCTTGTATGTGAAAAATGCACCATCAGTGAGGTTCTAGAGGTGGCAGGAGCTTGTATGGGAGGGTGAAGAGTAGGAAAAGACATTACTCACCTTGGAGGTGAAGCCACCTCTTGGCATCTCTTGTAGGAGGACAGGGGAAATGTCATCCCACCCTTCCCAGTCTGGACCCAACTGACAAGAGAAGGGAATTAAACCAGCTTTTGAAATATCTGAAAGATATTGCAGCAGTTTACATTCAAGTCAGGCAGATGCATTCCTTAAATGCCCATGATTAGTGCTCTCCCCCAATTAGCAGGAAAAGAATCACAGCTCTTGTGCAAAGTGGCAAAGGAGACACCCATTAATTTCCATGGACTTGAATGTAAACACTAATGAAAAACTAACTTTCCAGGGAGACTCACAGTGAGTGTGCATGTGTTCTTGTGTGCTTTTGCCAACTGGAAAGATACAAGGTCCCTCTTGCTCTCCCTGAGACAAAAGTAGTCAGCTTCAGAGCCACCATCACTGTCGTATCCCAATCGCCTGCTCTTTAAGAAGCTGCTTGGCTTCTTGTTCGGGCTTTTTTCTTTCTAAACTCACTGTCAAAAGGGGAAGGGGAGGATGATCTTTGCATCTACAGAGTAGCTGGGAACAACAGCAGCATCTCCTGGTCCCAAGAAACTCATCACCCTTTGCTGAAACTCTGCCCTGTCTGGGAGCGCACACAGTGGGAGGAGGAATATTCTGGTTCCGAGATGGGCACAGGGAAAAGAGAAAATACCAGGAAAAAAATGAGAGAAGCTCTGCAAATGAACAGCCAGCATAAACAAAGCATATCAGACCAGGCAAGAGGCTGAAGCATGACTGCACTAAACAAATCATGGTGGAATCAGCAATTGGCAAAGTAATTGGCAATATTACAACTGATGGAAAATTTCTGATGCTGCCCATGTTTGCTTTCGAAACACTACTCAGACATTTAATTGGCTCGGTTCTCATCTAGCTGATTGTTCTTTTTGTCCCTCTGGAGTGTATCAGGCCTGTGTCTGCAGACTGAGAGTTTCGGCTGTGCTTCCTTGGCTCTGTCCACGAGCTGTGAGATAGGGAATGAAGCTTTGCACAAACTAAGCAAGTCAAGGGAAATTCTGAGAAAAACAGGTCTGACCTGAAACATTTCAATCTTTGTGTTACCTAATTCTTTTTTAAGTTCAACTCTGACACTACCAAATAGTCCTATGCCTGTAGCACCTAAAATACTGTGAGTTAAATGCAGGCATAAAAACTGCACGTCGTGATGTCAGCAAAGGGTGGGTTTGGTGCTTTAGTCACCATATAGGCAAAATTGCTTTCTCTGCCACAAATGTTCCTGTAAGAACCCTGTGGCATATTTCTTGCAGAATTTCAAAGAATCACAGACTGGTTTAGGTTGGAGGGGACCTTCAAGAGCATCTCATTCGTACGCTTCTGCTATCGAGAACACCTTCTACTAGACCAGATTGTTCAAAGCACCATCCACCCTGGCACTGAACACTGCCAGAAATTGCAGGCGTAACAGGCAATAAAAAGTTAATAACAACTGAGTGTCTGTGCTCAGAAAGCACTTCTTCAACTTGCTAGTCTCTCTTGACAAAGCATCCTCATCTTCTGATTTGAACCAACTTCCAGAAAAACAATTGTCTCCTATAGGTCAGGCCTGCATGGACAGGGAAATTTCATCCAGGGGCATACAAGTCTTTCCCAAGTGTTTTATAAAAGCTTCACAAAATCATTAACTTGTAGGGAGCAGACAGGTTCTCAAGGTATACAAAGTTGGGAAATGGTGCTATTTTAAACTTTCATCACAAAAGGCAGCTTGGCCTGGTGCTGAGACACAGATTCAGTTCTGATTTTACCTCCACTCCACTCCCTAGGTCTAGTCTTGGCCCTGTAGGGGACACATAAGTCTAGGAACAACAATCTCAAGGGGATGCATCCATAGGGTGGACAAGGCTGTCGAGAAAGGGTGCTATTGGCCACTTCCCTCCTCTGCTCCTTGAGTCTGACAAGAGCTGCAAGACCACAGGCTGCCTTTGTAGGAAATGCCATGATGGTTCCATATTTATCAGGGAGTCATTTCTGAGTTCTTCCTGGAAGCAGTGGGAATATTTCTGAACCTGCTTGATTGATTCGTTCCTCAGCTGATTTCACTGGGATATGATCCATTTAGATTTACAACTCGTTTCCAAGGATGAGGGAGCCCAGAGAGACTCATTCATCATATCTTCTGTCATTGCAAATCAAAGGCAGTGCCACGCTGGGAGACTCCCAGTGCCAAAGGGAGAGGACATTTGGCAGCATGGCTCACAGAGATTTCCGGAGCTGCTTGACATCAATCTTCTTGTTTTTCTTGAAAAGAAAAACCCCTTATTGCAAAATGATCTGGCATGTGATGGCAAAAGAAAAGTCAGGGTATTTGAAGGGACATTTTGGCCCTTCAGCAGCAAATATTGCACGGCTGTACCAAAGAGTGGCCCCTCAATGCCTGCAGTAAAGCCACCTGTAACACAGCAAAGCAATTTGAGATGATGATGGGCTCCCACCTCAGATCCCAGAGAGATGGCTTCATGATTAAGTCCCTGCTCTGGGACTTTCAGAACCACCCCCAGAAGCACAGACTTGAAAAACAGGACCATTTTAAACAAGCAGGTATTTTTTCACCCAAAAACCTGGATGGTTATGGGTGGCCCAGTTCCACAGTTAGCTTTTGCAGGCACCTATAGCACTGCCTTGTGACTCTGGGTCTACCAAGTCGCTGCTGCTGCTGCCACCAGGCACCAGCACCAATGCAGAATTTGGTGAGTCCTACAGAGCCTCAGAAGAAGACTGAACCAAAACTGCCCTCTCAAAGTAAATTTGAGACCAGAAGACAACAAACAAGAAAGTTCAACATGCAGGAGGTCAGCTCTTTGCTTCTCTATGCCAAGCAGGACTTACAGAAAATCCCACCAGAACAAGCCAACAGACCACAGCCAGTGACAAAAATGAGAGGAAAACACAGGTAGACTCATGTTATTTGCTTTATCTACCAAGTTGAATGTTTTCCCTTCCAGTTTCCAAATCTGAATGCTTGACTCTGACAGAGAAGAGCAATCCAGTGTCTGAAGAAGCCAATGGGGAGATGTCCCCTTCCTTCATCCTTGTTTGGTGCAAGCCTTTGATTCACACCTCCTATGAGACTGCCTACAAAGGGGTAAATCTTCCTATTGTAAATGCAGTGCTCTCCTGGGATAGGATTTAGAAGACTGAAGTCTACTCCCAGGAGTGCTGCTCAGTGGTCTCAACCAAATCACATCACTTAGTGTTTTTCTAGTTCTCTGAAACAGGCCTAGCATCATGCCCTGCCTTCTGAGATGCTGAGATTTATGTGTGAAAAGCATGGCATGAAAAATAAGTATTGTCACATAAAGCAAACTGAAGCTATACAAAGAAACCAAGGTAATGTTGGTGCCACTAAAATCCTGTCACTGAATGTCAGAAGTGGCTTAAACTCACTGCAGTATTCCTGCTGTTTCCTTTTATTAACCGTGGGGAAATACTGCCTTGCAGATAAACATTGTGATGTGGTAAATGTCCAGAATTTAATGAAGTCCATTATAACAGATGAATATGCAGCTTTCATTAGTTTATGAATGCCTTATTCATTTTAAATTTTATTTATAAAAAAAATCCAGAAAGAATGTTTTCCCTAAGCAAGTGCCAAGTAAGAGAGTAAACATCTTCTGCTCACAGACCTTCATCTCTTCCCCAAGGCTGTCTCTCCTGCAAGGGAAAGGCTCTCATTACACCAGCCTTGTCCACAGTCCTCTTGCAAGCCTCTCCCAGTGAGATGCACCCACCTCTAGTAACAGCTGGCCACAGCTTGCTGTGCCAATAGGTTCTGTGGAGCCTCTTCCCTTTCCTGCCTGCCTCTGCAGGGTTCTTCAACTGCCTTCTTCACCTTTTATTGTCACAGACTCTTTGGGCCAAGAACAATAATACATTTCCTTTATGATGCTTTGACCATGACAGGGATTTTATGGACTACCACAGTATCATCTTCATAACTGTGGCCATGCTGCAGATTAAAGGGGTCACTTTGGCAGCAAAGGAATCTATAATGTCTTTATTTGTTCACAGGAGGGATGCACCAGGAGGTCAAGTTTCTCTCTCCAGCTTTAGACTCTTCATGCTTTGATCCTGATCACCTTTGAGAATAAAAGGGGAATTTAGATCTTAAATGTGGTTTGGTCACTGGTGGCTCAGTTAACACCACCCATAAAAGGATCATTTGTTTTGCTGCAAAGGATAAGGCTGAGACCATAGAGTTGAAATAGGAGTAGAATGGCAAAAACTGTATCTTTTCAGTTAAAAAGGACCAATCATCAATCATGTAAATAAATGAGTGACTATTGAGTTTTAGCTACAGTCTACTCTGTTGCTCATTTGTGAAGAACAGTGAAGAGGAAATGTTTCATGGCTTCAAAAAGGTTTTGCTTTTTAATTGGAGAATTACACATCATGGTATTTCAGCACTACAAACACCTGCTGACAGTATGATTGCAAAATAGGACATTCTTGAGGCTGAAAGAAAATAGGCTCAAAAAAGAGAATCCTGTTAGCAAGTAAAAGATCTCAAGACTGTGGTCCGAGTGTGTGGGTTTTTTCTCTGACTTCTAAAAGCATCACATCCTCAAATTCAAACAAGCAGATGGCTGCCAGAAACACTCTAAAACCAGCAAGCTGCTTGTGTTGGACACATCGTTTTGGTGTCTTGACCTCTTGACTCACTCATTGATTTTTACTTCATTTGGGTTTGATCCAAGGCAATTGGAGAGGATTTTAAAGTCACCAATGACCTCTGAACTTCAATGATAGCATTTTGGGGCATTTTATCTAAAGAGAGGAGATAAGGGCAGAAATAGCCAGTCACTCAACATCCCATGGAAGAAAAAATGTAATGACATAATTTGTGGTTTCAGCTGAAGCAGCTAAAGTAAGCTGCTGAGGCAGTACTGAGAAGAGGTGACACTGCTGGAGGGAGAAATGTTTTGAAGACTGTGCAAGCAACCCATCACCTCCTTTTGTTGGTAGCACACAGCTACAGCTGATGACAACTTCAGCTCTACCTCTATGTTCTCACAAGGCAGCAACCCTGGGCAACCCTAAGTCATACCTGCTCCTGGTTGAGTGTTTGAATTTTTGTTTTTTTACCTCTGAAAGAGCGTAGAAAATGGAATCTTTGATATGAAGTCAGGTCTTACAAGTTGCCAGTAGATAAAGAGCCTTGCATTCATTTTCCCTGAAACTCTGACTGCTCTGAACACTCAGTCCTGACCTTGATTCCTCCCAGTAAGAGATAATACAAATCTCATTCCTCACATAGACTTCCCCAGATGTTGTCTGGAGCTTCATCTTGCAGGAACTAAGTGGCTTTCTTTGCAGGAGATAAGCTGAAGCTCTCTGATGAAGGATAAAGCTGATAAACTTGCTCCTTTGGAGCAAGAGACGATGTGGGTAAAGGTTACCTGGAAGACAGAACCAAGCTGGTACCTTGGTCCTGATTTCATGATGGCACTGAATCAAGATGGGGACACCTTCCCAGAGGAGGGGAGAAAGACACTGCAGAAGGTACCATTACTCGTGATAGCCTCTTCCTAAGACATGTGTAAGGAAAGACTTTTTTTCTCCCTCACTTTGCAGGCCCTCACATGAACTCCTTCCAGCCATCTGAGGCTCCTGCTTTTATGCTTCCGTCTTTGTCCTGTACCTTTACGCAGCCATTGTGTCATGGTGTGGCCATTCCCCCTCACATACCTACATTTTCCCACTTATCCTCACCAAGCTCATGCTCTGCTCCTATCCAGGTTACTTTTTTCCCATCACTCTTATTGAACTAGAGGCTCTTATTAAAGAAATGGGAGCATCATATAGTGAAGAAGCTGCTCAAACATAACAGATAAGAACTGTAGTATTCTTTTATGAAGGGGTCTGTAATAAGTAATTTTGGTGGTGCATAGATAAAACAATGATTTAAGTTCTCTGGATCTAGCAAAATCTGAAAAAAGCTTATAGGAAATCATGTCTGTACCTTAGTTAATGAAATTCTGGGCTGCTTCTGGGAAGACTGACAATTTTTAAAACCAATCTGCCAAACTTTCATTCACAGCTTCATTGCAAAGTCATTACAGATATGCCAAACTCACAGAGGTGTGTGTGAGAGCTCATGTGCCAATGGGGAGCACCACATTTTCTTCCTCTCAAGGCAACCTGGCAGCCTGGAGGGGACAGGAGAACAAGGAACAGATGCTCTTGATGCTGCCAGCAATACTCAGTGTTGCGGAACCTTTTTCTTTTTTTCCTAACTGAGAACTTGAGCCTGAAGTCACCTCTGCAAGCAAAGCACTAACAATGCTGGAGGAGGCTGCCAGGAGCCTCAAGCCATCTATCCACAGCCCATCTCACTTTTCTCATAGCACAACAGAATTGTTTGGGGTGGAAGAGACCCTAAAAATCACTTAGTCCAGCCCCATATCGTGGGCAGGGACACCTTCCAATAGACCAAGCTGCTCCAAGTTCCACCAAAACCTGGACTGGAAAATTTTCAGAGATGAGGCAGCAACAGCTTCCATGGGTGACCTGTGCCAGGGCCTCCCCACCCTCATAGCCAAGAATTCCTTCTTCATGTCCACTCTAACCTGGCCCTCTGTCAGTTTGGAGCTATTCCCCCTTGTCCCGTTCCTCCATCCCTTGTCCAAAGTCCCTCTCCAGTTCTCTTGGGGCCCCTTTAGGCACTGGAAGAGGATCTGAGGTCTTCCCAGAGCCTTTCCTCCCCAGCCTTCTCAGCCAGTCACCATAGGAAAAGCACTCTAGTCCTCTGAGCATTGTCATCACAGACCAGGACACTGATTATTTTGGCCAGCCAGGCTGTGTGCTCTGTCCCTAGATTTGGATACTGGAGCTGGTATTGATTCATTTTACTGGTGCTCTTTGCAGCTGATTTGTTGCACCCAGAAACCACAGCGGGCTGAAATGAAACTACATGTACCCTATCTGCAGGCCGTCTGTGTCTGGATAGCCTCGTGTTTATATTTGTGCTCATGAAACAGGGAAGGAGGGTGTGCAGGAAACATTGCTCCCTGGGAAATAGTGATTTTCAAGACTGTTACTCTGCAAGGAAAAGGCAGTATGCTGGCAAGGAATGCCTGCAAAGTTTGATGCCTTGATTTCTGCTGTGTGGATCAATATTAATAGCAATATTGTATTTCCAGGGCATACTCAGCTGGCAGAACTATTGATTATTTGGTATGTAGCAGTTCATTTATACTTGAGAGCAAACTGGGACACTGAAACAATAAATGTGCAGCTGTTAACAAGCAACACAGGACATTGAGTTTCAGTGACACAACTGGGATATCACTTCCTTTGTCTAAAATGGAACATCTTTAACATGTCAAAAATATAATTTACTTATGTGACTTACTGAAATACCTGGGGAAAATACTTTCTTCCCTGAAACCTGAAGATTAAGGTCATGTTTCCAAATACGTGCCAAATCCAATCAATAATTTCATCCCCACTGCGACCAAACACTTGAGATACTCTTGAAGGGAAAATGTTTTGTTTGATATATTTAAACAAGTATTATATCACATCACCTTGTGCATAAACAGATTTGAATGAAATGAAAAGATAATGAATATTACACTTTGGTTGCAGTAGTTGAGCCAAACTATTTTTTTTTTCCCCAAACAAGGTGTTTAATTTAGTAAGAAAAAGCAGATACCTTTATCTATATATAGGGATGTGGTAAGGGTCAACTCAAAATAAAGTTTTCTCTATCAAACAAAGGGTTTACTTATATTTGAAAGACATAATTCTGTATCCTTCTGTGAGCTGCTTTATTATGTATGTCTACAATTGTCTCCTATGGACACATTTAACTGTCAACGACCAACCCTATGAAAAGTAATTATATAGAACACCAACCTTATGGCTGGAATTTATTGAAAAAGGAACCTCCCTATGGTGAATGACAAAGAAATACTTTCTGTGAAGAAAAATAATGGGTGGTACTCACTGTTACAGGAAAGAACACCTCAATGACTTAATAATCTTTTTATTTGAGCTTGAAGAGGCTGGGGAAGTGACTGGTAAATATGCAGGAAATTTACCTATACTATACATTGCCTTTTGGGGGATAATACAACCTTTTAACTGCTATCAGCATGTTGAACCCTGTAGGCTTAGCTGCCTTAGCAACTGTTTATGATTCAGAGAGTTCAGGACCACAGGAGGCTGAATCAGCCTCTGATGGTGGCTCCCCTCTCCCACTGCTGACAAATGGAGTTTAGAATGAAGGAGTTCAGTTTCTCAGCTGGGCCTGAGCCTCTTCAGCCACTAGTAAATTAAATGTGCCCAGAAATATTCCCGGGCATTGAGGCCAACTGGCACAGTGTTTTGTACCTCTCCTCCTGACCGTGTCTAACTTCCCTAATGCAGCAGCTAAATGCAAACAGCTCACTGGGATGAACCCTGATCCATGCTTAAGAATGATTTAGGAGCTTGCTAGTTGTCATGGTCCAAATGTGTGCTGCAGAGTGGTCCAGTATGTTGAGTATACCCAGTCACACTCTCATGAACATTCCCAAGCACTGTTTAACTTCCTTTAGACAGAGGCAGTCTAAGACATTGGTATGACATATGTCCTTCTTCCACTTGTCCTGCTCAAGATCACTTCTTTGCAACCTGGGGAAGGGAATTATATGGCTCTAAAATAATCCTTTTGCTGGTTCATGAAATCACTCTTATTCAATAAGAAATGAGTTTACTGCTGTCTGCAATCTAAGAATATTTGCAAAGAACCAGATGTTGTGTATTTAAAATGAAAAAAATGTTATGCATGGACAGATTAACTTCATAAACAAATCACTGTTCTCCTTATACTATTGCACACCACTGTCATCTGCCTGATACTACATCTTTAAGTTGTTCACTCCCCAAAAAAATCATCCCACCTCAAGTTAGAGCCATATGCTCTAACCATGATACATTGGTGTGCTGGTTTTGCCTGGGGTAGAGTTAGTTCTCCTCACAGTGTCTGGTATGAGGCTGTGTTTTGGATTTGTGCTGAATATTATGGATGATAATATAGAGATGCTTTTGTTATTGCTGAGCAGGGCTTACACAGAGCCCAGGCCTTCTCTGCTTTCCACACTGCCACACTGGTGAGAAAGTTGGGCATGCATGGGAGGTTGGGAGGAGACAGAAGTGGGAGAGGTGACTCCAACTGACCAAAGGCGTATTCCAGACAACATGACATCATGCTCAGTATATCACATGGGGGTAGGGGGGGAAGAAGGAGGAATGGGGAATGATTGGAGTGATGGAGTTGCCTTCCTGAGTAACCCTTACATGTGATGGGGCCCTACTCTCCTGGGGATGGCTGAACACCTGAACACTAATTCCCTGCCTATGGGAATTAGTGATTGAATTCCTTGTTTTGCTTTTCTTGTGCACACAGTGTTTGCTTTCCCTATTAAACTTTCTCTCAACTCACGAGTTTCCTCACTTTTACCCTTCCAATCCTCTACCTGATCCTGCTGGTGAGGGAGTGAGTGAGTGGCTGCATGGGGCTTGGCTGCTGGCTGGGGTTAAACCATGGCAATTGGGGCACCATCAGATGTCCCATAGGAACTTCTGCACTGACCTGCCAAAGGCACATCAAGTCTCTTTCCATGGGTTTCTCCGAGCTATAATTACCTCAATGCAAGATCTTTACTTTGTGTAGAATTGAATATATCAGTGCATGAGTCATCTGGCAGAAAGTAGAGCAGGATGAATGTAATCCCAAACTAGAAAGAAGATCTTGATTTGGTGTCACCCAAATTTGGGCACCCTCCTACACCCCATAGGGACTCCAGCACTACAAGGCAGAGGAGGAAGGCCAGGAAAACATTCCGTGCCTACACTCTGTTCATCACACACGCCACGAAGCTTTCTGGGTGAAAAGGTTTAAAAGCTGCCATCAGAAGCTCTTACCCTGACAGGGAAGCTGTTCAGAGGAACATGTCCCTTTGAATGGTTTAGATCATGATCCTTTGAACACTCTGCCTTGAGCATCACCTGTGCAACAACTGACTGGGTTGCAGATGGAGCTTGGGAGGGAGCTCCTTTCCACAGTGAGCTGTATTTCAGCTGTATTTCAGCAGTGGCACTTTCTTTGTCACATCAAGACTGCCATCCACCTTTTTGTGGTGCTTACTTTCCCAAGGAAAAGAAGGTGAAGACACATGTGTCAATTCCCAGCTCCTATTTGGACAACTCTGTGGCCCTGGCAGCAGCAAATGGCTCACAGTCACAATGTGTCATGGTGGCTCCCTGACTCTGGAAGCTATAATGCCAGGAGGATGGTGGATGACTTCATGCCAGCAGAATCTAATACCTTGTGATCCTATGATCTAGCGCAAAAGGTGGGAGGAGTGGGAAGCCCAGCAGGCACCTGATTGAAGAGGCTGGGGGAGATAAGAGGAGACAGTGTCCTGCTGTGCATTTCTTCCACCTCCATAACCTTCTTATTTTCAAAGAGATTCCATAGGGCTGTGGTAGCTATTGTTCTCCCAGACCTGGTGCATCAGCATCCCCACTACCCTGGCAGCAGTTTGTGACTCACATGCTGCCAGCCCTTCTTCTTCTTCTTCTCAGTAAAATGAGCAGCTTGTTTGGCTTCAAGAAGGAAAACGTGTGCAACTTGGGCCCCCCCCCCCCACCACGCTAACCATGTAGAGGAGGATGTGGCATACAACATAACCAGCATGGGCTGCCCTGGGCATGTGGTCATACTCAGACAGACCCAGATGCTTGCACACTGAATTCCACAAACATGTGTCTGTCCTTCTCTCTCTCCAAAACTGACCACAGCAGCCTGGTCAAACTTTGGCACAACTGTTGTTGATGTGCAGAGTCAGCAATAAACAATTATTTGTGTTCAGTTTTCAAGGAGGCTGCAGATTCATCTTGGCCATTAAGATAAAAAGGAGGCTAATACAAATCTGCAGCAAAGTTTAAGGAGTAATTCTGTGCAAGCAGGCAAGTAAGATCAATGTAAAAGTAATTATTTTTTTTTTCTTTTTTTTTTTCTCTGTTTAGGTCTGTAAAAAGAGAAGTACCATCCAGGCTGTGAATTTTTTGAAACCTGCATTATTTTTTTTTTTTTTTCCTAGAGGGGGTTGAAATAGGTTTAAGTATTACTGTTATTATCTCTAAAATGACATAGAAATTTCCATGTGGGTTTCCATTCACAGTCAGATATCCATATTCACCATGTGCATAACTTTATTCAGGGACTGCAGGTCCCCTGTGGTCCAAGAACTCAAGGTTCATTTTGTGTTGCTCTTTTTGCCCAAAATGGGATTATTAGAGATAGGAAATATTGCAAGGTCACCCACAGCCTTGACAGAAACAGAAAGGTAAGAGATTAAGGAGAAACTGTAAGTTGTAATATCCAGCTGCAGTTGTCAAACCTGAGTGTATTTGGATTGCCTGTACCAGTATTTCTATCCCGTTTCCAATTGATTACCCTGACCCTAGTGATTAACCACCTGAATATACCCAAGAAGGATATTCAGAGAAAGGATCTCATGATAAAAAGGCTATTCCTGGCCCTCTTTCCATCACATCATAATCTGTCCACTAATATGGCTTGAGATCTCAGCTGATCAAAAGGTCATAAGATGCTTCTGCTAAGTATCACTCTGTCTCTGTTCAGCCAAAGGCATTTTTACTCCATTCAGCAGTCAGAGGTATGCAATAGCAAAGCCTTCAAATCTGTTTGTATAATAGATGAAGTCTTCTCTACATGGCATTTATCATCCTTCAGGGAATGACACCTGATAAATAAATCTCTAGCTCCCAGTGAATTTAAATAAAACAAAGGCAAATCATATCGCTGCACACTGTAAATATAAAACTGAGGAGAACATAAGAGTTCCAAATCTCTCTGCACCTCCTTTGCTGCAAAAGCTATAAAGTGCTGACCACCCTGAGATTCTGCCAAAATCAAGGGAATACATTATGAAGAGCATGGAGGTAACATAGGAGGGAGTAACACCCATTCAGTCTAATGAAAGGGTAAAAATTATTTTTTCTTTCTTTATGTCAGTAAAACCAAAACAACCCCACCTAATAAAGGGGTTTACTAGCATATCAATACGAATAATAGAGTGAAAATGGGGGGGAAACTAATAAATGGCAGCAATGTGTTTCCCAGAGAATAACACTAGGGGGGACAATTTTCAAACCGCTTGGGGTGAATAAATACTAAACCACATCTTACCCAACATCACCACTCCAGCCAGCTGGTGACCACCATACCGTGGTGTGCCAGTGGCTACCGGTCCATATGATGCCAGCCATGGTCCCCAGCACCAGCTGCAGCCACTTCTCTGGCCATTCTGCTTCCAAGTTGTTCAACCTGGGCAGAGATCCCTGCCCAAAACAGCAGGGAGAGAGCATACCACTGCCAAGAACCATCTGCCACCTGAAACCCTTGTCTAGCAGGTCTGCAGAGGTAGTTCCTGTGGGCACTACCACTGAAAAATGCACTGCTTTTTGTCCCCAGCACACCTGAATTGTTGTCACAACCAAGTTAAACCCCTCAGCATTTCCCAGACTATCCGCCCACTCCTTGGCTTTCTAGACCTCTATACCAGGACCAACAGACAGTTTCTTTAACTGCAACTGGCAGTCATTCTGCTCCTCTCCATGCTTTCAAAGCTGAGAGCCGTCAAAGATTAGCAGAAAAAAAATCATGACTATTTTTCCCTAAGAAGCAGCGCTGGTAATAGGCTTCAGGAAAAATCCTCCTAAATGCAAGTGATAAGCGTAGACTGTGTGAAGGCTGACAGGTCTGATTCTAATTATCACTGCAAGGGGACTAGTACTAACCTCTCTTCTGGAAGGCAATGACAATTCCTGGAAGGGAACATGCAAGGGAATTATCATAAACAAAATCATTGCAAGTAGAGTTGTCTTTCACTGGGAAACTATATAAGATCCAGATTTGGGGGTAAAAAACAAAACAAAACAAAAAAACCAAACCTTGAGCATTCACTAAAATTTAACCCAATAGAAAATGGCACTTAATCATACACTGAAGTCTTGTTGACTTCAGGATGATGGGAGCAGAAGAATCAAAAGGGTCACATGAAGTATGGGTGGAGTCACACAGGCAAGAAGTGTTTGGAAATAAATGATATATTCTGAAACTATACTTTAAGAACATAGCCTGCACCATAACATGAACAAAGAGTCCCAAGGAGGACATTGGTCCATACTGAACTAAATATTCAAAACTAAGACAAAACTCAGGCAGCCTTGCAACAACCTTTCCCCCTTTCTCACATCCTAGTAGGAAGAAAGCCAGACAGAACCAATATAGAACTTTTAAATTGCTTCTATCCACCGAATTCCTAAAATTGCATCTATACATTAACTGAAATACAACAGCAACAGCTTTCAGGAAGGTTATGAGGATAGGCAGCATTGCTTCAAGAACATCCTGAGCTGACCTTTGTGCTTTCTTTGACAGCATTGCATTTTTTCTAGTTGTCAGGTTGTTTGGACATTTCTCACTCCATTTCCATTGGAAACTTGGAAATAGAGAAGCTTGGGCAATCTGGAAAAAACGTAGCACTACAATAGCTTTTTCTTTCTGAACACAGGGCAAGAGATTTTATCTTCTTAATAGTGGGCTATAACTGCAGAGGAGATGAAGGGAAGAGCCTTAGAGTCAAAGGCAGTTTTAAGAGTTTCGTTCTCATTATATCTCAATGGAGTGAAGCAAATAAATTGTGCAAGGAGACATATGGAAGCTCACTACGCAAATGGCCTATTTAAGGCTCTTACTTCCTAATTAGGTCCTGGTGTCAGGAGGTTGGTAACAATTATTCACACATAGATCATTTGGATACAATACAAACTGTTCTAAAATCCAAACCATAATAATGGCCTGCATTAAAAAGAAACCTTATTTAGCTTGATCTTTTTAGACTCATTTGCTTAGGGGTTGGACTATCAGTTTCTGTGCTATGGATACCTAAATTTTGTGTCTGACATAGAAAAAATGTGTTTGGAAGGGGAAAAGGAAAAAACAAACAAGCAAATATACAAGCATCACAGCCATAACCCCTTGTTCTTACCTTGTTCACAGATTTCGTCACTGGACTCTGCACAGGGAACCCACACTCTCTTCCCAAATTCTTCATCTGACTCTGTGGTGTTTTCCAAAACAGAGAGAAAAGAGAAAAGAGAAAACTTTGATTGCTGGAATGACTGTGTAGAAAATGGTCATAAGCCTCCAGAGTTTTGCTCTGCCCTTTCCATTGCTTTACATCTTTCAGTATGGCCCCCACCACCTGCCAGCCCCCAGTGCTGGGATTCACCCTCAGCCCTGCAGAGTTTTGGAAGGTTCCCCCAAGCTTCCCCTCGCCTCCCACAAATGTGTAGGCTTCTCCTCCCAAGTATCCCTTGTAAATATACTGGCACTACAGGACCACCACAGCTTTCCCCAGCAGCTGTGGAGCACACCGTGAGCAGTGATGCCAGGGAGTGATGCCACAGATTCCTCTGACAACCCCTGCTAGAAAGACTTGGGAAGACCAGGAAGGTGTCACAAGATGTCAAGCTGCCTGTCTTGTATAGTAGTTAAATTGAGGAGCTGAAGCCAAGGATTACCACACTGCAAAATCGTTTAAAACAGGGTAAGTGCTTGTGAGTCAACACTGTGACTGCAGCAAACCTGCTCTGCCCTGTGCTTTGGTACTTCTGGTATGAAAATTAGGTCTTCCCTCCCCTTCCTCCACTTCCATCTCTTCTCTTCGTCCATCTCTCTAGCCCTTCACACAAAGGTGAAATATTTTACATTTTCACCTGTGGTGATGAACATCAGAGAGTGGGGGTTTTTTTCTTGCTTTGCTTTCCACTGATTTTGCCAAAGGCATCCTTTTAAGCATCAGCCTGTGCAAAGATAATAGGTGACACAATTCTCTGTAACTGGAATCAGCAACAAATCAGCCATCTGCCACTCCAGGGGGCTGAGATTAACCTAGCTACTGGACCGTGACTGCAAAGCATTTGCACATTTAGATTACAGAAATATGAGGTTACCGGTCCAAAAAAATAAGATTGAGAGTGGGGAAGGTATGGATGGATGGGGAGAAGGAGTGGAAGATAGCCTTGGAAGAGCCCTGTAGATTAACCCTTCCAGACACACATCATCTTAGACCGACTTCAAGGAGACAATGTTTCTGATTATAAAGTGTTAAAAGGGTGAAATATTTGAAGGAAACAACTTGATACATATGAAACATCACGTTTCAGGAGAATACATCCAATGACACCTCTTTTATACAGGAAGAAATAAAGACAAAAACATTCAGCTGCCTTGTCAATGCCTTTCCTCCTTGGGAAGTATGACCAAGCTGCCCAGATGGCTTACTGGACCAATTGGAAAGTACAAGAGTATTGCTTTTTCCCCAGAACTCCCCTACTCTAAAGACACCAAGGAAAGAAAAGAGGCCTGAATTCTGAAGTAACAAGGTTTAGGAAAGTCTCTTCGTTTGCTGATCCCAGTTCACCTACCCAAGTAACAAACACTACATTAACACTGGACACACATGGATACTGTAAGTATGGATTAATAATTGTCCATATCTTTGGGATACTCTCTATAAATCTGTTGGGAATTTTTATTTGGTAACTCAAGTATTAAGAGTTTTAATCAGTAGTAAACATAAGCTGGCTCCACATCTAAAACCATGAGTTCTCTGTACAGTTGCATGGTGGGTCAGGACAGACAACAGGGTCTCCTCTTGTCAGATAAGTTTTAATCCCCATCGCTTCCACTTCCTCTTTTGGGCTAGAATCCCATAGAACCTGGAGATTCCCATTCTTGGAGACCTCAGGTTAAAAAGAGCAGGTTGTGCCCAGAGGAAGATATGCAGCTGCAGTCAAAAGTGTCAGCAAGAATGTCCGCAAAACTCTGGAACATCTCACATATGAGGAAAGACTAAGAGAATTGGAATTGTTTAGTCTGGAGAAGAGAAGACTGGGGAGACCTTGAGTACCTGCCAGTACCTAAAGAGGCTAGAGGAGAGCTGGAGAAAGACTTTTTACAAGGGCCTGGTGTTACCAGACAAGGGGGAATGGATTCCAAATGCCAGAGAGCAGGGTTACATGGGATACTGAGAAGAAATTCTTGACTGTGAGGGTGGTGAGGCACTGGCACAAGCTGCCTAGAGCAGCTGTGGCTATTCCATTCCTGGAAATGTTCAAGACCAGGTTGGATGGGGCCTGGAGCAACCTGGTCTATTGGTAGGTGTCCCTGCAGTCCCTGTATTGGTAGGTTGGAACGAGATCATCTTTAATGTTCATTCCAACCCAATCCACTCCCAGATTCCCTGATTCTATGAAATTCAGGCAAAGTCTGCATAATACACGCCCTTGGTGAGGATAGCAGCTTAAATACACAGCTCATCTCATGAAGTCCAAAGAGATAACTGAAAAGCAAATAGCATGCACATGTGTTTATAGAAACCCCTGTATTTTATATATGTCCTTTATTCAGAGAAAACAGGTAGAGTCACAGGTAAGGTACAATAGCACACTCCAAGTTCCCTGGCCCAGTTCCAACCATCTTGTTGACATCTGCCATGGTTTCTTTACCCTCTCCAAGGTTTCCTGGGCCAAGCACTACACTCCCTGCAGTTTCAACAAAGAAAAAGAGCAAGAAGAAATGACAACACCTTCTCTTTACAAGCCCAAGTTGAGATGCAGCAACTGTGTGGTACAAGGCAGAGCTGAGAGGTGAGGAAGAGAAAGGGATCAGTTGCTATAGTCATCCTACTCCATACAAAACCTGCTGGCATCCCCTCAGAAATGAGTGCACTTCCCAACAGCATTAATCTGGGACTGAGCATTTGATCCTTCACAGAGTAAGGACTATCGATCTGCAGGGAGCTGTGAGAAGAGCATGGGGAGAGCAGGCTAAATAACACCTTTGAGTCTCCCTGAATTCACCACTATCACAGTATTTCCAAAAAGGCATTGCCTGTGCAGAGCTAGGTTCTCCCAAACCAGGTCTATGCGTTTGACAACAAAGGTGAGGTTTAAAGCAGTTTGGATATCTACCAGGGCACGGTTTTCGGGTGAGAGAGAGGTCACAGGGATCATCCCATGCATGGGACTACAAAATGGGCTAAGCTTGCAACCCAACAACCCCCGGGCTTCTGAGATGCAGCAGGTTAGTGAGGCTCTGCCTGTGCTTTAGAAAGGTCTCCTTGAACTTGACCTGCTGGCTATGTGAGGGTTAAAACTGATAGAACAGGATCTGGACCTGTTTTCAAAAGCAAAGACTGTGTTTTTCTCTTTCTCCAGACTCTAGTTTCTGTAAAGACAACCTAAACCTCCAAATCCAAATTCCAAAATGGTCCAAAACCAAACACCTGGGGGGGAAATATTAAACTTCAACTATTGAACTAGTACAAGAATGCTTGTGCTGGTATTAATTTCTAAAATATATGTAAAAAAATAAAAAATCTCCATTAAAAGAAAATGGGATTTTTTTATATCTTGTTTCCTTGCCTGTGAATGGAGGGACAAGGGGGACAACACAGGGCAAACCCTTTCAGACAAAAATCACCACAAGACTTGCTCCCATTTCTTGCCAATTAACCAACCTTTCGAAGTGATGTAGTTTCATCCCTACATGATATTTTTTTGTTTGTTTGTTTTATCCAGACAGGCTTTGCGGGAAGGGGGTTTTGCATCCCAGACAGCGCCACTGTATCACCCAGGCGCTGAGCTGAGGCTGGGAGCTGCCTGGAAGTTGCCTCATCTCCCAGCAAATGAGAAGCGGAGGGAAACACCGACGCAGGCGACGCTGCACCTTGCAGTAGAGACTCGTGTGTCCTACAAGTAACCTTGCATCAAGACACAGAGCCACAACAGCAGCCTTATGGGTACAGTGAGAGGAGGAGGAGGAGGAGGACAGCGAGGAGGAGGGGAAGGGCAACAGGAAAGCAATCAGAAAACTCCCTAGGAATCAAGTCTTCTCTTCCTCTCTAGGAAAAAAAAATAATATATATATATATATATTATATATATATGTATGTATATAAAATCCCTCTTTGATTTAGAGATGGACGCAGGAGCCCCTTTACACTGCATGTCCCCAGCAAAGGTTCCCCCTTTCTCCCAGACTTCCCAAATATCACTGGGGGTTTCTGGAGGAGAAAAGGGTCACATTTAAAAGGCAAAGCAGCGAGGAGAGAGGACATTCGTGAGCCCGGCCAGTGGCCCCACAGTCTCAGCCATTCTCATTCCTGACACGTTTCTCCTCCCTCCAGCACAGCCCAGCCTCGAAATATTAGTGTGGCGCAGAGTGCCATTTTTCGAGTCGCTGCAGCTCCTTCTTGGCACCGGTTCAGCTTTTTGTCTTGCCTTCTCCTCCGAGCGACCACAGCGGAGGGAGGAGGAGAGAAAGAAAGAAAGAAAGAAAGGAAGGAAGGAAGAAAGGAGGAGAATGAAGCCCCGCTGCTTCGCTGCCGGCGCTGTCAGACTCCCCGCGGCACCCGCACCCTCCCAGCCCGCTCCCCGCCGACCCACCCGGCAAACATAAATCCCTTCCCACCTCCACAGCAGCCAGTTCGCAGCCTCCTTTCCCCTTTCCCCCCTCCCCGCTTCCCCGCCGCCACCCCTTTTCGTCGCGCTCTCCCTTTGTACTCCTCTAAATTTTTCCAGCCAAGCGTTGCAACCTTCCACCCTCCCTTTCTCCTCCGTCCCCCAGCCCTCCCACCTCCTCCCCTCACATCGGCAGGAGAGAAAAAAAGAAAAAAAAAAAAATAGAGAAAAGATCGTGCCATGGTTGCCAATGCCCTGGCATCCCCTCGGGGTGTGGGGAGCCCCTGGACCCACAGCAGAGCTCGGAGATGCCCAGGCGTGATGCTCGTGGGGCGCACACGTGTGTGCACACACACACACAGACACAGACACAGACACACAGACACACACACAGACACACAGACACAGACACACACACACGCACACGTGTGACGGGGCAGGACACGCTCTGCTCAGCATCCCTTGGCACTGCTGTAAATACAAGCATGCGTTTGGCAGCCGAGTCCCTCCTCCTGCTTGTGGGGCCGGGAGAAACGCAAAGGCGGAATAACAAGGGAGGGATGCTGTATTTTTTTAAGCAACCCAAACATGGCACTGAGCGCTTCCACCAACAACTTCTCAGCCTGCTGTGCTGGCAAACAGCTGGTTCCAGCCTGGCACCAGCTTTGATTTGTTTTTCTCTCCTCTTAAACGCCCTCCTCCCAAATATTTATTCCCTTATTTTATTAAGTTTTGTTTTCTTTTTCTTCCCTATTTCCCTTTTAGGTTTTCCGAAGGGACAAGGCTTGCCCGTATGCTTGTCACCTTCCCTCCAGTGACTAATGACAGGACCCAAGGGAACAGCATGAAGCTGTGTCAGGGAAAGTATAGACTGGATATAAGGAAAAGGTTCTTCACCCAGAGGGTGGTCAGGCCCTGGACCAGGCTCCCCAGGGAATCGGTCACAGCCCCAAGCCTGCATTGTTCGAGGAGCATTTGGACAATGTTCCCAGGGACATGGTGGGATTCTTGGAGTCCAACTCGATTATCCTTGTGAGTCCCTACCAACTCTGAATGTTCTATGATTCCGTCATTCTAGAGGGACTCCCTCCCACTTCCACCCACAAATCCAAAACAGAATGTGTGGAAGAGGCACCAAAGGAAGTGCTATATGATGTAACATTCAATGGACTAAGAAGAGGGAAAAAAATCCCCATATGGACACACAAGATACATATTCTCTGAGGAAGAAGGAAAGAATGGCAGGTACTCTAAAAGCAGACAACAGGACCTTGTGCATGCAGGATGCGCTAACCCCAATCCCCTTCTCAAAGGAGGGAGGAGTCAAGTTTTGTCGGGAGTAGAGAAAGACTGAGGCAAAATGCACATCCTCCATAGAAAGGACTCGAGAGAGCCAACTTCCAGCTAGTGATGTGACTCCTATTAAGCCAGAGTTTGAAACACTGACATATGCATGTCAGAGATAAAGTGGTATCAAATGCACCTTGTCTGCTGCCTGCAGGAAAGAGATTTGGAGTAAAAAATTTAATAATGCTGATGCTGGGGGATGTCTTGGGAGGGACACGGTAGGGAGATGTGCTGAGGATTTTATCATGGAGGCAAGAGTGTATTAAGCTGGAAACCTGGCTGGAGACCCAGGGAAAGGTACTGCCCTAAAAGCAGCAGCTATTTATGAGACTGCAGGGGTGGCTCTGTCCACTGAGAAACATCAAGAACCTTGGAAGCCCTGGGAATTAGAGGATGCTGAAACAGATGGGCACTCACTCCCTGTGGTAAGTCCCTCAGGAGGCCCAGAAAAAGGGCCAAAAAAGGCTGGTTCTTGCTGAACACACTCTGGCCACCTCAGGGAATAGCAGAGCAACTGGCTCGATAACAGGGTCACAGAGCAAATGGGAGACAGAAAGATAGACAGACAACATGCTCAGGGTGGTACAGACAAAACAGCAACGTCCTGAGCAGCTGCCTAATATGTATCTTGGCAAAATCTCGCCTGGCTGTGGATGAAGCAGAATTCACACGCTGGAATCCATAAACCCATCAGTTGGTCTGACTTTAGCCTGCCTGGCCTGCATGGATAACACAGAAGGAGTGTGGGGGGCTGGATGGCACCTCTCTGGCTGCCAGGAGCCACATGGAGAAGCTGGTCCTTTGGCCACTGCCAGCTGCTGCACAGGGAGCAGCTGATGGGCAGGCACTGAAGTGGACTTAAAATAAGCAGATGCTCTGCCATGACTGCACTCATTAAGGGGTGTGTGAGGTTGCACATTTAAGCCAAGCATTGGGCCTGTGTCCTTAGGAGCATCTCTGCCACTGAGATGTGTCCCTGCACAGGGTCCACCTTGGAGTTTCTCCAGGCCACCACAGCACAGCTGAATCTGCCTCAGATGGAGCAATGTCCACCAAATCCCCTCTTCGGAGTTGTGGTTTCACTGTCCCAGACTCTTTGCATATCATCCAGCATTGGCCATGATTCCTCCCAATGTCTGCTTCCAAAGTCAGCCAGTGCCCATTTGAATGCTCCCTCCCTTACAGTTTATACATCTATTTGCATTCTTTGCTATCCCTCAGGCTGAGGGTGGGTTTTTCTGCCCTTCCATCCAGCCCTTACTACTAGTTCCTGGCATTTGGCAAGGCAGACAGGGTCCCTTACGTGTGTCCATGGCAAAGCAGGCTGTGACACCTCAGCTGGAGTCACCTGTAGAGAAGCATCCCTGCCAGCAGGTATCATTGAAATGACTCCCAGACAGAGGCACTTTCAGATCCTTTGAGTCAAAAGGTGCTATAAATAAAAGATATTGCACACTAACAAGTTCTCAGTTGCAAAGTGGAGTGGGAAAGAATATTTTAGCATCCTCTTTCTAAGCACATTAACTCTTGGCAGACGTGATCGTTCAGGTCTTCACAGCTGAAAACTTCACACCTTGTGCAGCATGTTGAGTCCACACACTCCATTTCCAGTTTCAACAGCTGCAAAATCTATGCTAAAATCTATATCTCCCAGTGCATCAGGCACATAAATATCATGTCATTTGGATGGTTGCGACACTAAATATACACTCCCTGATCATCCTGCCCAGGAAAAACAGCTTTTGCAGCTATAAGCTCACAATAGACGGTGCCTAAAGATTTTTATCAACTGGTTTCTGATGCTTCCCTTCGCAGCGTGAGCAAGCACTTTGTATCAATCTGGCTTGCTTTAGTGCAGTGACCCAGCGCTGTACTCCGCCGATGAAAGTTCAGGTCCCAGCTGCGGGGCTAAACTCTTGCTGACACTGTGCTGATTTCTCCGTCTCTGTCACCCACGCTGCCAGGGAGGGGGAGGAGATGTTAGATTTTTCCAAGCTGGAAAAGAAAGAAAACAGTCGTGCAAAATGCAGAGATGATGTGGCAAAGGAGGAGGGGGAGGAAAGCAATCCTGATGTGTGTAGTGAGGCTGAGGAGAAGAAATCCTTTGGGCAGGACAGGGCACTTAGATCACGTTCTTCTTTTTCTTAACTGAGAAGAAGATCTTGGTCAAGAGGCAATTAAATTGTTGTGGGGAAGGAAAAGCTCTTAGGATGCCTCGAAGAACTTGTGTGCGTGCGCAAGTGCACGGAGAGATGCAGAGGGGGAAATCACTATTAGCGACGGGTGAACTACAAAAGGTTGGGTGGTTTGTTTTGGATAAAGATCCTCACATGCAGATGCTTATCTAAAGCTTTCAGACTTCAGAGCAGGGCTAGAAATCTCTTAAGAACAGACTCTTCTTGCATGATTTCCAGTATCTCTGAAAGCCTTCGTCCATGCCAAAAATACCACAAAAACAGCTTCCCCCCGCCACCCCCACTTTCTTCTTTTATGCAGTGTTTTGGCTCTTCTTTCTCTGATTCCAAGCAAAGCCTAAAACCACAAAGTCTTTGACTTGAAGGCTGGACTGTGCTAGTTTAATTTCAAGCCATCCTGGTTCTCATGACTGTACAGACACAAGGAAAATAAGGAAAAAAAACTTCTGTGATTCTGTAGAAAACTTTTAGAGAAGGGTCCCTGAAAAACAGCAGAAAAAGAAGCAAGTTTCCCTCAGAGAGGACTACAAGCCTTGAGTTCTCTCACCTTAAGCAGACTACTTATCTATATGCTGGCTATTCTGCTTTTAGATAACATGGAAGATCACAGCATTCCCAGCTCAAATAAGCCTGTTAGCCTTGGGTGGTTATTAAATATTATTGAATCAATAGACAAAATAAAAGCTTTGAAGGAAGTCTTATTTCCCCAAAGCAGCTGCATTAGCCCTGATTTGACAGGAAGGGTTAAAGAAAACAGTTTGAGCATGATCTGGTGTCCTCCAGTTTTCTTAAATCCAAGTGTAATTGAGGTAAAATAGCCTGGTGCTGTTGGAATGACTGTGGTATGTTTTGCTGGAGTCCTCTGGACAAACAAGGCTGTTGCAGGGCTGGTTTTGATCTCTGGCTGGATTTACACCAGGGTATCTCAGTTACTGTTGCTCACTGTGTAAGGCAGATCATAATCAGGCTAGTGTTCTTTTAAGGATGTTGCCAGATATCCTGTGCTCCTGAGCCATTTACCTAAGGGAAGTTTAAAGCACATACTCTCACCTCACATGTGGTGAAGAATGAATGTTTTGCTGTTAAAGACCAGATGATTCTTCCTAAATGATTTCTTGTTGTCTTCTCCCCTGCTTTTCCTATTATATATTCAATTCTCAGGCAAGGATCTTCAGCTCATCCAAGTGGTTTGGAGACCAAGACTAGCGTTTTTAACTGGTCCAAGTCAGGATAATTCAATCCAAGTCAATAGAAACAATGGACAACATCAGGGAAAACCAAGAATTTATACCATAAAGGCTTCCTAAACAAGGACACTGCCTTCCAGACCTCACAGTACATATATTCTAAATATTTTCTCACTTCCTGTGGGTGACCAAGACATGTGCAGGAGGCCCAAGTCCCATTCATGTCCACATCTATGAATGGGGAGCAGCTCCATTACCCATTACATGCTGTGCTTACTGTGTCCTGCTAAATGCTCCAGAATGCTGGTAATTTTTTTCAAAACTTGGCTCTTGTGCAGCTTCTTAGTTTAGATGGTGAGAGGGAGACAAGGATTTAACTTTTGGCTTGAAAGAAAGTAAAAAATCTGGACTCTTTCAAGAGTGTGTTGAACAGCTAAGAAATCTGGCCCGGAGCTTTTTAGAAAAAGTGACCCAATCAATCTAGTTATTACACCATTCTCTGGCCTGTGACTAACACATGGATTGATATTTACTTGCAGGAAATGTTGGCAAGAGATGGGGGTTCCCATTCACTCGTGCTGTTTACTGCTCCCCTGAGAACACAGGCTGCAGCAACGATGTAGTGGCCGCTTCACAGGTGCACAGTTTACATGCCAAAATGGGCTGTAAATCAGAGCAGAGGAAGAAAGGGCTGGAAAAATGCTTGTCTGTAGAAGCAACCATTGGAAAGGGATGCTGACCGCATTCATTTTACAGGTTTCCTCTCCTAAGTCTATGCTCACTCACACTGCACCAGAGGGATTGGGTCCCACGTCGGAAATTCAAGGAGCATGCCAATAATTTGGCAGATATTACACAGGGGGTGAACTTGTCCCTGATCTCCATTATTGGTTCAAAACCAGGAATTCTCATAGCCTTTTGGACAGATGGCTGGTCCTATTACTTCTTATGTTAGATTTCCCATTGAGGCTGAAAGCAAATCCACATTCAAGCTGAAAGTAAACAACCTGTGAATTCAAAAGGCATTAACTCAAACTGCCAAAGCATTTGCTGCATATGCTGCAGATGTCAAACAGACAGTTTCCCACAGCCCTGAGCCTAGACACATAGCTAAGTCACATAGAAAAACCTTCCACCCAGCCCAAAAATCCATCCTGTGCAAAACTCACTCTCCTTGCTGGCATTTTAAAGGACCAGAGACTCAGCTGGATTGAATTAATGTAGCTGCTCTGATTTGAATAGAGCTATGCCAATTTATACCAGATGAGGATTTCACCCTTTGGAGGCTAAGTGGGAAATGGATATTCACTACTTACTTAACAATGTGGTTCCAGGGAAAAAAAAAATAAAAAAAATCAACAATAAATCAACACCTAAAACATAAAAGGTGTTGTATTTTAAAGAATGAAAGACCATTGAGTAAGTTTCTTTCCATTTCTTTTTTAATTATGATTAATTTTTGAAGGAACCTATTAGAGAGCTTGGTCCAAAAGAATCAGGATTTTCAGAAAAAATACATATAAATAACAAAACTTCTAAATACAAACAACAGAAGTTACCCAACTTACTCCTATTCCTGACACCTTTCAAAATGCCAACAAAAACTTAACTAGGAACCTAATTAAGACACTGCTGTGGCATTTCAGGAAGTTCAGAAAGTGGAAAGGACTGAATAAACCAGTCTATTTTTCCTGCCAGGGCTGTATGAAGAGGATAGAAAGCCATAAAACTAAACTGTGAAAACAAAAAAAAACCCAACTTCCACCTATATGCTTTGAAATGCTCTAAACATTAGCACCATGGTGTGCTCCTTGGCCATAAAGATGTGCAAAATTGTTTTCCTGATATATTTTGGTGTAAATTGAACAGACCACTGAAGTAATAGTCTGTAAAACAAGAGTCATTCTATTTAAAGCAATGCAACTTCATGGTGTACATTCAGGAGTGACTACTTGAATTAAGCCTTTGATTTATTCTTTACCATAGGAAGTTCCACTCTCAGTCCTATGTGCCTTTATTTTCCCCAAAGTAAACTGGAGGTAAAATTTTACACCAGTAGAAATGAATGGAGATTTTTAAGATCATAGTAATGAGAAATCAATCTTTAAACTGTTTAACTTGAAGACACTAGACCAGCACAGCTCATCAGAAAATTCAGCACATCTTTCCTCCAGCCATCCTTATTTTCACTTTACAATTCAGTATAAGCTGGCAATTAGTAATACTTTGTCTGTTTATAGAGCCTTACATCTGAGGATCTAGAAACACTTTGTAAACACTAATGAATTAAGCTTCTTAACACCCCCTGTGAGACAGATACTGCTATCTCATTTGCACAGCTCGGAGAAGTGCAGGTTTGCTGAGGGCTGGAGCCAGCCAGCACCAGAGCTGGGAAACCACCACAGACCCTGAGCCTCACCTTCAGTTCAATATCACAAGGCTTTCCATGGATGAAGTGATGTCCCTGGCAACTTCAGGAGTTTATAATTATCTCTTGGAACTGCCAGTGTTGCCCTAATGTCTGGCAGACTGAAAACACAGAGGATTGAACTTCCACCCACACAGAGAGAACTTAAGACCCACTTACAGAAACACCATGAATATGCCATCCGTCCTCCCCTGGAACAACCACTCACATGTATGATCCTCTGCCATGGCAAACAGGAGAGAAACTTGGGATTTCATCTGTCCTTACTTAATTTTTAGTAACAGCACCAGCCCTGGACAAAGCAATACAAAGTTCTGGGAGGATTTTCTTCCCTTCCTTTGCATCTTTAATTGCCCATATCTTTTTCACATGTAGGGGAAAGGTAAAATACCCAAGCTTGCTTGCCAGTCATACTGACAAGTGGAACTTAAAGGATTTTTAAAGAAAGCCTGAAGGTTTTACTTCTAACACTATCAGGAATGTTTAGATCCTAGGCAAGCCTTAGGACAAAATAGGCATTGGTGAGATGAGGGTTTCTTTTTCAAAGCAGAGTCATGTTGATTTTAAGAGCAGCTAATGTCTGGTACCTATTTGAAGCATTTTTCCACATAACCCTTCTCCAAATGCATGGCAATTGGACAGTTTCCATGATGATTCTTCTGTCTAAAAGTATATACCTTACCTTCTTTTCAATTTATCACTGAGCCAGTCAGCTTGTTTATTGTTGAAGTTTTTCCCATTTAATAGTGCACTTAGAAAAGCTTAATACAAACATTGACCAATTCATTTCTGTCACAAAAAGAAAAGCCTTAGAAATCATTAATCTAAACAGGAGTCAAGAGCAAGAGTCTCTTATTTAGAGATTGGTCAATAAGAAACAATGTTATGGAAGGTATTTTAAACAGAGCAATTTTTATTTTTATTTTTTTAACACCTCTTCCAGTGATTGAAATTAATGAGAATAGTAAATAAAATATTTGGTTTTCCTTTCAAAATTTGTTCATGACCTTAAATCCCAGGAATGGGAACAGACAGGCATTTGACATATTCAGTGTGTTGATTTGTGAACTACTGGCAGATTGCTGTTTGCCCGAGAATACGTATTTGAAATTCTTTTCTAAAAACTCTTCTTGATCTTTTCTGAGTTCACAGGCTGTTAAATGTCTGCATGACATGGTGGTGTCTGTCTCCTGAACAGAGGGACATTACAATCCCTAGAAGTAGGTTTTCAGCAGAAATATTAAAGGTACTATTCAGGAATATCCTCAGTATTTGTAGCCTCTGTAAACAGTATGGCATGTAAACATGTTTGCTGGAATATTTGTCAAGAGCAAACATGACAGGATGGTGGGAGAAAGTGTACAAAGTCTAACCAAGCTTATAAAACCCCAACAGCTAATGAATACTTGTGGAAAATGTCTTACGGCATTTCCTCAGTGACAGATGCTGATTAGGAAAGCCTATAAAGCTAAACCTATTTTGCTGCATACATCCTCCTGTACTCCAGAGCTTCCATGGCTCTCTTTAGCATCTTCATCCATTACTCTGCTGGATCCAGAAGCAGTTTCTAAAAATTTTTGTGTGTATATCAAACGCATGAGGTTATGAACAACTGGACAGAGGCCCAGAAACTCATTTTACATAAGCATGTTGATGCCTAAAAGCTTTCTACTATCTCAAAAGAAAAAAACCAGAACACCTATAGCAGATATGAATATGTATGTGGATTGGTCAATGTGTCTCAATATGGACCAATACTGCATCACCACAGTGTTACATCATACTCTGTATCCTCTTTTCAGGCTGCTTCCGTCAGTGACAAAACAGCTTTTGGATTGGGTCTTCTCCTGTAAACAACTCAGAAGGCACCCAAAGAAACACAGCAAACTCCTGTGGACATTAACTCAAAACCACATGGCCAGGGAAGAAGGGAGAATTGCTAGGAAAGCCAGTAGACAGCTTCAAGTCTACATGCCTAGGTGCTTCGGGATGGTGAATTATGGACTCATCTGAGCCAAGACAATGCCATGAAGGTGAGCAGGCATTCATGGCTGAGAAAAATCACCTCTAACTAAAAAAAAAAAGGCACTGAGATCCAATATTTTTAGTTAACAACAACCAAAGAAAGCATTTGGGCAGTAGGACACTGCACGAGGTTAAGATGAACTTGATAGTTGAAGCACTTATCTGGGGAGCTGGTTTGTTTTTCCTCTCCCATGAGTTGCATTTTACAAACACTGGACCAAATTTTGCTCCTAAAGGGAAGCTTTGATGCCACTGTGGACATCCTCTGACACACTACTGGTGATAACACAGGACAGAGTAGGTCATGGTCAGGGCCAGGATGAGTTTGTACCTGGGCTGCTCAAAATATTCTAGCAATGTCAAGGCTCACCATAAGCTCTTGTAATTCACCACTGTGTGTTCCAGTCAAGCATGACGCTTCCTTTTTCACCTGACTAATACTAAGCCCCTCAGTATGTTTTCTGAGTGGAAGTTTACTGAAAATTATCTTTCTTCTGCTGTTCATGCAGCCAGCTCACATAGAAACAAGATAGGGTCATTCTCCTTTCTTTTAGAAAACTGCAAATCCCTGCTTAGTAAAAACAGGTTTTTATTTCTCTAATTCTGCTTATTAACTAAACACATCATTCCTTATGTTTCCCTCTCCTGAAAGGTAAGGGAAAGTGATGGACCATCCAGAATTTTTCCAGTCTGTCCCCTCTGGTCATGCATTGCTAGAGATGATACTGTATAATGCATGACTTACCTGCAAAGACATTGGAGGAGTAATGAAATAAGCAGATGCTCCGTCAGCAGGCTTTTAAAACATTGGTATTGCAATCTGAGATGCAGTCAGCCATTAAATGCATATGTCCTTTATTTATGGAGCTGATAAAGGCTCTGTGTCAGGAGCACTCAAGCTGCCTTTTTACTTTCTGCTTTTCTTCACATTTAAGAAAGTTGCTCTCTGGATATTTTATTTTCATGAAAGCTCCAGGTTTGTGAGGAAAAGTAGGATTTATCTCTTGACTTATCTATTAAAAATAGTGATCTAAAAACCAGACAACTTCATCAAAGCAAATCACCAGGAATTCTCTACAGAGAATCATCTCCTTCAAACACAGATGATGCTTGAAATGGGTGGATCTCCCTGGAGTTACCTATTTCTCTTCATCAGCTAGAAACGGGGTCCAGGACAACTAGCTCAGCTGTAGGTCAAAACACCACATATGTTCACACCACCAAAAAAGAGTAGGTTTAAATTAGATACTAGAAAAAATCTTTATTGTGGGGCTGTAAGACCCTGGCATAGGTTGCCCAGAGAAGCTGTGGATGCCCCACCCCTGGAAGGGTTCAAGGCCAGGTTGAACCTGGTGTAGTGGAAGATGTCCCTGCTCACTTCAGGGGGATTGGAAGTAGATGATCTTTCAGGTCCCTTGTAATCAAGGCCATTCTATGATTCTGCAATTTGCACAAATTTATTCATCTGTAAATTCAATTTTGTATACTTTTTCATAATCAGTATTGGTCTAGGTCATTTCATTACAGTATAAAATACATTTTCCTCTAAACGCCATTCCAACCACCATCAAATAGATAGGAAATCAGGGGGAACGCTGGCATGGATCAAAGGGAAGGATGGTGTTAACATTAACAGCCACCATATAAGGAGCATTTTTCATTATAAATAAGAGTGTTGCTCAGCTGCATGAGGAGTGAAGTTCTGAAGTCACTGAGCTGCGTGGCTGTGACTCAGGGGAGGGTTTCAGTTCACGCTCAACGCTGTGTTTGATTACTGGTACATCACCCAAAGGCTCACAGCAAAACAGATGATGGGACACAGAAAAGCTCTTCTTCCTAACACAGCAAAGAGAGCTGCTGCTTGCTGACTGACAGCTCCCCAGCCAGCTTATGTGCATCTAATTACCCAGCCGCAACTCAAATCAAAATGCCCCGTTGCAGCTGGTGTCTCACTTAATCCATTCATAACATGAGCTAATTAGCATTGATGTTTTTGGGCAAGTTTATTCCAAATGTGGTCAGGTCCCAGGCTTTCAGCTTAGTTGCTAGGACCCATTGAGGATCCTGTGTTTCTGCCCAGAAGGCATTTTTCTGTCTTGCTGATGGAGAGACTTAGGAGTGGGTTCACAGAAAGATGTTGGGCTGGACCGAGATGAATGCTGGCATATAAGCAGTGCTGTTAAGCTGTTCTTGCTGCTACACCCTTCCTCGATATGCAGGAGAGATTGTAGCAGAATCGAGGTATTTTATAGTTTTCCTTGTGCCTGAATTCAAATGTCCTGATTCCGGGGGTGGGGCAGGGGGGAGAAATAGGAAAAGGAAAAAGAAAAAAGGAAGAAAAAGAAAAGGAAAAGGAAAAAGAGGAAAAGAGGTAAAGGAAAAAGAAAAAGAGGAAAAGAGGAAAAAAGGCAAAAAAAAAAAAAAAAAAGAAAAATAAAGAAAGCTTAGAAAGTGTGAGAAGTCATGGAACAATTCTGTACTTTATAGTATTCTTTGTCAGCAGAACTGAGAAAAGAGGCCAGTTACCAGAGCTTTGCATTTCCTTTTCAACCTATGGGATTAGAAGATGAGAGCAGGTGCTAATGGGAATTTTGCCCATGGCAGAAAATGAGAACCCTAAACCTTCATCTCTGGAAATCACAAAAACCCTTAGCAATGATCTATAGTGGCTGCACTTGGAAATTGGTGATATAAGGAATAGTCACTTGGCAGAAAACTGACTTTCCGCTCCTTCAGCACACCACAATTTCAGTTTAATTTGTAACAGGATGCAAGTGTAAATGAACTGACAACAGAGCTATCAGCTATTCTGTTGGTAACGCTTGGAGCAATAGTTTCGATTTGACTAGACACAGCTGTCCACTGCATGAAACGACCTTTAGCCCCATCCTTGGCGAAATTCAATTCTCTCCATGTCTGACTCTGTCCATTGGGACTTGAGTAGTGGAGCTGCCAGAATAATCAGCGCATTGCTTAATGACAGGCACTCCAACAAGCAACACGGTTGTGCATTGTCAGAAATGAAGTCCACAGCTCTGGGGAAGGGGGTGGCAGAGGGGGGAACCCCCTTGTTATTCAAAAGAAAATAAAACAGTTGTATGGGAGCAAGCACAGATGCGTGCAGCCGCCTTGGCCTGACGAGTGTCACTGATGTGCCGGCACTGCGTGCACGCATGTAAACGTGGAGTTTTCTTGTGTTCTTGTCAGAAAATATGCATTTTTATTAGATTTCCCCTCTCAAAGGAAAAAAAAAAAAAGGCTGGAATTCTGCTGCTTCTCTGTATTGCACTCCTGTAAGACATAATTTCTATTTACATAAGTCTAAACATGCACACATCCCATATGGTGATGCTTACATGGCCATCCAGATGTATGTCATCTAATGTATATACATATATATACATAGATGTACACACTTTCTGTGTGTTTACTACATTGGCCACTGCAATAGGAAAGATGTTTATGCTGCAAGTGTCAAAAAAGAGGAATTTCACAACTTTACAGATATTTGTGTAAACTTATTTCTGCTTGAGAGACTGTTTCTCCAACAGTTTGAATGAAGCACCCTCTCACACATGACAGGAATGTCACCATGGGATTAACATGTATGTGCCCCAGCCTGTGTCATGGCAGGACCCACAAGGATGAACCCAGCACTTCCTAAATTTTAGCCTGAATATTACAGTATGTTGTGTCCAAAAGTGGACCCATCCTTTCCTTCATCAAGGAGCATCAGAGATACACATCTCTTTGGTTGGCAAGACTTGTTACAACCACTGCTAGTGGGAAATTGCAGGGGGTGATACACCAGCTCCACCTGTCCCACAAACCCCTTAGGACTTCTCTTGTTGCTATTTTTGCTTTGGCAACACTGTGGGCCCAGGTCTGCGGAAGACTCATTTTCAGTTATTATTCTGACCTGCTGCCAACATTTTCCTGAGAAATACAAGGGAGAAATGGGGAATGTTGATCTTACACAGATCATAACTCAGCCAGAACGGAGGGGAGTTTCATGGGAGAAGTGAAAGGCATGTCTTCGGCTGCAGGGCTTTTGTCCCTGCCAAAATTCAAAGGTTCTTTTTCAAACGATAGAGATATTAATATTTCTTTTTTAAAAGCCTCAAAAATTAATAATTTTGATAATGGAAAACCATAAGAATGTAAAAATGCTGATCTTCATCAGCAAGAAAACAAGGTGGTCTCCAAAACAGTGTGAAAGCATATTACAATGGGGCATGTTAAATTACACAGATACTGGAGTCACTGATGTTGTCCTCTCACTCTCCCCCTTCTAACTGCTTCTGCTATTTGTTCAGGAAAGGGACAATCATAGAATGGCCTGTGTTGGAAAGGACCTTAAAGACCACCCAGCTCCAATCTCCCTGCTGTAGGTAGGGACACCTTTTACTATCCCAGGTTGCTCCAAGCCCTGTCCAGCCTGGCCTTCAACACTTCCAGGCATGGGGCAGACACATGGGTCTCTGGGCAACCTGTGCCAGGGCCTCACCACCCTCACAGCCAAGAATGTCTTGCTGTTATCTATTCTAAACCTACTTTCTGTCAGTTTGAAACCATTCCTCCTTGTCCTATCACTCTAGGTCCTTGTAAATAGCCTATCTGTCTTGTAGGCTTCCTTCAGGTACTGGAAGGCTGCAATTAGGTTACCCTGAAGCCTCTGCTCTAGCCTGAGCAATGACAGTTCTCTCAGCCATTCCTTGTAGGAGAGGAGCTCCATCCCCCTAATTAACTTTATGTTTCTCCTCTGGACTCTCTCCAACAGGACATCATTCTTCCTCTGCTGAGGACCCCAAAACTGGATGCAATACACAGACCCTAAATGATTCTCCTCAGGCAAATCCATCCAAAACTGCGTGCAGACATGGCTGCACACGGTTTGGCCCACTTCTTAGTGTGGGATTTCTCTTCTTCATCTCTATTTGCTCCTCCCTGCTCTCTGCTTAACCCTCGTCTGTCATCTTCCCTACCACAGTGACACTTTCACCAGCTCCTTCAGTGGCCCTTAATGGTCAGGTCCTCTCTGGCACTTGCCTTGGGCTAAAGGCTTTGTTCCCTTCTTTAATGATATTTATGCCCTTCCTTCTTGTTTTCCCTCCACTTCTCTCACTCTGGTTTTCATTTTTCACCCTTTTACACTTTTTGACTTTAGATCGCTCCATAAACCTGTAGAAACCTGCACAGCCAACACGTTTGGTTTTTTTTTTTTTTATTCTCTCCTTTCTCTCTAAATGCCTAAATAATTCAGAAGCCAGGATCTTAGGATGGCTGCATAGTAGCTACAGTGGAATTGTATCACCTATTCAGCTAGCTCAGAAGAATATAGCACCTTGCTGGGAACTAGTAAGATGCATCACAAGAGCATGTCATACAAAGAAAAGCCTGGTACAGCTTTTCTGTATGCTTGGTACAGATGTTATGTCAGTTCTTGAGCATGTACTGCTTTTTATTACACATCATAGAACAAATAGAAAGTTCCTCAGCAATTGAGAAAAACATATTTTTTACAGCCCTGAGAAGCAGAATATCAATCTGATCCTTAGATAAATAAGCCCTTCTCAGAATAGGTAATTGGAACAAGTAATGTAATACTAAAACTGGAAGGTATTTACCATCACACCGAAATGTACGGGCATTTCCCAAGCCTGCTGCCAATCTCTGTGGCCTAGAACCCCTGCATCCACAATGTGCAACTGTACAAGTGCCACGTGTGCATACCAGAAGAATACTGCTAACAAATTAATACATGTGGGACTCCAGAAACTGGGTCAAGGAGGCAGGAATTGCTGCCTCCATCACTACAGAACAGGTAGAAGGGAAGCAAAAATAATTCTAATGCTCTAAACAGATGATAGATAGATGATAGATAGATAGATAGATACATAGATAGATAGATAGATAGATAGATAGACAGATATAGATGATAGATAGATAAAGAGATAGAGACATAGAGATAGATGATAACAAGGAAAGGATGAAGTAGAGTCATAGTGAGAGCAGAGAAAGAGGACGATGACATGGCCTAGGCATGTTTTCTCGTCTCCAGCCAACCTCTTCAACACAGGTGATCTCCACCATCTTCCAGTTCCTTAAAATGTGACACACACCCAACAGTTATGTATGATTTGAGACCACAGAGACAATCCTGCTCCCTCAGGAGAATCAGGGAACAGGAGGAAGCCACTCTACTTTCCAGTTCTTCATGTTCACCAAAAGTCCACACCTCCAGCCACCATCTTTCAGAAATGCCTCTTCCATCCTTGAAAGCTGGAAATGTGTACTCATCTACTCACAAACAGGGAGCTCTGCCAGCAGCCTCACAACCTGCAGATTTTGATTGTATTAAATTGTTCCAAAGCAGGTTTTCCTCTCGAGCCTGGAGTAGAAGGCAATTAATTAAGACCCATTCCCCGCCTCCATCAGATTAAAGTAAATTAAATGGCAGCAGTAGGACAACCTTGCCTGGGACAGGGATTCTTGGAGAAGCAGGGATTTTTCTCTGTCTGCTCAGGAAGCTGATCCTATTTGTTTGCTCAGTTGAGCTTGGATCTGCTCTAAAAGGTGTCCTGTGTGCTATTCCACAGGACTGGGAAGTCCTACTGGCGTTTCCCAGACACAGAAGTCCAAATACAAAACAGTATGAAGAAAAACACTTTCTGGTCAATCACTTCCATTACAGTTAATGAACACTGTGCTGGGAATTGACTGAAAACAGCACCACATATGGAAAAGCTCCTCCTTCACTTGTGTGTGACTGCCATTTTAAAGAGCTATCATCCCTTTTCCAAGGCCATTCTTCTCCTCGTTCGTGAGAAAGAGGAGACAGTGGATTATGGGACAACCCTTTCGGATGCCACATCCTCCTGGAAATACCTCTGGCACATGGTCCCTGGCCTGGTGTGAAACAGTCATAGCCAAGCAGATGAGTATTTAGTAATTTCTGAGAAATAAGAGACAGGTAAGTCAATCAACTAAGCAAGAGCACTAAATTTACATTGGATTTAATTACTTTTTGGACAGGATTAGAAGAAAGAAAAGGAATTTTACATAATCCAGTCCATTTGCTAACATTTCTTATTGCGTTGTCTAATTTCCCACCAGGAAATCCATCACAAAACCCTCAGCTTCACCCAGGTCCCTTATTCTCCATATGCTGAAGACTACAGTGATACTTCAACCCAAGCACATCTCACAGCTTCCAAACACTTCATGCATTACCTGGAAGTTTGGCTCAGTTCCCACAGCGGGAATTTAACCTGCTTGAAGTGGAAATCAGAGGAAATCCTCTGCGAGTGGATCCCATTTGCAAGGTATTAAGATAGGGAACCACATTCAGGGTCAACCCATGAGCTCAGGAAGAGTCTTGACACCCTGACAGTGTCACAACTGTCTTGGCTGCCACTGGTACAGCATTTTACCATGGAGGAAATGGCCAAGGTGAGGAAATATTGCTTTCTTGTTTTCAAGCACTGCATATAAAAGTGAAAACAACAGCAAAAATGTTCTCCTTCTAATTGAAAACACAGTACCAGTTAATGATCTTTGAAGTGAATGTGTGTGTGTGTTTTGTGGGGGAAGGGGGAGAAATGGATCGCTGTAACCAACAACACCCCAAAGGACTATAAATCAAACAGCATACAGCTGTTGGTATCAAATATAACTCCTTTTGCACTACATCAAAAAGCTTTAATTAACGACTAATTTATTCAAGTGAAAAAAAAAAATTCCCTTGCACCAAATAATTGTATTATAACTGGGGGACTAGTCTGTGTATTTTCCCCCTCTCTAAAGCATGACAGGAGAGGAAATTGAGCCTTTAGAGAACAGCAAAGTAGAAAAATGGATCAAAGATTCAGAGGGTTTGTTGATTGGCTTTTTGAGTCAGCAGAGACCGAATCAGCTCATTTAATGAAAAAAGCCACACTGCGAGGTCTGTTTGCTCTAGGACCTACTTTTAATAAAAAAGCTTATAAAGATAAATGGCACTGGCTGACACCACGCATGGTGTGGACAGGTGTTGCACAAGCCTCCCCGCACGGCTGTGTCACTTCTGCTCTGTGCCTCTGTTTTGTCATCCATGGAGAGCTCCTGTAGCACAGACTGCTGAGAGAGGTTCCGGCCACGTGGGGATTTAGACTGAGCAGCCAAATGTCTGCAGAGGGGCCTTCAGTGACCTCTGAGCATGCTGCACCACACCTGAACCTCAAAAGTGAAAGGCCAGGCTGGCAAAATCAATTCCTTCCTTTCCCTCCTGTTGAGAATCATAGAATCATAGCACATCCTGAGTTGGATCACCAAGTCCAAACCAAAGCATGTGCTGGAGCAGCCCAGGGCTTGCACACACCCAACAATGTTGCTCTTCCACAAGTCAAGAGCCCATGCACAAGCATCCCAGTATGGCCACCAAAGACACTTGGCATGACCTGGCTTCCACCCTCACCTGCTGCCGACATCACTAAGGCAAGAACTGCCTTAGTTTCTTTTTTCTCCCCCTCCCCCCCCCCCCCCAACTTTGTGCTGGTGACGACTGACTAGTCTCTGGCGAGGTAAGGTAAGTGCCATTATCCTGCTTTAATGGCTAATGAAGCTGAAGCAGAGTAAGTAGTTTACTGGTTGTCTCATCTTTGGGGCCCCATCATGCATATTTTACTGTTCCTCCGAGTGCAGTGAAGTTTCCCATTAATGCTGCCATTGATTACAGTGTACAATCTTCAGGGCAGGGACTGTGATTTTCTTTTCATTTGCTTAATGAAAAGCACACTGCCTTTTAATTCCTCTGGATTCTGTTGCCTAGGTATTAGGTGGGAGCCCCAGTGATGGGAGCAGTGGGGGGACAGACATGTGGCTGTGCCACGTGGTGTGCATGGACCAACTGGGGATAATGCAGAAGAACCAGGCTGCAGCTTCAGCACCTTTCTCTCTACTCAACCCCTCTGAATCAGTGTCTCAGTACTGCTAGTCCACCACCATGCATAAGCTATTCCAAAAACTCCTTAGGTGTATATAAAGTCTGATCAGGTTGTGACACAAATGATTTTTATTGATAAAATGGTTAACAGAAAGCATTGAGTTTGCTGCTGTAAACATCAAACTTAACTGACAGTCAACCTATAAACTTTATCCAACCCAGAGGACAGTAATGAGAACACAGTTAATTGATTAGTTTATGCGTAAAATTACATAATTGGATACCACATTCCAATGATATATCACACCATAGGAATTATTTGAAAGGCAGGAAAGATTTATTTTGCCTTTGTGACAGTTTTATCCTGTTAGACATCAAAAATAAAAAATAATCACTATAAAATCACTATAATTCATAAAAAAGCACTCCAAAAAGCTTAAAAACCGATCAGCTTAAATCTTTTTAATTTATTTCAATTGTACAGGTATATGCTAAAATATGTTTTCTGGACAGATTTCAGAGGTAATTTTCATAAGTGATATTTTTCAAGCTTTTAAATCAAAATCTAAAGCTTTTACACTTATAAAGCTCTGAAAAAGATCTCTATATAGGTTTGGTTAGTTTAATTTTGTAACCCTCAGCCCTAAACATCAAGCCCATGCACAAGACAGCTTTACACACAAAATTGAGTATTGTGGTCCTTGTCTGCCTCCAGTAAGTAATTACACCATTAAAGACTAACCAGGAATGTGTTAGATAGGTTTCCCAGCCACCAAGAACAGGTTCCAGTATTCCTAATGACCTGCACTTCTTGTATAACAGAAAGGAAAACCAGAGAATTCATGGCTGCCTGGGGTGGATTGATTGTGAACCTGATAGTCAAGATACCCACCTAGGCTCAGGTTCTGCCTCTGCTAGTGACTACAAAGATGAAAACTGCTTCATCTTTTGAATCCTCATTTATAGAAAAGACATTCTCATCTCTTTGTGAAATTCAATAGGTTGTGATGCTCAGGTTCCTCTGGACATTACAAATTATGAAAAAAAAAAAAAATGCAATTTTCCAAGAACAATCTTCCTATTTGCCTCCATCAATGACAGATCTGTGCTTGGCTTAAGTATCTTTTATTGTTGGCCCTAAGTTGTCTACCTCCTTGTAAATCTAGGTGCAGAATGTAAATATACTCAGCAAATGGCTCTTTGAAATTAAGTAAAAATTACAGCACACAACAGGAAGACCCAAGCTGAAAGAAAAGCTGCTGGAATATGGAAGCCTTTTTTATTAGTGTTGTGGAAACTTGATGCTAAATCCATGTAGCCCCCAAACTGGACAATCCCCTTTTCCTGCCAAGTGACCTATTTGGGACAAGCAAAACTTCACCTCACTCCATGGCCAGGAGGAGATGCAGAGAGGAAAGGGCATCATGGGTGCATCAAGCTAGGAGTACTCCAAGCACAGCAGCATTCTTCGTTCCTCAAGGGCCCTTTTGTATTTTGCACACTCCTTCTGTTTCCTGTTTTACCTCGTTCCTTCTCATTCTTACCCCCTAAACAATAAAAGCTCAATGGGAATGCAAATGCAGCTCTCCATTTAAAATCCCAGCCGAGAAGGCAGTGTGTCACCCATATTTATGAGCTCTAAATGGCTTTTATCAAAGTGAGGTCGTACTAAATCACCCCCAAGCTGTCATAAATACAAATGACTCGACATAGTCTGCAACAAGCCTTCAGGGGAAAATTATATGATCTGCTGTTGCAGTTATGCTATATCACACAGCGAGCTCATATATTTCCACTGGCAAGGTAACCTGATCCTTCAAAGGACACTAATAGGTGAAAGGGGGACGAGAGGAATAGTGAATCAAGTGGTGCGTGCCTGCGCATGTGCACGCACATCCGTGTAAGCACCTCCCAGCTAAACTCAGGCTGCTCCAAATGGAAGAGGAGGTTCTTGTGGCTTGGAGTATGAGATTTCCTTGGCTGCCTTAATGGAGAAGGGAAGCTGCCAGCCAAGAAAGAAAGATCCAGTGGCTCACCAGGGTATTTCCCATTTTAAAAATTCATGTGAAGGCATGAAAATTATTAAGATATGAACCAGAGCTATCCAGACTCCAAAGACTGGACCACTTCCAAGCAAGTTAAAGGAGCCATTCCTCAATCTCAGCTGGCGAAGCCCAGGATTATAGTAAAGTCCACCACAGGATAAAAAGGAAATACTTATAAAGGAGGCATGAACTGGGAAGCGGAAAAATCAGCATGGGCTCCTGAGATAACAGGGACTAATTATGTTCTTTTCATTAACCTCTCTTTATATATTAAGTACTGTTTATGTATGTGGAAACATAGAAACACATGTACATAAAGAAGGAAAAATTCTGATCAGATGCTACCTAATCCATGGACAGTGGCAGCAATTTGGGGGAGCCTCTAAAGATGGAGTTTGGGGCAGGCAATTAAGCACCATCCTCACTCAGCTCTTTGGAGACAGCCTGGCATGATTTGATGTGACAGCTCTTCCTACGGTCACGCTGGGCTGTTGCATCAGCTTACATATAAAGTAAGTCAACTCCAATGAGCATTAGTTGCTATTTTCATATCTGGGATGAAGACAGTGCCCCTGTCTGCTTGGAAAATGGTTACAGTCATAAGTCAGTTTGGGCTTGCTATCTCTAAAGTAATAGAGGCAATATGCCAATTTTCAGCAATCCAGGTCGGATGCGGGCATTTATAATGGTATCCTTCTCAGAGAATGAGGTTTCTAGCATTAAATTATGTATTTTAATTAAAAGCTGAATTTACTGCGCTTAAGGTACTAAACTTGATTTTCAGCTGCCGTGAGCCTGGTGGGAAGCCAGTGGGCAGCACTGCCATTTTCCATTGTTGAGATTTTCCCAAATGCTCTGCTCAGGAAACTTCCTCACTTTGGAGCTGGAAAGACAACCTGGTGAAATGCATGTTTGAGTTATTTATCATCGAAGAAGATGATAAGAGCAAAGCCATAAGAAATCCTGTTTTGAACTCCTTCTGCTGTGATGCATCATACAGCTTCCCCCAGGTGGGGGGAAGTGTTAGGAGACAGGCAGACTTGTGTGTAGCTATGGGATGAGGGTTATTAGCTCTGCCCTACCTGCTGGGAAGCCCACGCTGTCAGATTGGAAAAGCCCAGGGAGTAAGCAAGCTCAACACATTGCCTGAACCAGCTCCCTGTACTTCAAGGACTTCACCAGCTTCCACAGCTGGTCTACCGGCACTGCTTGGCTTCATGGGTAGGAGAGCAGAAAAGACACGGGGTGTTCTTGTGAAACAGTGAGGTGGTGGCAGCCTGACCTGTGCCAACAGGTCAGGCAACAAGGCTTGCCATCCAAGAAGCGGCACCTGGAAGCCAGCCAGCCGGCTGTCTGACGTGATTAAAGGCAAAATATAAAATGCTTCAGAAGAGGGAGAAACAGGATCACAGGTCTGGGTTGCATAATCTCGTGCATTTGTGTAAGCGGCCTGAAGAGAGCGTGTGAGCTGACCAGATGTTTTTCATTTCAGTGTAACAGCACTGCGGAGCAAATCATAGACCAGCAAGCGCCAAACACAACGGCGGCTTTGCCAGCGCTGTTGTAATCAGAGCTCAACAAAAGGCACTGTCAACCCCAATCTCTGCGCTGGCAGGTCAATCTCCTGGCTGGGTAAAGAAGACAGACCGTTCTTTA
The DNA here is from genome assembly GCA_035221455.1 of Xenops minutus. Lineage (NCBI taxonomy): Eukaryota > Metazoa > Chordata > Aves > Passeriformes > Furnariidae > Xenops > Xenops minutus. Next base: position 69,079,073 of record JAWWEE010000085.1, on the reverse strand, counting down.
CAGCAAGTACCTATACCTAAGCTAAGTATCAGTAGTAGGTCATAAACATGGGGTTGGGTCTCAGACCTTGAGCCAAACATCATCAGAAAAGGAGCCAACAGGATGTGTATATGATTTGATCCATTCAGGGAGCATAATATCTATATATTTAGAAAGAGCTGGATACCGACTTTGTGAGACAAAACCAGCCCATGTGAAAACATGGGGGTAAATGAATATACATCCTCATTTAAGGTTATGGCATCATTCTGGTTTGGAAACACTCAGCTCTACTCAAGGGCCAGTACTAAAGGACTGTACAGAGAAGGTACACCAGGTCAATGCTCTGTGTTAGGGGCCACTTTTATCCCCAAATTGGTATACATAGATCTGTTATTAAACACCTTAAACAGACGCAATCTGTATCTATAATTAATCTATACTGAACCTATACTGTGTGCCTTACACACACATCCTCCACAATATACATGGTGGATTCATTCACTGATCACCAAAATGATTTGGCATCTGATAAACAACATACTGTCCAACATACCATAGCCTTGGCACACCAGTTGGTCATCTTGCCTTAAACTTACATAGATAAGGATTAGTTACCTGCTTTTATTACATGGATAGAGTTATATTAAGGTAAAATGCTTCTAGAGTGCAGTTATGTAAGAATGAGGAAAAAAAAAATATCTCTGAAGGCATCCTAATTCTCAGAACTGTGTGTAATCAAGATATCATATGACTTACTATTGTTATATGACATTGATTAAACATGGGGTGTTGTCCTGGCACAAAATCTGTACTGGCTTATGCAGACCAGACCTTCCAGTGTTACCTGTAAAAAACTATAGTATGGGTTCTAGGTACATAAAAACTTTGAAGACTGCTGGTTAATGCAAGTGATTTCTTAAAGCTAAGTTGCTCTTCTCTATTTTCCCATTTATTTTAACTATAATATTGAAGTGAATATAAAGCCAAGTTTGCAAGCCTGGAGGCTGAAATCCTCTCCCAGGTTGCAGCAGGTGGTACAGCACAGCTGTGCAAGCCACAGGGTGCTTCCCCACTTTCAACTTAAACAGCTCCAACAGCACTCAAGTCACTCCATTCAAAATAGAAATAAACCCAGATTTTAAAATCATGCTTATTGGGAGCAGGAGGAACCAGGCTCTGAGTCCCACCTCTGTGCAGAGCAACAAGAACAACACCAAAGAGGAATGCTCAATCATTAACTTTGATACAAGAATAGAATCCTAGAATGGCTTAGGTTGCAAGGGACCTTAAAGCTCATTTCTTTCCAACACCCTGCCTTGACAGGAACATCTTCCCCTCAACGAGGTTGTTCAGTTGCTGACATCACTGACTGTGTTCTAGTGCAAATCAGTTCTTCAGGTTCTGATACAAATTGTCCCTCACCAACCTCATTTTACCCACAAAAGTAACAAAACCAGCAAAATCTGACTGAAAAGTTTTCATAACCTTTATAGAACTGAAGCCAATGTTCCTAAAAGCTACCCAGCAATGACTGTGAGAAACAGGACTGATTTGCCTTGGAGGAACTCTGCAAGTTGGAAACTTCTTAAGACCCAGCTTTTGTGCAAAGTCTTCACAGTAGTGTTTTATCTATTTCTTTGACTCACACTTCTCCATTTTGAAGTCCAGCTCTTGGACTAGATTAACTGTAAGTGTCCTTGTTTCTTGGGAGCAGAAAAATCTTTTCCTAAAACTTTCCCAGTTTGCAACATTTAAAAGCATAGCCCATGTTTTTTAACCTATTTAAACATTGTCCATCTACATCTGGCAAATGCCTGGCTTGTCTGGATCCCCAGAATTCCCCGTTGCACTACAGCTGGAGACTTCTTTTAAGTTCTGATTTTGCAGGTCAACCTCATTTCAATTGTGCAGACATGGACTAATTTGATTGCTAATTGGACCTTTTGTTAGCAAGCATTGTTACACTGAAGAGAAATGAAACAATTGAATTAATACACCTGTGAAAGCTTCAGTATAGGCTAAGCACAGTCAAGTATTGCCATCCACTACTTCTTTTTAAGCCACTTCATCCCAATAAAAAATGATTAGGATTATTCCAGGCGTGAGCCCTGTTTTTTCATGTTTCCTTTTCATGCTTAGCTCCTGAAGCTTAGCTTAGGGCCAACAACTTACCCAGGAAAGAACTGTATCAATGTTTATTCTACGAGAATGATCAAAATGTTATATTTTAAACTGCTCTGGGGGTACCTCTCTGTTTATTTCTTTCTTGAGGTGGTAAGAAGGACACTTTTTATTTCCACCAAGCCAATTTAACCACAATTTATAGCAACAGAAATATTTTCAATTTCAGCAATAGGGTGACAATGACAAGGATTATAGCAAATGGATGAAGCCTACTTTTGAGTCTTCTACTTGCTAAAATATCAGGACAAAAATTTTACCTTAAATAGCCTTTTAATGGCTACTGCCTCTGGAAAAGACATCGCAAAACTTGCAGGCAAGTCTTGGTAGCAGACAATCAGAGCATTTTTTGGACCAAAGGAGAGCAGTGAATGTGATGCAATTTAGGACACAAAATACTGACCAGAGTCAGCATAGCAGATCAAATTTCAGTTTAGGATCTCTTAAAAATCAGCTTCCAGGTGGTCTGGACTTTGAGTGAGATAATTAGTTCATGCCTTTACCAAATACTTCTAATTTTACAAATCTATGTATTGCCCTGGGAGAAGTGAATGTCACTGGTATTGTGTGACAGTAGTGTGATGACAGAAAGAATATGGGGGCCTCAGTAACCTGACCTAGTGGGTGGCATCTCTGCCCATGGTGGGGAGATTGGAACAACATTATTTTTAAGGTCCTTTCCAACCCTAAACATTCTGTGATTCTATGATTCTGTACTGAAAAATCAACATAACCCAGGTGAGTTGCCCAGGCCTATTAAGTGATCCTACAGCTTCCTCACAAGAGGAAGAGGAGGGGCAGGCACTGATCTTCTCTCTATGGTGACCAGTGACTGGATCCGAGGGAACGGCCTGAAGTTATGTCAGGGGAGGTTTAGGCTGAATATCAGGAAGAGGTTCTTTACCCAGAGTGTGATCTGGCCCTGGAACAGGCTCCCCAGGGAAGTGGTCACAGCACCAAGCCTGCCAGAGTTCAAGAAACATTTGGACAATGCTCTCAGACACGTGGGTGTGATTCCTGAGGTTGTCCTGTGCAGGGCCAGGAGTTGGACTTTGATGATGGTTGTGGGTCCCTTTCAACTCAGGATATTGTATGATTTTATGATTCTATGAACTCTTCATGTTGGGAGGTCTCATCTGCTGTTGCATAATTATGTGTTATGATGGCAAAGTGATCTGGCTCAAATATGAAATCCTTTTTCATATGAGTAGTAAGTTTGTCAGCAGCAGCTGAAAAAAAACAGGTTTATGGATGCAGGCTCTGAGCTGACACGGGCTTTACCCCTAAGTTATTTATTTAGCCCTGACAATGCAAGCTCTGGATAAGATTTGATCACACTATATGTGTACAACAAGGAGCTCTTAAAGTTTTTTTTAAAAATCAGAAACTTATAAAAATAACATAAGAAAATCGTGGCATAACTAGAGTAAAATAAAGCCACATCAGGGCTGCAAGAAGCTGCTTCATGAACACAAGACTGCTATTCTCTTTCAGGTGGGATTCACGAAAACAGGTTCATAACCAGGGCCATTGATGGAAAGAATATTCACAGAGATATCTAGTGACTGTCTACTCGGAGTACACAAGATGCCACACAGACTCTTCAGCAAAGTCAGAGTAATTCTCAGATTCATAGTTCTTAAGACCAGCAGAGACCTGACAGGATGGACAGACAATTTTTTTTTTTGCTGAATCAGATATGAGGAAGGAGTTATTGCTACAGCAATCCATGTCCAGCTGGCTCTTCTGGACAGGGATTTCTGCCAGCCCAGTTTTGCTGGCTGCCTTGCCATCCGAGTGGGTCCTAATTCATATCTGCTCTCCAACAAGGCTAGAGATCTTTTGGATGAACAACTAAACTGAGAGAGCCAAGGGAGTGATCTCCTGAAACCACAGGGACAGAGAATGCATGGGAACAATCTGCCCAGAGCACGAACTGCACATCCCAGGTCTGCTACAGAGAATGATTTATTTGACCTTTCATCTGGGTTATACAAGCTGACCACTCCATTTGGCCATCTATGCCTTGAATCACAGTCAGAAACTGCCTGGCTCAGTGCATCTTTCAGAAGGTCACACAACCTTGCCTGGAGATATCAGGACATGGAGAGAGCCTAGGATGAATTTTGCTCAAACAATCATATTGCCCTCACTCTTCAAAATGTGTTTACCAGTCCTGATGCAGCCTGACTGGTTACAACTTCTATTGACTCATGAACCTGTCTATTCCAGACAATACACAGGAAGATTCAAGAGACACCAAGCTGCCTCTTCCCCTGCAACAGAGAGGTCTCACTGCTATATGCTATGTCCTAGAGGGAACGAATATTTGCAACATTCAGTGGGAGCAAGAAAGAAAAAAAATACACACATACACAAACACACACACACATGCAGACTGCTGTTGAAATCTTCTCCCACAGACCTCCTTTGTCCCTGTAGCTGCCATCGCCCCCGTAGCCCACGCTCCCCTCTGTCCTCCTGACCCCTCCTCTCCCTCCATTCATTCTTCCAGAATTTATCCCACTTCTTTAACTCGGCATGTGTCTGGGCAGATGTCCAAAAAACCTCCCTTCAGCAACTGGGGGGAGGAAATTCCTACAATTCAGCCCAGGCTCTTTCCCCCCACCCTGCTTCCCACCTTCACTCTCCCTCTTTTTCTTGCTCCTTCTTTCCTTTTAACATGCTGAATGATTGATAACACTTGCCTCGCCTCACCGCTGCCTGTTTGAGCCCTTTCTGCCCAGCATCTGCAGCCCTGTAGGGAAACAAGCTCTCCCAGGCAATGGGATGTTGGGGACCCCCTTTGGTTCTTTTGAAAAATTCAATAAATAAAAGGAAAGAGGAGAGAAGAACAAGGGAGTCTGGAAAGTCTGGGGGAGGGGGGGGGAAGGGAACAGTTAGGAAAAGCCCTTGATTAGGACTGGTCCAAAACAAACAAACAAATTAAGAACAAATTCTCTGCAAGTCCCTGATTCTCCATTTGCCGTGGAAAAGTGAGTGGGAAGCTTTGTTCTTGGTGTTGTTTTGCATTTCCAGGCCCAAATGTGAGGCTTGTGCAGAACTTCTAGCTTCTTGTGCTGCTGTCATGATGAATGAGTTTGTTGTCTTAAAAGTCACACTTTCTGAAGCCATTCATTTACTTCTTGGACTTTATTTTGAAACAAACAAAACTGTGTTTGCCTTTCCAACACAAGGATGAGGTTAGACAACACGTGTCCTAATACCTTATGTTTCAGAATCAGAAAGCATGTCTAATTTTTATGTCATGCCCCTGTGCCCTATATGTGTGCATATATGTAAGCATCATGTCTTCACAGTTCTCAAATATCTACAGGATGCCACGCTAATGTCTAGGTTCACATTCACTTTATAAATCATATTTCAGGCATGAAACTCACTGAAACTGGTGTTCAGGCTGTGTTATTTTAGCACTGTGCATAGTACATGTATAGTATATATGTGCAATATGGAATCACAGAAAGGCTTGGGTTAGAAGCGATCTTAAAGATCATCTTATTCCACTCCCCCACACACCCCCTGCCATGGGCAAGGTTGGTATACATGTATTACATGTAACAAACTTCCATTAAAACAGTGACTTAAAACTTTATTATCATGATCATCATCATCTGAAATGCAAGTGAGAACACATGGCCTGTTTCAAGGAATGGATAAAGAGGAAACATTTTTATGCCCATTCAACAGAGGGAATCTGGAGAAGGACCAAATTATGAAGATATGGGTTTATTTTGTCTAACTTCGACATCCAAGTGTCTGATGATTCCAGAATCTATCTATAGCAAACAAATCAACTTCTCTACAGGGTTGTATAAGAAAGACCTTGAGTGACTGTCTCAAATGTGATATGACTTCAGGATATGGAAAGTTATGTCTTTTCATTCCAATCAACAGCACCCAGAAGGTCTCTGGCAGAACTGAGATTTCTGCCCCCATATCTCATTTCTTAGTCTTAACCTTAGCAAAGAGAGAAAAACCCAAATCTATTTTTCTTAGCAATGCTACCTGTCTTCTCAGTAACAGAAAAATTTTTCTTTCAAACCAGGAGAAACAGATAGCATAAACTCTTCATATTTTATTAATCAAGGCTCAGAGTTTTGATGCTTTGCCTTAAAATGAAAGGTGTGTTTCTGTGACATGATAATTCAAAGTAAAATAAACAACTCACTAGTGTTTAGAAAAAGATACATTTAAACCTTAATAAGACTGAAACAAAACATAATAACCAGCAAGCTGATTTTTTTCCTTATTTTCAAATTGAGGCAAAAGACCATCACGTCAGTTACATCTGGGAAAACTCTGTGTTGAATATTTATTCCTTGTTAGCTCATAAACTCTCGTTGTCCTTGTAGTAAGTGATCTCCCTCTCTTGGGCCTGGAGGATACTTGTCATTTCTGTGTAGGTAGCAATCTATCTACCTGCTGCAAGATGCTGACTACCTCAACAGGATCCAGGGAAGATAAGTTCTCATTTATTTACTTGAAACAACTATAAAGTGCTGCTGGGATATTTCAGATGTATTTCCTTGTCAGATGTGTCCACACTGAAGGTCTCCTAATGCAAAGCCGGTAATTACCAAAGGTGAAATATCCAACACAAACATCCAGCCTACCGACCCAGCACTCACCCTGCATCACTGAATGACATGTCCCATGAAAATAATAGCAATAATAATCCATTTTCAAAGAAATTTCCTGACAGAAGGCTTGCTTCCCTTGAAGGCAAGTGTTAATGGTGTCCTACAAATTCAACATGACCTTCACAAATAATTCATTGGTATCTGAAGCCTGAACACATAAAGACTGGAAAACTCAATTGTTTTCAGAGAAAACAGTTAGTTCTTTACTTCTGAACCCTCCAAAGATCACTCAGAAGCCTGGGATGAAGAATTTATCAGGTCTCCCAAAGTGTCAGACACAGAACTGCACGTCCCGACTCAAAAAATTGAGTAGTCTCATATGCTAATAATTTTAACTTTTTTTGCTGCAGCTACTGCTTCATTTATAGTTTAAATATTGCAAAATTCTAGATATGGAAAATGATATACAGCCCTTTGCTTTCCCACTGCCTGAGGAAACCTTCCCAGTGAGGGTTGCGACCATGAAGAGGCAACTTTCTATCCTGGGAACCTAGACCACAGCTGGCAGCCCCTCATCCCCTTCAAGCAATCCCACAGTGGGCTCAGCTGCAGGGATATAAGCTCCCAGGGGTGCCAGTGTGAGGAATTTGTCCCTGCTGGGTCCTGAATGGGGGAGTGATAAATGACAGGTGTACACTTTGCATTGAGAGAGGAAACCTCCCTGCCTGTCTAGGGCAGCAATGCTTATCTGGTATCCTCTTTCCAGACCTCTTGCTGATCTTGAATGTGAGGACACTGAAAATGATGTCAAGCCACATACTGGAAAGCAATATGGGTTTATAGTTTCCACAGATGTCTCCCCCCCCCGCCTTGAATGCTATGGATTAAATCTGTCGAAGTTCTCCTGCAGACAAGCACCTTTTCAGGGACAGAGACTATCCCTGCAGTAAAGCCCAATCAATTCAGTGTTTTCTTTGATGAGAGACATGACCTAAGCTTTGTGCGCTGAGGTGAGAGTTAACCCCTTTTTCACATGTCCAAGCACACAACTAAGTCCCCATCTTTGACTTAGATTCAGGTATATAAACTCAGACAAAGTACCACTGGAGATCAGCCAAACCAACTGCAAACAACACCATCTCCCCTGTCCACCTTATCCTTGTCCCATTAAGAAAAACAAAATCCCACTGGCAGGAGGAGCTGTCCTGAACCAGCAGTCCAGTGTTCCTCTGAGCTACTGGTGGATGCAGGGGGAGAAGTGAATGCAAACACATCATGATCAATTCGCTTTTCTCTCCATGTACTCATGCTACAGACAATTCCCTTTTATATCTGTGAGAAAAAATTTTAGTTTGGTTGGTTTTTGTGTTTTTTTTTTTCTTTGTTTGGTTTGTTTAGTTTTTGTTTTTGTTTTTAAACCTGTGGAATTGCCAAAATCTCCCCCAAGGAAAATAAAACATGATGTATTTATCAAAATCTATGACCATAAAAACAACTGTAGGCTTTTCTCTGAATGGACCCAATAGGTTTTAAACCATTTTGTAACCACTATCAGCTAAGGATCCATAATGTCCATCTCATTTGTTATAGGTGCAGGGGGGAATAAATCTCCAATACCAACTGGGTTTTTTTTTAATCATTCCACAGAGAATGGAAACCAGACCAAAAAAAAAAAAAAAAAAAAAAATTGCTGGGCTACTAATTTCTTCCCACTTTTTGAGTAGCTTTATGTACCTGGTTTTCAGCAAAATGAAATGTAGCTGGACATTGGTATGTGGCTATGAAATGAAAGCTTACACCTATGTTATGGGACACATTAAAATGGATATGAGTATCTTTAGCTGTATGTATATTTATATATGTATCTGTATCCATATAATTTACAATCATATCTGTATTTCTATCTATACCTAAACACATACTAAGCTATCTCCACCTCTCTCTCTATTCCTATGTCTAACTCTATGTATATCTGTATTTCTATCTCCTTATCTATCTCCATATCTATCTCTGCTTCTACCTTTATCTACATCTCTTTTAGGACCATCATTTTTATTTAAAAGTTCACAGAACACAAACAGAGAATGGCTGCCTGAAGGAGAGCACAGAAATTTAGAGGAGAAAAACATGTAACAAAGAGAAATTAAGGCAAAAATATTATACATCCCTGCACTGTGCTCTTTAAGGCCAGCTTTTAAATGATTGTTATGACCAAAGTTTGTCTGCATCCCACTGGCCCTGGATTCAGTGAAAGCTACTGGTTTTCCCTATGTAACATATGAATTTAACCTGAAGGGCAACATTATCATTTGACCCATGAGAGTGTAAGCCCCAAAGATCATCAATTCCCTTAAATTGGTGGCCCAGTCACTCATTTAATGCCTCCACGTCAGCTTGAAATAAGACTTACAGTTTGATAGGTCAAAGTGAAAAGGGGAGGATAGGAAGGGGGAAAGAAAAAAATAAAAAAAAAGGACAGACTGATTGCCACAGCAATAAAAGACAAACAGGAAAAAAAAGAAAAAAAAAAAAAAAAGAGGAAACACTCCTCAGTGAAAGCTTTGTCAAAAAAATATATATGGGGAGGAGCAATTTTACAACCTCCTGTAACCCAGTGGTCCTGAGGTATTGCCTTTCACCGTCTACCCAGGAACAGGCCTCTGAGAGGCTGTAAAAACACCATCCATTATTCCAGAGACCGAGGCATCGTCTGGAGGGGATGTCTCGTACTGAGAGGCTTTGCTCTCCCACCCACATGCGGGGCCCCAAGAGCAAAACCTCGGATGGGGCGAGTGAGGTGCTTACCCACCTCCAGCTCCTGCCCTGAGGTCCCTGCAGGGCCCTCCAGCCCTTGCAGAGTGCTTTGTGATTCCAGCTGCAGAGCCCTCTCTTCTGCCTCCATCCAGGGATGGAGGCAAATGATGCATTTGGATGCAAAGTGTGCCCAGGCTCTCACTCACTCCCTCTCTGTGTCCATTGTGTTTTCCAGACTTGTTTATCCTTGTCCCATGTCCCTGGTTGCTTTTCAGTCGTTGGTTTTCTCCCTATTTCTTAGTGATTTTCCAAGTTTATTTTTCTTTATTTTTCCCTTTCTTTTCCCAATACAAGTGATTTGATTTCTGAGTTTCTTAATTTTTCTGCTTTTTTGTTGGGAATTTTTTTGGGGGGTTGGTTTTATTTTTTTTCTTTTTTATTTTTTTTTTCATTTTCTATTTTTTTTATCTTTTTTTTCCTGAACTACTTGGCAGCAATAAGTAGAGCAAGGGAAATTTGCCTACAAAGTATGTTAAGAAACACTGTTGTCAAGCTGGTTATATAGGAAAAAAATAAAGAAAATATTAATTATATGCAAAAAGCAATAGTGATATAGAAAAAATAATCAAAAAACAGTAAGAACACCAGCTCTGAAAACCAAATTAGACAACATACATCCCCAAAGAGACAAAATAATAAAAGCATATGCTCTGGGAATGTTTTCTTTCCAAGGACCCAAAGCAGGTGATGGAGTAGAGGTTCCTTCAGAAACCTGATCAGAACAAGGTTGGAACTGACACCCCTGCTTGCTTCATCTCTCCAAGGCTGTGGTCTTTCTCCTCATCATCATCACTACAGGATGTTATCAAACAGTTTGCACAGTCACAGGGCTCACATTTCAGGCTTTTGTTTGTTTGTTTTTTATCTGACACCATGCTCATGATAGAATGAGGACTTTGAATGTAGCATTTGGCTTTGGGTCAGGGCCAAAACAGGACATGTGGTCTCACCTGCATTTCCTGTGTCCTGTGTTTGGACCACTCTTCAGGTTCATCTTTACAGATGTACTTTTTTCCCCTAGTTTTCAAGCCCTCAGGCCAAGGTGTGTGCATACCCATCACACCATCTGCACTGCTCAGTGTATCCATTTTTATTGGGTTTGCTTCCAATATGAGACACAATCCTAAAGAGTCTCCTGGAAGAAGCAAATCGTAGCCACCATGACTGGCACCTGCTTGGTTCCACTTCTTCTTCTTTCCAAAAATGTGCAGACAAGGCTGGACAAATGTCACATCAAGGGTGAGAGCTCTCCTACAGATGTCTCTTCTCAATTCACTTGTGAGCTGAAACCCGGGGGGTATTTTTAAGTATTATTATAAAATCCTCAAGTGCAGAAAGTTTGCAAGTGGGTGCAACCAACTACAGTCTCTGCTGCTGGGAGGTATTTGAGGTCCCCAGTGAGTGACTCTGCCAGCTTTCCTCCTTGGAGATGGAGGGCTATGGGATCTCAGCTCATGGATGGGGGCCCAACAGGTGCCTCTCAGCCACTCTGAATTTTTGGAAATGTGATGTACACTGATGGAACTTGCAATTTGTTTTGGTTTTTGCTCATGTTCAGCTGCCTCTTGCAGCCCTGGTGCTCCCAGTCCTTTGGTCCCTGGGGTGGATTAAGCCATCTGTGCCCACACCTTGGGTTGAAGGTAGAAGAGGGGAGGCCTGCCTCCCACAAGCCCTGTTTACATGGTAATAAACACCTCTTAGCTGTACCCATGTAAACAGTATTACATTATCAAACAGAGCCTCAGAACTCTACGAGGCGCTCAAGTGTGACTAAGCATCCAGCCTCCTGCTTCAGGAGATGGGTTCAATTACAGCCTGTCCTCCCCAGCCACAGCCAAGGCCCTTGGAGAAAAAGAGCAGCTGCTGCTTCCTGGAGCACAGGACACCAGTTATTGTCTGCCCTGATCAATGGCAGAACAAAGCCCAGCACAGTCCCTTGAGCAGCACCCCAGCCACATAGCACCTATTCAACCATGGAACCAGCACTAAGGAAAGGCAGGGATGCTGAAGGGAGCATGGAGACAGAGGATGCCAAAGTGATAGAAAGAGGCATCAATATCAGGTTGGATGGGACCCTGAACAACCTGGTCTAGTGGGTGGCATTTAGCGTGTGATTCTGTGATCCTGCAGTCATCCCCTGGACTTCTTTTCAAGGACTGTTTTGCTGCTACTTGTCTAGAAAATGAGTGAAACGTGGGCAGAATAAAAACCTCCTGGGCTCCTGCTTTTTATGAAGTGCCAGTGATCTAAATGCAATGATTTGGAGTAGGGCTGCAACAAGCTGCACGAACGACATGGTAGGATCTCTTCCCCTTTTCCCTTTCCCTGGGGAAATACAGCAATGGGATGAGCCCTGTACACCCCTGGGTTGGAGCAGATGAACTGATGCCCTTCCTTTCCCTTTACCATACATCCAGTAGCATGCCGTATCTCACACATTCTGCAAAGTGCCTCCAGTAACTTCATTCCCTCTGCTCTGCACAAAAGCTATATTCAGCATGAAATTATTCCATCACAGCTCTTTAATTTATTTGCTTAGGCAGCAATTTTTCCCTTCTTCTTGTCTGAAGATAAGAATGTTACCCAGCACTTTTCTTGTGCCATTTAATCCTAAACTTCTTCTCAACCATCAACCCTAAATTTGACCTCCACCACATGTGGTCAAATCTATTAAAATATATTTGTAAAGTTTGATCAAGTAATCAGTTTATAAATATCAGTATAATTAAAATTCAAGCACAATATAAATACAAGCAGCCACAGGCTTCTTGAGAGTTATATGGTCTGATGGTGGTTTTCTATAAAAACAATCACGTAAAATCACCCAGAGTTTTTCCCTGAAGGTCTTTTTATACAAACCTGTATCTTCAGCCAGTCAAGGCATCACCACCTACACATGACTGCAAGCAGAGCTCCCAAGAGACAAACTCAAGAAGATTTATGTCTCACAAAGGATTTTTCAGACAACTCTGCTTCAGAGATAGCATTTTCCTACCCAAGCATGCCAAGAAAAACACTGTCCAAGTCATCTGGCCACTATATTTGATCATCCACCTCCCTTTTCAGCTGATGGGCTAACACACAGCCTCCCTTGCTGACCAGAGGGCATTCAGCTTAGAAAACACTAATGCGTGAAAACGTCTGCAGACTGACTACGTGAACAGCAATATACATTTTTAATTTGAATAATATGCAGTGTTTACCATAATTAGACAGCACATTAACATGATTAAACCAGCACTGCAGATCAGAGTGGCAAGGCACCCGTCTCGAATCCAAAGCCTTTATTGCCAGGAGAAGTGTGTTGTGCTTGTCCATTGAGTGACTGCTTGCCCTGCCCTTTTGCAGCGTGAGCTTGAAGCTGTCATTGCAGGGGGCAAAATTTCCCTTGACAAGCAAACAAATCCATTAACATGTTAACAGGTTTTGCATGTACGTGTGGAAAATATTAAGGATGCCAACATAACAGCATGGTTAGGAGGGCGGTATTTATTCCAAGACAGCAAGATGTTCAAGTTTTACTACAAGAGGCTTTTACCTATCCTGAGAGGCTATCCTGGAAAGGAATTGATTTGTAACAGTAGCTAAAATAACAGGACTACGAATCAGCAGAAATCACTGCTATTTTTAGCTGCTAGTTGTTGATCTCTAACTTTAGCATCCATCAAATGGCCGCAATTATATTGCTATGTCTGATTGCTTTGTGTATACCCTCCAAGTACTCCAAATCACAGCCTGCTCTCCTACTCGTTGCTGGGAGCTTTGCCATTGATTTTAATCAGGGCAGAACTTCACCCTTGTTTCAGCCAGCAGAAATCCTGGCACCAGACTTTTTCTCTGGAGCAAGCCAAATGTGATGGAAAGTGGAAATGATGACAAAAGGACACAAAGGCTGCCCACACATTTAAAAGTGAGACCATCCAGTTGTGGAACTTTCAGGGGAATGTGGAGAGTGTCTGCTGCATTTATTTAATTCTGTGTGTTGGAAGAATGGGATGATGGATTACTTTAAAGAGATAGCAACTGGACACATAGAAGAGAAAAAAGAAAGGATCAAGAACTAAGTAAAAGTAAATCATGATTCATAAATCCTTTGTGTTCATACTTCAAGTTGCAATATTTGTTTTTTTCCTATTACACCAGATAAGCACCCTTGCCTTTACACATGAAGGAATTCAGCAACAAAAGTTATTCCAAAATATAGCAGCTGCAGTACATTAAGAGTGCTCTAACCATTAAAGGGCATCTGGAACATCTCAAAATTAGTATTGCATCAGGCCACAGGCCACAGAGATTTCCATACAATGGGCACACTTCAATTCATACCAGCTTTAGCTGTGTTTCAGCACTATGTCCAGTGCTAAAGACTGGGAAAGCCCTTTCAAGCTGCACCAGTTTTGCAGCTGTCAGGGAATGATTTTCAGCATATAATCTTCAAAGCAAAGTAGAGTAACCCACAACACAGCAGTAAGATCATATCTTAATTTTTACAAATGCTTTGCTTATGACATGAATGCCTAAAGTCAATAAAATGTCCTTCTGAGCATGGTGTGATAAAAACTTGCAGGGCGTTTTACAGAGTGTAAGCTCCAAATGCCTAAAACAAGCCCAAGGTGGGACTGGCATGCAATATATAACTAGAAAAAACATGAGAACAACAGTAGATATGGTTATTCCCTGATATCTTGGTCCCATTCAGCACCCCTTTAACAAGGGGGTCATCTGGGGAGGTGGGAAGGGAAGACAAAGACAGGATGAGTTGATAGGAGAACAGACAGCACTAGCTCTTCTACCTCTCTCTTCTACCCTTCCAAAAGCTCACAGGACTTGGGGCTAAGAAAGTCAATGTGGATGGATATGGGAGAGGAAAGGAAAAGAGAATGTGTGTGTGTTCTTGGCCACAGTGGAGTGTGTAACCATGAGGTTTAAACAGCCATTGTTGTGGTGAAGTGAGTTGATGCAAGTTATGAAACATCTGTTAGATAATCTTGTCCCAGGGTTAGTTTTTGAAGGAGAAAGATGAGAATGGGGTAATCAGGAGTGTCCTGCATGATCCCATCCCCACTGCCAGGGAAAATGCATATTTCTCCACATTCTTCAGCAATGAAAGACAATACTGAGCCCTTCAGATAATGTCACACCACATATACAGAAAAAAAGCTTGGAAGACCAGAGAAAATAAACCCTTGGTAGTTTCTTTCCGCCTTAAATTCTCTCTGGTGTTCCTAGAAATCCAAATGTAACTCTTCTGCAAGAGCAACAAAGAATTGCTCTGTATCTAGTAATATCTAGTAACAAGTCCAAACTTTTAATCTGTTTCTCTTCAGCTGCAGATCTAACTGTTGTTCTTGCTTCCAGGATGAAGAAAATAATCTAGTCCAAATGTTATATAGGTGCTTCCACAACAAACTGGGCTGAGACACGTAGGGGTCAGTCCTGATGGGGCTTGATATGCAAGGGCCAAATATTTCAACAGAAGCAGAAGACGCTGGATACCCTGTGTTCAACATGGTGGATGCTGTCAAGCCTCAGAGGACTGAATGTGGACCTGGGGACTCAAAGGGACCACCCTAGCATGGCACAGGGCTTACTCCTGTCAGTCTGACTACAGAGTCACAGCAGGGCTTCCCCTAGTCTGACTTCAGCACTTGGAGGAAGAGGAATGCTGGATTTTTGCCTCTGAAACTTAACAGCTTCAACTCCATTTCTGGAAGTTCAAAGTGTGTCTTTCTGAGGCCGGTGGTGCAGATATGGAAATATTAGGTTAAGGAGTGAAGTGGCTTCACTTGTGGGGGTTCAGCTGGGGGTCCAGCCTGGGTGGTGGAGCTGGCAGCGATGCTCTGCTGTGGCTACAGCCAAGGATGGCACAGCATCTTGCAGGGATGAAGCTCCTAGTCCCTTGCCATGGCACTGAAATCACATTAGCTGATAGCAACACTTCTGGAGGAAACTCACAGAGAATCACATGCAGCTCCTTACTCTTGTAAAACTCATTATAGTGAGGAGGGATGTTGCTGATGGGATCAGCAGTGCCACTGGGACTTGGGACTATCGATCCTCACTGTCGGAGCAGTATCAGCCTCCCAGAGACAACATCCCTCCCGTTCATGCTCTCCCCACACCATGCTGAGATACCATTGCTTAATGACTGGCTCAAATCAGCACCACATTCACAGCCCAGGGTGGCTTGATGCATACAACAACATATGCTCCAGGTTTATCCCCCAGGCCTATGAAGCATAGATCATTTTTAGACTGTCTAAGGGTTGTGACCTATCTCCTGGACTATAAATCTAAGAGGACAATATGCTTGCTCTGCTTTGCTCCGCATACTCTAAAACAAAAAAAAATTACTGTCCAAAGACTCAGTGGAAGGGGAATGTGCACTTTTTCTCTGCAAGCAATCAAAGTAGGTATTAAAAAAAAATACAATCTGTAATGATCAGAGCATTACAAAGGATTTACCAAATAGAATAATATATGCAGTCTTTTCCCACATAGGCTGAGTTTGCTGGATTGTGTGTACTTTCAGTGAATCTGGAAGGACTAAAGATAAGTGAGAAAATAAAGGTGCAATATTCTAGACCTCTTACAGATATTGAAGGAGAAAGTAAATAGTCTTATAACTGGTTTCATTCCCTGCCTTGTCTTTCTGTAGGGTGTCTTGTGACCCCAAAGCCTATAAATGGTTTTTCATAAAAAATACTGGTTCCTGTAAATCATTCCATATATGAGTCAATGATTCTCTGTAGCTCTGGCTTTAATGTCTTGTGCAGCCATAAACCACTTGGGACACCACGCACAGGTTCTGTCTGTGCACATTAGCTGGATTTAAATCTGCAGGATCAAACAGTGATGAGGGGAGAAGTGCACACACCTTTCTCCTGAAGAATCACAAAAATGGCGCTTTTGGACTATCAAGCCTGCTTCACTTCAAAACTGTCACTTCCTATGATATAGGAGTCTTGGGCTTTCCCTCCCAGGAAGGAAAATATAGACGTGTGTCTGAACTTCTGGGTACTTTGGGCATTGCCTTCAGCATCCCTGTGGCTTGCCAAGTCTTCAGAGTTCTTTAACGCCTCTGCGCTGAGCCGCACCACAGCTCTGTGATGCTCTTCCATAAAGCCTGTCAGGGTAAGTACATCCCTTTCAACACCGGTGCTCTCCCAGCTTAAAAATAGCAGTCAAGGCTCAGAGATGGGGAGGAAAGAAAGATTAAAATCCAATTTCCTCGAAAGGCTTCATCCTTATTCAAGTAAGAGAAAGAACAGGCTCCTTTCTAACTGTTCCAGCCTCAGATAATCACCATGGAATCTCAGAGATGATCTCTCAGTGCTGCTTCTCCTTAAAGGTTAGCAGAGGGACAGACCCTCCTGTTGAGTGCACAGATGTGGCACACATGGATCATCTCTTTTTGGTCCAGGCTGGGAAAGGGCTTTTGAAGAATGTTGCTGGATGTGCAGGTTTTGCCTTCAAAAGCAAAACTCTGGGGAGGTGCAAACTCAGAAGTGGGGGTCACATCTCAAATTTTACATACCACAGAAGCATGGCTGGAAAGGATTGAGGGAGGAACAGAGGGATGAAGCATGGCAATAGAGGAAGGCCAGGGCAAAATATCTAAAATATTCCTTGAAGTTGTTTAACTGCTGGCATCAGCCCCTCACTGCAAATAAATCAACGCACCACCACTGACTTCAGGAAACCATTGCCAACAGGCGCCAGTAGGAGACGTATCCAAATCCAGACCAACTCCACATCTCCCCTTGGAGCCAGATCCACAGCCCTGGCTGGCCAGCAGTAGGATGCCCACAGGAGTAGCAATCCTGGGTGAAAGAGCCCAGGAGAGCTCCCTGACCTAAAAGGGGTTTCTGCGCAGGAGCAGCGTCTATCCGTCTGTCCGTCGAGCAGCACATTCTGTCCTGGCTGTCAGACACAGCCCTGTGTACATTGCTGCCTGATCTATATTTAGCCCCTGATGTAACTAAAGTCAATAATATTCCATTAGGGCAGCTGCTCCCAACTCCCGAATAGGCTTTTGCTATTCCGGTTCCACCTACACAAGTCAAAAATCTGGACATATACAGCAACAAAACCTTCCCGTGTTTATATACACAGTGGTACAGTTTTGAATAGAAAATATACGACTGTTAGCATAGTTTAACAGCCTGCTATATAACAGTAGTGGTGCTTTTATTATAAAATACATTGATTCTCCTTGTCCAGGGGTGAGTTTAAAGGGCTTAAGCTTCACTGCAAGTCAATATTGGCCTTTCCCTTTTTAGGTTATGTTTCTGCATTGAAGCATTCCTTATCTCTGCTGCCAATGACAGGTTCTGTGAAGGGTTTTGTAGTGTTTTCTGGGAAGGAAGACGTGCACATGAAAAAGAATCACATTGCAAATCCTACACTTGAGCCTGTAAGAAGTTTACATCTGTGTTACTTAAATAAGAGCCTGTGCCAGGCACTGCATGAATATTCCTGTATCATTGCTTTTCCAAAGGAAAATTCCAATTTAAACATTTTGGGATTCCTTTCAGTTTTACTATGAAATGCTGCACAAGGAATTGCATGGCAAACCACTAGAGAACTGCAGGTCAATTCCACAACCCAGCAAATTTCAGGAATTACATGGATTACAAAGATAAAGTTAAATGTACATTCCTGAGATCATGAATGGAGAGGGGAGAAAATCTCATTTAACTTCTGCCAAAGACTCATCCATCCTTCTACATGATGTACATAATGTAAATGCCCAAAATACATTAAAAAGGAACAAATAGTTCAGTAATTAAAAAAAAAAAAAAAATTCCTCAAGAAGCATGACTTAGACCCAAAGTTAGTACTGCCTCTGGTCAATCCCTTGGTTGTCACCATGTGTGCTAGAAGTGAACAGAGAACCTGTGTTGGAATTTCTAAATAAATATAAATATTTCTCCCACTAGCAAGGTACATTTGGGAATACAAAATGATGACTTGGGGGTCTGCAGACATGCTGCCATTTAGATCAGTGGTTGAAGCCAAGCCGACAGTTTATTAAAAAAAGCCTATTCCCAACTGATAGATAATAGTTTTAAGGAAACAAACAATTGCTTTTTCAGTCTGAAATTTAAAAGTTTAGATTAAACATTATAAACTATGAAAATTAACCAGTATTTGGTGCCTTAGTAGAGATTGGGGTGTAATGGAAAAGTTTCCTTATCTCTACAGCCCAGAATATAAAAACCATGTGTGGTCACATGAGGACATACAGTGAAGTGACACCCAAATAAACACCAGGACACTCACACGTGCCCCCTGCAGCCATGCATGACACCACAGAGAGGGGATGACATAAGTCATACTTGTTTTTGAATGCCACTGATGAACCAGAGCAAAAGTCCCCTCTCTGCAGACCCACACCTCAGCAGTGCCACCAGCTTGGGGAGTAACACCCTTGGCAAGTCATACTAAAATCGACCACAAGCTGATTGTAGAGTCTTATTGCAGAATTACATAATAATTTGGGTTGGAAGGGACCTTAAAGACCGCCTAGTTCCAAACCCCCTGCCATGG
Organism: Xenops minutus; assembly: GCA_035221455.1. Lineage (NCBI taxonomy): Eukaryota > Metazoa > Chordata > Aves > Passeriformes > Furnariidae > Xenops > Xenops minutus. The sequence continues at coordinate 69,059,943 of JAWWEE010000085.1, read as the reverse complement.
GCGGGGACACCTCCCACTAGACCAGGTTGCTCCAAGCCCCGTCCATTCAACCTGGCTTTAAACACTTCCAGGGATAGGGCAGCCACAGCTTTTCTGGGCAATCTGTACTAGGCCCTCAACACACTCATAGGGAAGAATTTCTGCCTAGCATGTAATCTAGGATAATAATAATTTCAAGAATGTTGCCTAAGCAACATGCTGACTCCCCAGAGAAGCCTGGGTACAACCTGAGGTCTCTGCTTTCTTTTCAAACCTCTGGGCATAGAGACTTTAAGTATTTCCTTTCTCTATTTTCCCACGGAGATCAGAAGCAGTGATTACAATGACAGAGAGAAGCCACCTGCCAGAACAGATACCTGGCTGTGCTTCTCCATACCTGGGATCAACTGTGTACCACTCTCCCAGGGAATAGCACAGGAATTGCCACATCCTTCTATTCCCAAGACCCATGCTACTACCCAGGTGGTCCATGGGCATGTCTCTGGGGGAGGTGGATTGTCCCCAGATTACACAGCTGATGGCTCAGACAATGGGGTGACACTAGAAATCCTTGGCATGAAATAGCAAGACACAAATTATCTCAGCCAGAACAGCTAAAGAAAACAAATCAGTTTGTACTTCTCAAAATGATTTCTCTAGAAATTCCTTGGCCTGGAGTAAACCCCTGGTGATGAGGATGCTCTCTGGAGGTGTAGATCAGTGTTAAAATATGGGAAGCCTGTAATTTGTCTGGCAATCTCTTCATTTGCTTTTCAGAAAAGCATGTTTGGAGATGTGCAAATTCTGGGAAATGTATTCCATTGCATAATGGCATTGTTCACTTTTTGCAGGGAGAAAGAAAAACATTTTCTAATCCTTTTAGACATGTAGAATTTCCAGGTTTAAAAATTGAGGGTCAAAGCAGGTGCTTCTGGTGATGCTCGCAGCAGAAGAACAATAGACCAGAATAGAAGAGAAACTCTATTTTCTTTATTCAGGTAAGAACCTCATTAAAAATCAATAGGCCTAATTTATCCGTGATAACATTCTGTTGAAGTCTGTACATTTACTCTAGGGATTAATTTAGCCTAATGGGTCTTCATGCGCAAACAACACAGGCAAGGCTTGATTCTTGGAAGTTACTGCATAGCAAATGCTACTACAAGAGTTGAAACTATCACTGAAAAGACAGAGAGGGTTGAAGTATCTAATAGGCTCAAAGACTGTGACTGATGCCCAAGAACAGCCTGTGGTGAACAAATGTTTTATGGCCAATCATATGTTAGTGCAAATCAACTTTTTAATGGATGCTGCTAATCATAAAATGAAAGAACAGAAATCAGTTTATACATTTCAAAGGAGAAAAAAAAAAATAAAAATTGTGATCTTGTGATCCCTTGTGGACACTGGCAAAAGTGAGTCATCCTGACCTGCTGTGATCCTTGGAAGGAGATATTTCTCTCCAGTCCCAGAAAATGAGTATTTGCCTTGCAAGGCTACGCTTTTGCAAGGAAAACAACAACAACAACAACAACAAAATGAAAACAAAAACAAAAACCAAACCAAACCAAAACAAAACCAAAAAAACCCTCCAACAATCTGAACACTAAAGAGCCTGGTTTCACTGAGAATACATGACAGTGAATTAGTGGCCCTCAGGTGTCGGTATACAGGCCAGTGAATTAAATTAAGCTCTTTGCTTCTGTTCTAATGTAGCAGAACTAATGCAGTCACGGCTCAGCACTGCAGCTCCTTAAATGTGGGCACTGCTGCTGCCACAGGGAAGGGAACCTGCTTCCCATCCCCTGGGGAGGCTGGCTGGAATCAGCGAGCAACCCCGGGAGCTGTGACATAATGTCTGAAGACGTGGGCAGGAGCAGGACCAGGCAGCAGAGGCAGCTCAGTTCCAGTCTTAACACCATTAGAGGGGAAATCAAGCACTGTGGCTTTTAAGCACAGTCTGAGGGAGCATCATGCTAGGAGACCGAAAAAATCCCCCCCAAAACAACAAAATCCCAACAGGGCTGCAGTAACCCTTTCACTTCCCCAGGCAGAAAAAGGCATTGCTTTGGAGGTTCATAAAAAACCTTTTCCATAGAGCCGAAGCTGCCACGATGATGATTCCAAGGAGAGTTTGTCTTAAGAAAGTGGAAACAAGTCCTATAGAACTGCTGGTGGCAGCACCACAGAAACGTGCCCAGAAAAAGAGGAGAAAAGGGAAGGAAAGCAAGGCAAGGCAAGGCAAGGCAAGGCAAGGGATCCCGTTTCTGAAGACTTGGTGTTTCTCATACATTTTGTGCCTCTCTGACTGTATCTTTTGCTTTCCTGCTCCTGCCCCTCCCATCACCTTTGCTGCACAGTAGCAAGCTGGGTAAATATTAACCACGATAAGAAATGATTAATGAATTATCAATTGCAATCAAATTGCATAAGGCAAGTAGCTGAACAGTAAGGAAAAATACTGGCTGCTGTGTCTTTATTATTAGATTGGAGAGAAGGTGGAGGCAGAGAGTAAGTTAGGAGACTGCTACATCTACTGTAGATCCCGAAATATACCCTATACTCTGACTATTCCAGGTAACTCTATGGTAGGTTGAGCATAGATACACATGCAAAACTCTGTTTGATTTGCATGTAACAGTTATTAAGAAGGTGAATAAATAATCCCACCTTTGCCTATTCAAATGGAAGGGCAGAAGCACTGTGGGCAGCTGCTTATGCACAGCTGGGCTGTAATGACACATGCTTGGAGAAGAGCAGGGCTTCCTGGGCAGGAAGCTCATGCTTGATACACCTTCATCAGCAGTATTTCCAGCTGGTTAATGAACAAATAAACACTCTGAAGGCTTCTCATGAGGTAGTTGAGATATTTTTCCTGAGAAAAGTCAGGCCTTGCAGTATCAAGAGCTGCCCTAACAAGTTCCTCCAAGGGTAAACTGAAACAAAGTGGTGATAAGGTTAGTATTTTCCAATGGTGTTGCTTAAAATATCCAGCAATGTCAATAATAATCGAGACAACCACTAATTTGGATTACTGCATTGAGGTGTAACTACATAAGATGAAACTTTCATGTTTGAAAGCATGGGTCTTAATCATTTGCTTGTGGTTAAAGAATGGGTAAGGATCACACCTGTGCTGGTTTTTGGACCTGACCACTGAAAACAAGGTATGGAACAGGCTGAAAAAGCAGCGTGGGCACAAGGACTTGCCCATCTGTCTCCCTGAGAGAGGGCTGCTCCCTGGGAAAGTACTGGGATTGATGCTTAAGTTAATCAGAGGAGCATGGAAACTCATCTGTGGTCGAGGTGTTCCCAGACAGGTCTGGAAAAGAGAAGTGTGCTACTCGTCCCTTCTCACTCCCTCTGGAAACACAAGCACCAGCAGCTCAGCCACTGACTTCTTTTACATTCGGACACAGATGACATTGAGTGGCATATCTTTAACAGCTCTTGCTTTTCTAGTTAAGCATTAATGTTTAACGAGATCAGCCTGCAGTTGCTCGTTAGTGTGCAGTGCTCCAGCTAATTAATACATCACTGGGAGAGCCAGTCTGGGAAAGGAGAGCAAGCAAGTGCATTCCTGAGGCATTTCTCAGCCTTTAGAAAAGAAAGGGGGGGGGAGTGGGAAAAAAAAAAAAAAGGAAATATGGGCAAAGGGTTCTTCAGAGAGGAGGAATAAAAGGAATTGAGCCCTCTGAATGTTTGTACAGCAATGCTGAGCTGACTTTCTGCGATGAGGATGTTTCTCACCACACCACCATCCTCCTGATAAAAGATGAGTCTGCAGCCCACAAGGAGTGGTGCTGGAGAGGCAGCTCGAGTGTCACAAAAACATATCGGCCCTGACAGCCACACACATTTTCCAAGCAAGAAGAAACAAACAAATCATCTTCTCTGCACCCTGGTCCCTGCTAATTCCTCTCACCAGCTCGCCTCCTGCAATGGGGGTCACAAGGAGACCAGGAAAGTCTTGTCAGCACCTGGCTTGAGGCTGCTCCATCCCGCTTGGTGGGGCTGATGCCTGCTCAGCAGGCAGGGATTTTTCTTAGAAATGATATGCATTGCTGCTAATTCTCACAAATGTAACAGGATTCCCACAAATTTTCAATTTGTTGCACCTACAATCCCATTGCCTGCGTCAAGCAATGATTTGTCAGCCTTCCTGCTGAAGACAACATCTTTAAAATGCAACTCCAGTATTTTTCTCGCATTTCAGAATCCTGCATGAAAATTGAAAGACCCTTTTGTGCTTACCTCAATTGAAATGTCAGCCCAATTTTCAAACCAGGGAAGTACATTTACAGCCACTGGATGAAAAATATTTAAAAATCTGAGGTCGCTCTTACTTCAAATAGTGTATTAGAGCTTGGTGCTCATTTTTTATAGCTATTTTAGAATGGAAAAATGGAAAATATAATTGTCTCTTTTTATAGGAAAAGGCAGCCACATGGTGCAAAACCTCTATTTGTATCTAATATGAAAGATCAGGCAGGGTCATCAGAACCATTACGCATAAAGTTTAGTTTTTAGACATTTAGTTTTGGGAGTGTTAGAAGAAAGCAAAGAAATTGGCCAATATATGTATCACAGATATAGGAAGAGGACTCAGCTTTTAAAACAGATGTGTCTTGCAGCTGCTGACATGGAAGAGAGAGATACATGGTGTTGAATCATACCTGATGTAGGACTAAAAATCACACCTGTATGTGAGGCACTAGCAGCAGCATTATAATTGGAGTTGCAAAAATAGCTAAAGTCAAAATGTTTGAAGATTGTGGGTCAGGGTCCTTAAAAAAACTGAATTAAAATCATAAAAATTATATTCTATTTATGTGCCTTCCAAGTTTTATGAACTTTATAATTTAAGCCTCATCATTCACTGATGCTGATGTAGATGTTTAAAAGGAAAAAAAAAACAAAACAAACAAACAAACAAAACCCAAACCAAAACAAAAAAAACTGGGAAAAATACCAATCCTGCACACTTCATATCACACACTTAAAAATCACAAGTGTGGATAGTATATGCAGGAGGTAAAGATTCATATGTTGATGCTCAGGCATCAGAATCAGAATCACGCATCAGAAAAGTCAGGAACTTAGGCAGGGCAAGAATGAAAGATTTTCATTGCTGCATATTGAGAGTGTGGAAACTAAGTAGAAACTATGTTCCACCATCTTTTTCATTACTGGTTAAACGGCAGCTGATATGGAAGCACAATCTTATACTGTCACTGGAGATGGAGAAAAGGAGGGAAGTGAGAGAGGAAGAGAAGTGCCTTGTAAAATAGGGAACAGCTGGGAATGATGCTTCCTTCAGTGGTAAATGGGTTCTTCAGCACTACATACGATCATTACCTGAGCTGTGCTATGAGCATCCTTTCCATGAGAATAAATAAAATATAGGGGGAGGAAAATTCTAATATTCATTAGACAACTGCATTATTTAAGAGAAAAATCTAAATTCATTTACTTTTAGTCTTAAATCTCATAGACAAAATCATGTATGCACGTAAATGCATACACGGATAGATGTAAACTTTGTTTTCAATAGCTATAAGGCCTGAATTATTGGAATAACTGGAATCTGTTATCATGATTGCTAATGGATTTCTCTTGGCACCAGTCTCAGAGATTAGGAAGTTCCTCTATGCCTCTTATCAGATGAGAGAACTCAGAGCCAAGCTTTAGGGTGACTCAGCAAGGCTGGAGAGAAATAAAGTTCAACATGCTTTTCAATGGGCCAGCAAAGGCAAGATTTAAACAAGGAACAATTTGGCTCATAGCCTTAGGTAGATAAGGAAAAGTGAAAATGAGTATGAAACAAATAACCTCATTATTGTTACAGGAGAAAAATAAGGGCCCTTGTTCAACTGAGGTGCCACTGAAGAAGGTCTGGAGAAATAAAGGTCAAGAGACTTGGAAGGGCTGAAAAATAGAAATAGTAATTTACTTCTAATGCTCAGCTACTAAGTGTAACTTCTGTAACACCCAGATGGTGTGTACATGGAATCAGAATCAGAAACAAAACCACTACTGCCATTAAAACCTGCATAATGGCCATATTGACACGCTGCTGTTCAGACACTCATAATTTCTGGAACAGCTGTACCTGTCCATGGGACCACTGATTTGCTCTTCTGGCAGTCAGTTGTTAATGAATCACCAGTAGTAGTATGAGGACTGAAGAAAACCCAAGAACTTTCATGTATTCCTATGCACGTTAAAATCATCCAACCAACCACATGAACAAAAAAAAACCAAGACAAATGGATAACTTACTCTCACAGAAAATTCATCCACAGTGATGCTTCATTGCCACCTGAAATCACTGGAAGATAAGGGAAAACCTAAACACACCCCTAGAAGGACATCACTTGGACCTGTGATTGTCTCTATTAACAATGCAACACATGAAGGCAAAGCCTTCAACATTTCTGATGTCCTGAAATTGCAGCTCTCTTGTTGCCTCCCTTATTGATTTGGTTTCTTTCCATGATATTGTTGTCACTGTAATGATCATAGAATGACTAAGGTTGAGCTTCACTTTCAGCTCATTCTGACACAAAGCATTATGCAGAGGGAATCATAGAATTATTTAGATTGGAAAAGATCTCTAAGATCATTGAGTCCAATTGCTAATCCAGCACTGTCAAGCCCACCACTAACCCATGCCCCCAGGTGCTATATCCTCATGGCATTTAAATCCCTCCAGGGATAGGGGACTCCACCTGGGCAGCTGTGGCAGGGCTTGGCCCCCCTTTCAGTGAAGAACTGTTTCCTAATATCCAATATAAACCTCTCATAGTGCAACTTGAGGCTATTCCCTCTCATCTCGTCCCTTGATCCCGGGGAACAGAGCCTGACCCTCACGTGATACCACCTCCTTTCAGGTAGTTGTAGAGAGGGATAAGATCTTCCCTGAGCCTCCTTTTCTCCAGGATAACGACAGCTGGACTGCCACTACCTCTCAGGGAAAGCTTGTGTCAAGGAGAAGAGTAGGCAGCATGCTGCGTAGAGCCCAGTATGTGAGGCCACTTCATCTCACAGCTTCCCCTTGCTTCTAAGGGCTGGGTATAAAAATGGCATACCTGGAACAGCCTGAGCCATTTAAAGACTGAAAGATTAAAAAGTGGGAAATATCTTCCCAAATGATAAAAGCCAGCATGGTTTTAGCAGTGCACTGAAAATCCCTCTTCTCTGAAATGAACTGGGTGGGAGTCTGGCATGCAAGAGGGGAGGTTTCAGCTCAAACACTGCAAATTGCCACAGCTTGAACAACCAAATCAGGGACTTATCATAGGAAGTGACAGGCAACCTCAACTATAAGCAAGGTCATCAGCTCCTTCTAAACACTTTCTTTGAAATATATCTGCAGGGGAATAAAAACAGGATGGCAAACGATTCAAGACTAAATACTCCAACATATCCTGCAATACCCTTTGCACTCTCTTTTTGACTTCAGGAAAAGCCAGGAGGCTGAGTAGTGGCTCCGTTTCCGTTCCCTTTTCACCTCCCTTCAAGAAGGGTGACTTTTAACCTTATTATTTATATTACCCTCACATCTGCAATTAGGCACTGTACAAACACACGATTTGAGGGAAGTACCTGCCCCAAGGAGCCCACAGATGGGCAGAGGCAGGGGAAGCAGTAGACAGGGAGATAAACCATCTCATTCTATGTCATGAGGCAGCCAGTTGTACTGGTCAAACCTCAGTTTGGTGACACTAAACCCCTCCTGCAATGACACAGAGCAGACAAGAGCTACTCCCCATGCTGCCCGCAGCATCTTCCCCACCATGGCTGAAGCATCCCCGCTCATGTCCCTTTCTGCTGGGATGGACACAATTAGCTGGAGTCATTAGAGCTGCCTTCATGCCTTTGTTAGAGCCATCACTCCTCCCATGAAGCCCAACTGGTTTATGATGGGCTCACTCCCCTCCACAAGGGTTCTACCAAGGCAAACTTGCTCGACAGCAATCCTGTAAAAAGAAGACCAAAAGCAACTTGAGCAGCAGCTCTAGGATTTCATTTGCCTTCTTTTTTTTTTTAGACAATTTCAGCCTTTTTTACCTCTCCTCCAATTTCGCACTTTCTAGGCATCTATACTAGGCATCTATACTGGGGCCCACAGGCTTCATTCCTTCACAGCCAGAAAGCAGAGGTGTTTATTTTCTTCCTCTCTTCTCAGATTTAATGAAAGCTTTTAAACCCAAATGGCTGGAGATTCACACCTCACTTCCATCTTATATCTGAGTTCACTAAAAGCTCTTAGGTTTCCTGTCACCGGGTGAACATAAACAAAGTCCACAAACAACCACACCTCCCCTTGGAAACCATGAAAAAACAGAAAGAGCTAAAACCAACATGGAAGACCTTTGGGTAACAGGTTGAGTAACAAACACACTCTCATGTACACGCACACACCCCTCACTACCTTGCTCAGTAGTCAATCTCTGCACTGGAATGTGTAATACAAGCACAGCAGCTGCCTATACCACTGAGCTATGGAAAAGGTCAAGGAAAGGTATGTATCCAGCATTTGCTTTGAAATACTCTATAAGCAGAATGTGGTGGGGTTTTTCCCTTTCTGATGCCTTTCCCATAGTCTCCATGGCCTTTTCACATTCATGCAACCAAGAGAGGCATGCTGAGTTCCCTCTGATATTAAAGATCACATATATAGTCCTTTGAACTGGGCTGGTTTTGAGGTTTTTGAGCAATCAAGAAGGAGACAAGGTATGACTTGCTCTGGACAGGGAATAGCTTAAGTATTAAGTAGTGGAATGTAGTTGCAGTCACTACTTGGGAAGGATAGTGGTGATCTTGAATGCGGAAGAGATGAAATTTTTCTTGCTTTGAAGTCAAAAGAAAGATCATAATGGAATTTGGTAACAGGGAAAAAATTAGAAAGTTTAAAATTACATTCAGGGGAAAAAGTCTAGATTGGTGCTGTGCAGGGGTAATCCCCTTTATGGACACTGCCTTACTCTGAGACAGCAATCATCAAAAACCAGAGGAGTTCTCTAAAGGACAAAACCCTCTAGCAATAATGCTAGAATGCGGTTTTTCTGTTCCTGAATTTCTTTAGGAATGTGAAAGGAAAATAGTAATCTTTGTAATTCATGTATTGATAGCAAAATGTTTAACATCTCAGCCCTGAGAAGAAAGGAGTAAATTCAGAGGAATTACTCAGCGAATTTGCCTTAAAAGGATTCCTTCTCCACCCCTATTATTATTATTTTTTGGTGGCAGATTATTTTTCTAATAGGATTAACATTACCCTCTTGGCTTGTGTGTAAATGGGTAAGATCACCTTGCCATAAGCTGTTTCGGTGTGAACAGAAAAAAGAGATTTCTCAAATCCTTGAAGATTTTTTTAAAGAAAAAGTCTCCTGATGGGTTATTCTTCACATAAATAGAGACATATTCATTCATTCATATTGACATATCTTATGACAGAAACAATCTCAATAAAGGCTGTCCCATGTCCAACCAGTGAAACTTCAAGAAAAAAGACTTTGGAAGAACTTCATGGGCTACAAAGCTCTTGCCTTGTTATACAAAAAGAAAAGCACACCCAAGGCTCAGCACTACCAAAGACTGCTCACATGGGCTAGCTAGACCTCCCTCACTCTCCCTCCTTGATCCTTTCTGCACAACAAACCTATCCCCCTTCTTTTCACTCCTCTCTAATTGCTGGGGGTTATGCCTTTACATAACTGAGCTCTACCGGAAAGAGTCTTCATTTCAGTGCCCAGAGAAATGTAGAAGAGTCATTCAGAATGAAAGGGAAGAAAAGCAACTTATTCCATCAAGCTAAAGAGCAGCATTTCCAGAGGCAGGTCATTTGCATGCCATTTGGGTTTGCTGGGAGAGATGACTCCATTCTTCTCCCATCCCTGCCTCCCAGTCCGTAAGTGAACGTGGGGCTGAAGAGGAGAGTCTACATTACATTCCAAACAAATTACGGATCCCAGCGTACTGCTATAGGCCATCAGAATAAACCTGACAGTGCTTTGAAGTCTGTAAACCGATTCCTAGGTAACTGCTAAGAGTTTCTCCCCTCCCCATGCCCCAAACAGCTTTTCATTTGATGTTCTGGCACAGAGCTAATCTGAGAAAGGATCAGAAACTCGAAGCTATTGACAGTAGTGACAGGAGTGTCTCAGTGTGACAGCTGATTGAGCCCCTCTCACATTTCACTGACAAACTCAATTGCTCCAGTAAATCGAGTGAAAGTCAATACAGGCAGCTCTTACTCAGGCTCTGGGTGCATTCCCCCTCCTCGAGCCCTTCTGGGGGCCCCTTGTTGCTGCCAGTGCTTGTAGGGCCCGTCTGAGAGCTCATCCCTGTGCGAAATGCAGAGGTGGACCTGCAGCTCACATGGGTTTTGAAGGCAGCAAATGCAGTGTTCACCCTGATGATATAAAGCTTGGTTTGTCTTACCTCTCCCCCTTCACTATGTTCCTTTCTTGTTGTTGTTTTTTAATAGAGACATCTCCCGGAAAACCAAGTTTCATCCACTGTAACAACTAGGCAATGCTGGATTTTCAGAAGTGTGGTGTCTGCATGTCCAGCCCACCCCAAGCAATGCCCATGTGGCAATGCATACTGAGGTTAAAAACAGGAAATGCAGGTCTGTCTCTGCTGGCTTTTTCTGCTGTAAATCAGCAATAAAAGCCAGCTGTGAGGAGTAAAATCTTATAAAGGTAGAGGAGGTGGGAGAAGAGGTTCAAGCCCATTGCAGATGGCAACCTTGTGTTAGCAGTGAGTAACCAGGCAATTAAATCAGCGGCTTAACTGGCTTTTTCTACACTTTAATTGTGAAGCATGGCTGTCTGTGGCTCAGAGCAAGCAAACCACAAATGGGACTAAGCACCAGGCATGGAGAATCTGAATTTGCACAGAATATGGCAAGGGAAGACAGGGTACATGGTGAGGAACATATGTAGGCTACTGTTTGCAAATGGAAATCAAATAGGTTGACATTACCAATAATGAAGTGTGAGGTTGGTGTGGCTTCTCTCTCAGATTTCAGCATGGTTTATTTTTATAGAGGCAGCTTCCTCGTGCAAAGTGTTGGCAAACAGGCTGCTGGCAGGGAGGTGGGGAGGTGGGGGGGATAAGACAGACAAGGCTGTTTGAGGAAGGCACAGGACACTCCTCACCTGCTGGGATGGAGCAGCAAGCAGCAGAGATGGAACTCCAGGAGAGAAAAGTGAAATTTCATAGAGACAAATGGCTGAGCTATTAATCTTCTTGATGAGAGGAGTAAGGGAAGACGGAGGAACAGAGGAGCAGAAAGTAAAATGGTGCTGAGCAGGTATCAGTGCTGAGAGGGCAAGGGTTAAACATGACAAGCTCGAAGAGAGCTGGGCAAATGAAATAACATCTCTGTTGTGTGAAGTCACATGAACAAGTAACTACAAACACCCCTACCTAAATATATTCCCCTGTCCCCAGATTATTAGAGCATGTCAAGCTTTACCTCTACTTACCCTACCCAGCAAACAGCTGAGGACACAAAAGCTACAGTGTGCCTTAAAAGAAATCAGCTTAAACATTACAACACCTTCATCCCAGCGTTACGCTCTGATGCCAGGATCAACACACAGATGGTCTGCCCTCTCTGCTCCCACTGCTGCTCCCTGGCAGCCTCGGAGCAGGAGCATCCTGAAGGCTTCCCTGCCTCCTGGCTCAGCCTGGACACGTGTGCGCCCAACCAAATGACCTCATCTGGACTGGATTGAGCCTTCCAAGTCAAAATAAATACAGCACATTGGAACTGGCAGTGATTTTCAAAGGTTTAAGTTGGGTCCCTCTCACTTTTCACTCAGCACTTTATACATTTTGTCTGCTACAAAATGGGAGCATTTTATATTCCCTGCTATGATACATATTTTATAAACCTTCAGAAAAGCTGCCTCTTATGCAGTTAATATTTTGGTTCCAAAGTTAACTGCTTAAAACACATATTAATAGATTGGGCATGGAAATAAAGAAGAAGAAAAAAAGGCAGGTGAGAGAAATGCTGGGGGAAGAAAAATAGCAGCAATGTTTGGAATGGCTCAGGAGCCAAGACAGCAAACCTGGTCTTTTTAATGGGACCACCCAAGTGAAAAAGACCTTAAGCTCTTACTCACGTGTGTTATGTTCACTGCAGTGTAATTCAAAGTCCAAGGGGGAGTTAGAAAAAGTAACAGTAAGGTTTATTAAGGGCTCAGCAGATGAGAGAAAGTGCTGGGCTCTCACCAAAGGCCATTCCCAAACTTGCCAGCAGAATATCCAGTGATCTCAAGACAGGGAGAAGGGAGACTGTGCTGCTGGAACAACCTGTCAGTGCCTGGACTTCCCAGAAGTCAACGACTATTCATCAGCTTCTCCTGAATGTATGTGATGGGATTTTTCCAGAGGTAAGTAACATTACTTCTTCTAAATACATTTCGGACATACAAACAAACAAAACAAACAAAGAAACAAAAAAAAAACAACCAACCAACCAAAAAACCAAACCAAAACAAAAAAAAAGAAAAAACCCCACCTTCTGAAGGCCACTTAGCAGAATAACATTCGAGGTTGTGGTATTTCCTCCAAACCACAGCCTATACAGGAACCTTTCCTTATTTAAAAACAATTACTTAATTTAACACCAAACCTTTATGTATTATGAATAGTTTGGTTGGGTTGGCTGAATCAGGTCTAAACGTTCATTTCCAGGTCACAATTAAAAATATCACCAGTGAGGAAACTATTTATGATGATAAAAGTGCTACGATAAGACAAACCAAGAAGTAATAAAGGAAAGAGAATTTTAGAAAGCTACCTAAAATAGGATGGAGATACAACAGATCTCCCAGCAATGTCAAAGCTGGGTTCTTACATTACTGCCCCTATTGCTTTCTCCACCCTAGATGAAATATTCCCATCAGCAAAATCCTGTCATTAGATTTAGGAATGGCATCTCTAAGGACAGAGCAATAGTCATATATAGGATTGCCTGTATCAGTATCCCTTCTCTCTGGGATTACACTGTTTGTATCCTAGCCTCTAGGAAAGAGGATGATTGATGTATAACAGCAGAGGAAGGAGGAGGGGGACTAAGGGGAGGGGGAGAAAATGGCAAAATCTGGTGCCCAACATGAAGCATTTAAGCCCTAAACTTCTGCGGGGATATGATCCTACCCTGCAGCGTTGCTATTTTTTTGCCACAGAATTAAAAAGAAGGACTTTTCCTGGTGTCACTGCAGGCCACAGAGGATAAATCCAAATGACAGGGCTTAAGTTATGAATATGGGGAATTAGAGATGAGAAGTAAAGCAGCTTATAATGACTCTCCCACTTGCTCTTTGGATCGCAAGCTTCAGTATTGATTTTGAAATGCCCTGTCTTCATCCTAACAGCTTCTTGAAAATGAAGCTTGAGAGTTTCTTCACCTTACAGCCTCTTCAGCATGATTTGATAATGATAAAAAGAGAATATAAAAGCTTTTGCAGGCTGTTATTCATCAGGTATTATGATATTCATTCATTCCCTTGTTTTCTAAGTACAACCACTGACCTCCTGGGAGGTTGTTGAGAGAGATATTTCAATTAACTTCCTTATGAAGGGAGACAATGTTCAACTCAGATTCTCCATTCCCAACAGTGTCAGTGCAGGGAGACACAGATGCCTTGACAACAGACAGTCAATCAGTCAGTCAGTCAGTCAGTCAGTCAATCTACAGTCAAACCAAGCAAAAAGCCTACAAGAGCTCTGACCTTGCAGCACAAGGTAACTACAAAATTCATGGAAAGTAGCTACCATCAACTTGTCATCCTGTTCACACAGATATTCAGGACCCTCAAGATACTTACACAAGTCTTGGCCTAAAACACTAAGAGACAACACGAGTATCCCTGTTTAAATGGAAAGCTTTGTTTCCTATGCCCCAAACATGACATAGTAAAAAATCAAGCAGTTCAGAGAGCACTGAGAAGCACATAGGGTTGGAAAAGTTAATTTTATCATCCATTCTCACCCCAGCTTCGAGGTAAGTAATCACATTTCCCACTCAGCTGCAAAACATTTTGAGCTCTGTTTAAAAGGCTTGATATCAACTACCAAAATAGCCATGGTGGGCATCTTTGGTGGGATAAAACACAGGGCCACATCCCTCACAGATATTTCCTTATTTGCTTTCAGAGTCTAACCTATTTCAGCAATGGAGTGAAATAGCTTCTCTGTCAAAGAACTCATGTCCTTGAAGAGATAAGACTGAGAGGGAAAACTAAGGTGAAATAACTTGGCTAAGTTTTAGAGGAGATAGCGCTGGAGAATGAAAGACAATTTTCTGGCCACCTACACCAACACTCAGCTGCTAGTCTGACCCTGCTGCCCTCCAAAAATGAGCTTCACTACCTGAGGATGGACAGTAAGGTTTCTTCTGCCTCTTCACTTTTCTCTTTGTGTTTTTCTTCAACAAAAGAAAAACCATTAATATTCAATCATTCCTTCATGTAAGATGCAGTTGCTAAAATGGTTTTGCCCTTACCAGCCTTCAGTTGTAGACTAAATTGATGACACTTAAAACATGCCCATGAGCCATAGCAGAATGATCCTATCACAGCAGTGCCTTAGTAATGTTGTTTTAGTTAAAGTTATGTTGGCTGGTTTTGAGGGTTTATAACCCAGCTGTGAATATATTCTCCAGGCTGGAACCAGTCGTCAGGGGGATTGAGTCCCACAGCGAATCATACAGCTTTTTGGTTTGGTTTGGGTTTTTCTTCTCCCCCTACTTTAGATCTGATTTTTGTCTGTTTCTTTTTTAAGATACAACATAAAAAGAAAAAGATTAAAAAATTATTCTGTCATAGTGCTGGTAGGAGCCCCATTATATTTCAAGCTGGTGTTAACCTACCTCAGGCAAGCCCTACACCATGGTAATATCCCAGTACTCCCTAGTCTTTAACATGAAGGATATCCGTGCTGCTTTCACTGCTTTATAAGAGAACTGAAGTATTTCAGGAATAAAATCACACAACTGGTTGTGTAGGAAACCTGTGGCAGACTGAGGGGCTGAACTGGCATCTCTGAAGAGTAAGCTGACTCCATAGGCACTGAACCCCTCCTTCTTCCACCTGCTCAAAAGACTTTCATACTATAGCTTGAATGATTTCTCCCCTATACAGGGGATTTTTTTTTCTTCTACAAAGATCACTCTGGTTACAGTTTTATTTGACTGAGATTTCTGAGTGTTTTCCAGGAGGTAATGTTTTAGAGACTGATTTTGATCTATATAAGGAAACTTTAAATTCAAGCTACACATGCATATGCTGTCTCTTACCAGACCACACTTGTATGCAAAACTAAGAAACTCAGGAAGTGGGATATAGTAAGGAGTAAAAGGACATAAGGAACAAAGGACTATTTAGATGGAATAATGCAAAAATGTTCCTATCAGCACGGTCAACTCAATAGCAGAACAATCTCCTGTGAGAAAATCATGAAAAGCCTGAGCTGATGGAAAATTCAACTGAATACATTTTCCATGAATAACGAGTGTCAGGAGTGAATATTTCCTGAATGCAGAGCTACCATATTGGGTACCATTCCAGACAGATGACCTGCTGAAATACAGAACCTGAATTTCATCGTCTTGACATTGACTCTGGTACAATGTCAGTAAAAGGAGGGTGCAACCTGCCACCATTCTGCTTGGGTAGCATTTTGCACCCATGGTGACTGAGACAGGCGTGAAGTGCTCCACAAAGTTTCAAGCACGACACTCCAACCAGTGAGCGGGTCCTTCTCTCCATCTGCCACCCTCCACAAAGCCTTTGCACTTCCCTTGCACCTTGCAGCTCCCAGCAGCTCTGAGCAGGCCGCTCAGTTTGCACGAACCTCAGAGGGGACGGGATCTGGGTTCACGTGGCATCTGTCATCTAAAAGGTTGCTGACTGATACTGACTCGGCCATGGTGTCTTCACACACTGGCATCTGCCAAGGGAAATGGGAACAGGACAGGGTGGGAAAGGCAGCAAAGACAGGGCTGTTCAGCCTGGAGAATATAAGGTTTTGTGGAGCAACCTTCCAGTCTCTGAAGGGGGCCTACAAACTGGAGAAGGACTCTTCATTAGGAACAGTAGTGACAGGAAAAGGAGTAATGGGTACAAACTGAAAGAGGGGAAAATTGGTCAGATATTGGGAAGAAATTCTTTATTTTGAGGGTGGTGAGACACTGGCACAGGTTGCCCAGGAAGGCTCTGGATGCCCCAACCTTGCCACTAACCAAAGCCGGGTTGGATAAGGTCTTGAACAACCTGGTCTAGTGGGAGGTGTCCCTGAACATGGCAGGAGGGCTGGGACAGGGACTAGATGATCTTCAAGGTCATCCCAACCCTTAACATTATATGATTATATGAAATGCAGCCAGAATACTAGAGAGTGATGAGGAAAGGTGGTCCTTCTACATCATAATCAAATGGGCAAGTCTAAAGCTTCACCCATGTTTTTTCCTTATCCACCTGCATGTTGTTTCTGCCCTGGCTGAGTCTCCTCAAAGCATGTAAGCTGCTAAGGCGGAGGGTATGGGACCTCTTGGAGCTGCTCAGCAATGCAGCTTCTCTCTTCCAACTCTTTCCCTCTCCATTTGTGTGAAAACAACAAAATAGTTATTAATACTCACTGGGATTTCAGAGCCTCAATTATGTGACACAGCATTTTCTTCAGCTGCTTTAGCTCTCTTTTAGCATGCTGTTCTGTTTGCCTCTGAGGAGTCTAAATGACCCTTTCAAATTCAGCATTTCAAGGCTGAGGATGACAATTGGTAACACTAATATTTTTCATGTGTGAAGCACTTTTCATTCAGAGGGCTCTCAAATTGCTTTTCAAAACCATACAGCTTCCCTTCATTCACCACCAAAATGAACGTACCTCCAAGGTGGAACAAAGGACCCATCAATGCAAGGTGGCAGTACACAGCAATTTAGGGCAGGAAGTGAAGAATAATATGTCCCACTGAAGGCATAGGGTCAAGTAAAGTTGGCTGAAAACATGTTCTGAATGAGAGCCTGGACAAAACATCATCACCAGGACTCACATGGTCCAACTCAGGAGAGAAAGTGCCATGGGATCATCACTCACTAGAAGAGGTCAGAGACCCAAGTTTTATGTCTTGAGCAGGGCCAAGGCACTGTGTTAATGCACACATTCAGAACTGCCTCAAAAGAAAAAGAAAAAAGCAATCTGCTGACTGCATTTCTGAAGCTTTTTCTGCAGGTTGTATTGAACTTTGGTCTACACTGTGCTACACTTTACAGGAAGCCGAAGCCATTCTGAAATTAATATGAACAGTAGGAGGAGACCACAAGGTGGAAAACTCTTGAAGGGAGTACAAGACTATACATAAAATGAGTGAGAAAAGGAAATAGGTGATTATAGAAGGTCATTAGAAATGTCAGCTTACCAAAAGCATTGTGTGAAAGGAGGTGTAAACCACTGCAAGGCAAACCTATTACAGCTGGACTTGTGAAGGACACCCGTAACCTCAATCCCTTTTGTTCAGAAGCTTACATTTAGGAAGTTCCTTTCACAACATTATCCCTCCAAAACCTACTTAAATCCAAAGAATCAGGACTTACCCACCTAGCTTCCACTTCACAACTGCTTCAATTCCACCCAGCAGATGAATGAGACAAAAAAATTTCCCCAGCCGTAAGGAATGTAGATCCTCAGCACTAGATCCAGCAATTACCAGGGCACAGCTGCTGTATTAAATTGGGAGGTGCAGAGAAAATGTAGCTGGGGAATCTTTCATTCCAACACCTCTTTTCCCCAGACAGATCCCACCAAGAGGAAGAGAATTTCAGCTTTTATAAAATCTTTCTGAGATTTAATTTTCTACAGCATTTTGGTTCACTAAGTGGAACTGTTTCCCCTCTACAGCACCACCAGCAGCAAGAAGATTGTGGTGAGTGAATACATAAACAAAGGTGGTCCACCTTGCTGAGACCAACACCTGTATCATGGGGAGGAAACACTCTGATCTGGCAGAAGGAAAAAGATGCACAAGTACTATATGAGCACTTTGGAAATTAAAACCTTTAACTGGTGAGGTGGGCATAATGTCAGAGCTATAAGATTTGTTTTTAATAGGCACCAGTGCCTAAAAGTATGTGTTTATCAGTGGCACTACATGTAATACTTCCCGGAAATCTCAAAGGACTCTAGGACAGTTTCCTACAATTCCAAGTTCTTTTTATGATCATCTAACTGGCTTTATACAATGAACAAAGTATTTTAAAGGCACTTTACTACCCAGACACCCCAGACATTTAACATCCTCTCTCTTTGAATTTTACTTCTTGTTTTAGCTCTTTACAACCTGTGCAGAATCCAATGATTTTTCAAGCAGATATTCAAACTCTGCCATAAACATGGGAGCAGGAAATGGTGGACACCAAACCTTCCCTCCCCCAATCCTCTCCTCTTGCTTCATTCCATCCGTGTATTTCCAAGTTACCCAACGCTTTCATTTATTTTTATTACTCTTATTTCTTTTAGCACAGAGAAACATTAACCATGGGGGTGTGATCCAGGTTTGCTCAGACGAAGTGTGGGAGCCTTTGCACTCCCTCATTTCATGCTTCAGTGCATTTCTTGCTTACAAGTGGAAGAATGCAAGGGAGAGCCAGGAAAGCTAAGGCAGATTCTCCGAAATCTGGTTACAGCCCTCTGCTACACCCTCAGCAGATATTATAGTGCTGGCTGCCAAAGGAACTTAGCTCTGACACAATTCAGGCCAGGTCAGTTAGCTATTTAAAGAAGTGGGTTTATTTATACACGTTTTACCCTCCTCCTCTCCAAACTCCCACTCTGCTTTTTAAGATGGGGAATTGTCAGTAGCCCTGAACACGTAAAATTTGACAGCGGCTCACCAGACAATTTGTACTGGTCACTTTGTCTTTGCTGGTACTTTTATTCTTCAATAAATTCCTTCAACCATTAAACAATGTTATTCCCACAACAACTTTGGCAGAGATCAAAAGAGCGTGGCAGCTTTGCCCCAATTTCCTACTGTTACCAGCCAGGTATTGAAGAGCTAGATGGAGACAAAAGATGTTTTTCTTTCCTTTGCTCTCTTCTAAAGGGTTTTGTCCTGAAATTCCACACAGTCAGTGAAAACATTTTAAAAAGTAATTACGGTGGCTTTTGGAGGGTGGGGATGTTGGTTTCAATCAAGTACTTAAGTCACTGTGCTTTTGCTGAAACAAGAACGACATCAATTGATAGCACTGTCTCACCTTCTTAAAAAGAACCTGTACTGCTAGGAAAATCAGAATAATTATGAATTAAACTACTGTCTACTCTTGGCAGATCTCTGGTGACAGAAGGAAGATCTTTTTTGAGATACATATATATGTGTGTGTATATATATATATATATATATATATATATATATATATATATATATGTCTGCAAACCCCAGTCCAGTGACTTGGAGAGAGAAGCTGGACTTCTCACAGCTGTTTTGCACAAGGGGAACATCACTGCATGCTTTGCCTCCACAGTGCAGTGTTTCTTCAAGGAATCCAGAAATCCCCAAAGAAGCTGCTTGATTTGGGAACTGCTTGGTCCAACTGGAGTCCCAGAGAGCTAAGCTCACCACCAGTCTCATCAGCTGATGAAACCTGCTGCAACCACTAGAATAGACCTTAAAAATTTTATCCCTGCAAGCACTGCACGTGCATATGAGGCCATACTAGGATCTACTTAAAAGAGAAAATCTAGCAGACAAAAGAGCCTCCATGAGATTATTTAATCCCTAACACTGAATTCAATCTTTGGAAAGAGTCAAACTCCCATGAGATTTCAGGGGAAAGGAGGACACTCAGATGAGGCCGAAGAAGCCCACAGGGGAAGCTGCCTATTTCATTTCTGGAACGTGGACCATGTGCGACTATTTTTAACTTTGAACTGAGTTCTTCTGCCTCCTGCCAGAAGTCCTGAGCCCTGTGATGGTGCAATGAGAGCAGTGGCCCAGCCATCCCCTAATAGCTTTTACTTCTTAATAAAGAGCAGCACTTAGGCAAGGGATGAGGTTACTGTCAGAGGGGTCATGATTAATAATGATTAATCTGATCCTTGCCAACATGAACTGGATCCACCATTCACTAAATAATTACTCTGTAGCATGGATACCATTTCCAGAAGAGGCATACATTTGTCATATTAAAACCAAAACCAAACACACAGAAGGACAAGAGGATCTGACTTCTCAGTAACATTTGATCTCACAGGAATCACCAGAAAAGTTAAGCAAAGAGAAAACAGGAAAAAAAAAAAAAAAATCAATGGATAAGTGCAGTTAAACATTGATAAGTCACCCACCTTTTGGAAGAAGCAATGGAAAACAAATAAAACTAAACCCCGAGAAGGCAGAGCTGCATGTGCTGAGGATACAGAACACTCTGCCACTTCTGGTTCTCAACCTTATGCATACCTCTAATATGCACATTATTTCCGCACCCACTCATTTCCTCCTGTTTTTAAATTACACTTTTGTTTTCCTTAGAAAGTACACAAATTAAATCACTCCTCAGGAAACATCTTTCCTACTTTATGTGAGTGTACTACTTGCCACAAGGAAATCCTAGTCCAGGATTGCCATTTTTATGCTACAATGCACCTCAAATAATAAGCAACATTATAATAATTTATGAGAAGGCATAATTTACTAGCAAACTAATAACCACTCCGAAGAGCATATATAAAATTTACAATTACAGTAGGATGTTTGTGGTGCAGTCTTGGTTCTGGGCCTCAGAGCGTGGATGAATTTTACTCCCACAAAGCACACAAACTGGCAATTGTGCAGCCAAGGGTAGCCAAAGACACTAGGGTTTTCTTGGCAAGAGGTGGTCTTACCTGGAGCATCCTCTCAGTCATCCTGCTTCACTGACACAAAATTTCATCTAGACCATCCACAAGGGATGGGACTCTAGTTCTTCAGTGCACTCAACTCAATTACCTTCAAGGTTTTCAAAGCTTTTGTGGGATTTTTATTGCACTATTTAGCCTTCCACCTCATCTTGGTGGGTTCAAGCTGGACTTGAAAACCATACAACATAGATCACCAGTCCCTCTCCTGGTCTGGTGCAAGTCCAACAGGAAGGTTGGGTTCCTCGTGCCTATTGTGAAATCCCAGCCCCATGTGAACCTGTTTAGACTTCTGCCCTTGACAGTGACAGGCCCACATTGGTGACTTGCACCACGGAAAATACCATGCAGGTAGTTGGTGTGTTTGACTGCCAGACTTGGGGAAGTAGATCTCAGGTCAAGGAGCTTAAGGTGCCAGTTCTTCTAGAGGTATACTGGAGAACCACAGAATCACAGAATATGCTGAGTTGAAAGGGACTCACAAGGATCATCCAGTCCAAACTTGAGCCCAGCACAGGACCATCCCCAAGAGTCACCCCCTGTGCCCCAGAGCATCATCCAAATACTCCTGGAGCTCCTTGGTGCTGTGCCCACTGCCCTGAGGAGCCTGTTCAGTGCCCACCACCCTCTGACGGAAGAACCTTTTTCTGATACCCATCCTAGCCCTGCCCTGACACAACTCCAGGCCATTCCCTGGGTGCTGTCCCTGGTCCCCACAGAGCAGAGACCAGTGCCTGCCCCTCCTCTGTCCGTCATGAGGCAGATGTAACTGCA
The DNA here is from genome assembly GCA_035221455.1 of Xenops minutus. Taxonomy (NCBI): domain Eukaryota; kingdom Metazoa; phylum Chordata; class Aves; order Passeriformes; family Furnariidae; genus Xenops; species Xenops minutus. The sequence goes on along the minus strand of JAWWEE010000085.1, from coordinate 69,038,271 downwards.
AGGAGGTCTCCCTTCAGTCTCCTCTTCTGCAGCTGGACAGACTAAGTGAAAAATGCAAATAAATTAAACTCTTGGCAATGAGGTCATAATGAATTGGTTCAGCTGGGGATTTTCACTGGTGGAGCAGTGTCTTTAGGATTTCTCGCTGGTTTTCAAATTGACTTGAAAGATTGAAAGAAAAATAAAATCTTTGCAAAGCATCACCTTTCACAGAAATTTCAGCCAGAAAGTAGTTGGTGAGTACCAAACCTTTAAATAGCTATTTGCCTGTTTATGTGTACATTCATGCAAATGAAAACCAAGTTGCATTTTCATAAAAATTTACGGAGGCATCAGAGTGAAACACAAAGCAAGACAGGAAAAAAAAAAAAAAAGGAAAAATAAAAAATAAAAAGGCCCCAACAACAATAACAAAGGTAAATCTTTAAAATCTGAGACAGGGTGCAGGAGGACAGGCTAAAGCTCTGCAAACAAAACTAAATCCAGTGCACTGTTTTTTCCCTTCACAAAGTGAAACAAGCTGTTCCTAAAATAATGCTTCCTTGGTTTTCTGGCAATTAGTGTCCTGAAGGATTAGCCTACAATCGTCAGCAAGTGTTTGCCTTTCCCAGCCGATGTCACCATAGAAGTCTGTGTTTATCTACAAGGCCCAGGGGATAATTTATAAGCTGAGCTGAGGTCCTGAATTCACAGACAAATGATCCACACTGCCACCCACCCTCCTGTACTAGTTTTCTCCCCATGCACCTCTTGTCCCCTTCAAATATAGACAAGACCCTGCCAGGGGCTTGATGAAGGAGCTTTACAGTCTCTGAAGCAAGGACTTGCCCCATAGCTTATGCTGATACAGCAAAGATAGAGGTACAGAGATACTCAACACATCACCAGACATCAAAACTTAGATTTCAGAAAGTAACTGAATGCAAAAATTAATTTATTTATGTTTCAGAAAACATTAAACAGAATGGTGCTTTTGTTAACTTCTGAAAACTATTGCCTACTCTATAACAAAAATATTGCCATTTATGAGTTTTAGGTCTACTACCCAGGGTTTGTTAGAGATAGCGCTCTATAAAACTTCTCTGCAATCAGGATGCTCCAATGTAATTTCTAATCTGCACTACCAGTGGTTTAATGATGCTCTAGCTGTGTTGTAAACCAGAAGTGATTCAACCACAGTACATCAAAATACCAAAGAGTAAAATTGTTAAGAATGTTCATGTCTAAATTATTTTTTTTCCTGATGTGTTAGAACCTCAAAATGAGAATATTAGGCTGAATTTGAAAGAATGGGAAGCTAGTCTTTAAAAAAAGTAATATGAATCTTTGTCTTGATGGTCAGCTGAAAGCATAGCTCATGAAAATTAATTTGTTATTTTGAAAATACTCATTAAAAACACATACAAAACAAAACAGATCAATGAAAGACTCAATCCTACAAAGAATTTGTGTGACCAACATTCCTCACAACAGAGCCCACTGCAGAATAGGTAGGTGGACAGATAAACTGATAGATAGATTAGATAGACAGATAGATAGATAGATAGATAGATAGATAGATAGATAGATAGATAGATAGATAGATAGATAGACAGATGATAGATCTATTCTTAGAACTTCTGAAACATTAACAAAACAAGGCTTAGAGACATTATACTTGAAGAATATTAAAATTTGATTCATTTTGAAAATGAACACACTTTTCTTCTTGAGAATTCATCTCTTTTCCCTTCAGGAAATTATGAGGACTTTCTGGAACTTTGTGGACACTGTTTGAATCTGCTTCATGTCTGTATCTGGTCATAGGTTGTTCACAAGGTACATTAGAAAGCAAAGTTATTTGACCTTTGAGATCTATGCTTCATTTTGCCACATTTAACATTGGATGATCTGATTTTATAAAACGTTTACACTAGAATCAAATTTTGTTTCATTTTTGGAAAGGATGATCTCCAGATTCAAATTTCTCTTTAGCTACAAAGCCAGAAGGCCATAATAATTAAAAAATTTTGACAGAGATGAATAAGTGCAAAATGGTAGGGGGGGTAACAAGAGACCGCCAGCTGGCTGTCATAATGAGCACAGCCCATCTCACTTGCAATTACTGAACCCAACAAGTGGTCCCACCAATGTCAATTTGACCAATTTTAGAATAAAGGGCCATTCATTCCAAGTAATGAATATTGAAACCTGGCCATCAGTTTGTGAACAAGTTTTTACATGTCTATCATAAGAAAACCTCAATAAGGAATGTCCTTGTGATGGTGTCACTTTAGAACAAAAGCATGCAAAGAATGGCACGTTTCTCTGTAGCTGCCACCCATCCAGGCAGATACAGTAGGAGACCAAAGGTTGCATGCATTTAGTCAGCAAGGAAATGCAATATTCTTTAAGAAAGCCATTGCCTGGAGTGGATTTTTATAAAGAAACAGAATTCATGAATAAATAAACCAGATACGAATAAGCCAGGCTAGGGCATTAACAGCTCCTTGTGCAACGAATCCCCAGTGTTGCTTGGGGGGTTTTCTACAAATAACAAACACAAAAACATTAATGTTGTACCATTGTCAGTCATGCTAAGGACTCTGTGTCCAGGAACCCTGATATGCAACAGTACGGATCAAATCCACCAGAAGTTAAGACATTCTTATATTTCCACCAGTTAAAAAACATATTGACTGACCTGATCTGAGTCTTTCACTTGAGAATTTTTCCCTTTTCTGCAACCACAACTCATAAGCAGTTTTGCATCTCCCATGACTTTTCCCTATAAGAGATAAGGCAAGAAAAACATCAGCACAATCTGAACCACTGAAGACCAAGAGGCTTGTATTTATGACCAGAAGCAGGGGAAGAAAGGGCAATAGGGAAGCAGTGTGTACTCATTCTGCATTGCTGGGAGGTACCCTTTCACAGAGGGGTAGCTCCCAATCTGCCAAGAAGTCTTCCCCAAAGGCCAGTATCACAGCATCAGGGATGTCACATAGACAGGGGCAGAAGGAAAGCAAGGTGCATGGAAAAACACAGCGGGAAAGCAAAGCTGAAAAGAAACAAGTTAATTTAACCCATTGCTTTCATACACTTACTTGAACAGGAAAAAGTCTGGCACGCTCATAGGGTACAAGTACCAAAGTGCAGTGACTTAAGGAAAAGGTCCTTTACCAAGTCAGTGCCTGCTTGCTTCTGGTGTGCCTAGATTTGGTGAAATAAAGCCTTCAGGTGTGATTTGCCCTCAGTAGGACCACGGATCCACTTCACAACTGGTAAATCTTTGCCAGGAATTCAACAGTCCACCCCCACCCAACACTGCTGGCACAGACCCTGCAATGTCTGCAACAGAATCACTGAATATTTGGGTTGGAAGGTACCTTAAAGGTCACCGAGTTCCAACCCACCTGCCATGTTCAGGGACACTTTTCACTATACAAGGTAGCTCAAAGCCCCATCTAGCCTGTCCTTGAACACTTCCAGAGTTGGATACTGGGGCCAATAGAGATTTGCAAAGTACAGAGTCCCCTCACTCTCCTTTTACCTGCAATGAACAGTTTGAGAAAGAAGCTGGGCTCAGTCACCACTTTTTGTTGAAAACCCATCAGACTGAAGGTGAGCAGCAAAGTCCCTCGTTAAACAGGGTTCTTTTCTGGGTATTATTTGAGTAATTTTGGTTCTTCACCAAAGCATTTTTGTTGGTTATCAAACCTGGACACCTTGATAAATCACTGTGGCAGAAAAGGGGTTGAGATTCCAGGTTTGGTCAAAACTCTCCTTGAACTCACACTGAAACATAGCCAATGGAGTCCCCACAAACCTATCACAATTACTTGCTTCCCATAGGCATGCACACAAAGACATTGCCTATTTTCAGACTTTTGCTGTCCACAGCGGAAAAATAAACACTCTCAGCATCTGCTGGGGAACAGAGCGAGAATCTGCTTGTGTGCAGCCATAGAGAGTCACAAGATTTCAGCTGAATTAATTTATATAGAAAAGGAGACACAGTTATCGAGTTTAGCCAAGTGGAAATGCTCTGTCCTAAATGATGAGGAAGGGAAAGGGCATGATTAAAAGGAATTGCAGCCATTGCTCAATGTCAGGGCACAGCAGAGAGATGACCCTTGGTGGCAGGAATTACAAACAGGCAGATAAACTTTTGGTCACCTTGGGAGAGCCTGCAACCTGCCAGGTGTGGTGAGATCTCTTAGTTGGTGACCTCAGCATCTCACAAGTCCCAGCAAGGTCAGATAATGTGCAGAAATTATCTTTTCTCTTCTTTCCAAAGGAGAAGCTGGGAAAAAATAAGACACTGAAAAGGCTTGAAAAGGCTGTACTGATACCTGATCTGATACCCAACCAAAATGCCTCATGTTTGGGCTGCTCACTGCAACCTGCCAAACTCAGGGTGTTCAGGGGGCTACTTCCAACTGGCATCCCCTGTCTGCGACTCCAATCTATCAAAGGAGTTTTGCTCTTGCCCTATTACTACAGTTGCTTCTAAAACCAGTCCATTATCCCTTAAATTCAAAAACCATTCCCCAGAAATAAGTGTTTAAAAAAGAAGTTAAAGTGTATAACATTATTATTATGAAAGAGATAGGAAACTGAGGCAGAGGGAGAGACTTGTCTGTCCAACCATGGAACATGTTTCACACATCCCAGAGATTATGAGACAATTTGGAGCTGCAAAAGGACCTAAGAGAGACCCACACATTTCCTAGCAGGCAGCTGATGTGCAGCCAGGACACCTTAGGGTGCCTATAGCAGTAAAACACACACAGTTACAAAACTAGATCTGTATATATTTTGTTGATGATCAACTTGTACCAGTATCAGCTGCAAAGTCATTATGTTGAAAAAGATAATTCAGCACTTTTTTAATCACAAACAAAGGAAAAACTCCCATTTTTAGACCCTTTTATGGCTCTAATGTGATCTGAACTCATGGCAAACCATGGCCATATTCGTCTGTCCAAATGGAAGTATCACCAGTTTTATTTAACAGAGAGAAATTGCAAGATGCTGCCTGTAATCAGCTGAGAAATCAAGAGTAGAAGGGGAATATGAACCTGAAACTTGATTTTTTTTTTTTTCTCTGACACTACAAATATGAAGGAGCTCTACAATTCCCCAAAAAGATCAAATTACAGTAATATATTGGATGAATAATCTCACCTCCTCTTCCAGCTGCAAATGCACTTCTCCTAATGTGCACTGGCTGAATGAGCTGCTACCTCCACCTTATTTTAGGAAAGTTTCTTATGAGCAGATGCTTAATTTGGGGATAGGTGTCTAACATTAGGCAGTTAAGTTGAAAGGCAAAAGGAAAAAAAAAAAAGCATATGGACAACATTTGCAGCCAGTCGCAACTCTGTTCCAGAGCAGATGGAGGCCTTGTCATTCAGAGGTTTCCTCACATACACCAAGCAGTTCAGTGGGGATAGGGAAAGGGGCTTCTGTTTGGATGCTTCTGTCTGGAACCAGATTAGAAGGAAGCACGCTTTTCCACAGCACACGCCTTGTGTTACATTAAACATGCATATGCAGCTTCAGCTTTTATTCAGTGAGCTGAAACAGAGCCCTCCAGAGTGCTAAGGGTTAGGGAGTTTTTGTTTGTTTATCTGTATGTTATTTTACAGTTTCTAGTGCCCAAGGAATTTGTTACAAAATTAAAACACCTCGCTGGAGCTATCCTGCTGTGTTTGTTGCCTCCTAAAATATCCCTTCTTCCTTCGTCCAGCAGAGCCTGATGCACACAGGGGAGGGAGAAGAGCACTGCAAAGAGAGAAGCCTCATCTCACTGGGTATTATAGATGCTTGGTCTTAATTGAGGGAGCATTATTTCCATGTTTCTGGCCTTTTAATAACAGGGTTAAGGAGAAGCACAGTTATTCTGAAATCTCACAGAACGTAGGGCCTGCTTTTGATGAGATGGTATGCTTTAGAAGCAGATAGGCACAAGGTTTTCCAGCAGGGAAGCTCACTTTGCCTTCTGCTTGCTCCTACCCATTGTCAGACATCACCCTTCCCAAGGCAAAGAGCAAGAAGGCTCCTTGACAAAGCACATATGTCACATCTCCCCACCTCTTACAGGGGATATCTCCAGCCTCATCCACCTCCTTGCACCATGGGCTCCAGCAGTTGGCCAAAGTTTGCAGAAAAAGAAGAAAAATCATAATAATGGTAACTGGCTTAATTATCTCAGCTGCACGGGTGACAAGAGCTGAGCGATTGCCAATTTTAACAGACTGTGGTCGAGAAATACCAAACTGCATCACCCAGAAGTCAAATGAGGGTTGGTCACAACTCGCTTCACGCCAGCGGCTCTGGGGGAGGCTCAGGGGCACACACAAATCACAGCGGCAGTGCCCAGAGCCATCCCAGGCAGAGCTGCCAGCCTTGTTTAAAGGAGTCAGACACGAGGCACATGGCACTGCCGGACCTCCGTGGAGCTGCCAGGCTCTGTGCTCAGGAGGAGCTGGCTGGGATTAACAGGAGGATCCTGCCTTCCTCCTGCTCTCCCAAGTCTGTGGCTGGAAAGATCAGGTCAAGAGGTGGGCTCAGCTTAGCAGCACCATGCCATGCACCTTGAGTTGCTGGCAGGTGCAGCTGGGCTCTGACCTGCTTGGTTTTCATCAGCCTTCCTCTGTTTTGGGCAACAGCCATTGAAAATACTGGAAGTAGCCTCTTCCCCAGGGAGCTGGCACAACCACACAGGGGATGGTTGGGCACTAGAACCACCTCAGGGAAGCAGTCACAGCCCCAAGTCTGCCTGAGTTCAAGAAACATTTGAACAAGGCTCTCAGGCACATGGTGTGACTCTTGGAGCTGCCTTGTGCAGGGCCAGGAGCTGGACTCGATGATCTTTATGGGTGCCTTCCAACTCGAGATACTGTTCTATGGTTCCATGTATAGCGCTGCATCACTGAACTCTAAAAATCCCCATGGGTGCACAAATGCCATTAGGGAGAACAACGCATTCAGTGTTTATGAGTTTTTTTATGCTGTTCTGTGAGGGTGAGCCACACATTTTGACGAACCAGTACCCAAGTGCCTATGGTGGAAGAGTGGGAGAGAAAGGGGGAAACAAGAACTGAATCCAAGGTGGAGGCAAGCGGCAGTACAACAGACAGCTGGTGTTTGGGTGGTGGTAAATCACCCTGAAATGAGCCTCTTCCCTCAGCTCAATGAGGCCTAAACAACAAAGGAAGGCACAGCTTGCAGCCGGACAGCCTGCTAGCCAACCACAGACACACATGACAGCTTCATTCAGGAGCCCGGAGTCAATACAAAAGCTCCGAAATCAATCCGACATCCTGCGACCTCAAACAATGCGCCAAATCTTCTCAGAATTGGAGCCCCAAATGAGGGGGAGCAGCATTCAAGGGAGATCAAACCGCAGGGCTGGCATTGAAAGGGACTAAAAAGGAGAAGAATGTTCCCAGTTTATTAATGGTGAGGTCTGGCCGGCTGCATCCCAGCCGCCATAGGTTACGTTCATTAAAGGGCAGCGCTTTGCACGTTTATGCAGAGCGCCCGGAGAGTATGTGTTGTGTGCGTGTGTGCGCCAGTGTGCCCCTCACTTGCTAGAGATCAGGATGTGCCTCTCTGCTTAGCACTGTTGTCTCCATCAGAAATTCCTCCTGTGTGAACCACAAACGGGGTTTTTTCCCACTTGAGCGACTGTATGGGCACAGACGCGCACACATACGCTCGCTCGCTCTCATCCCTAAGCTTGAAAAGCATAAAGGAAATCAGACAGGCTCTTTCCAAGTTTAAAAAAAAAAAAAAAAAAAAAAGAAAAAGAAGAAGCCCCACATTTCACATCCACTTCCCTCCTGGTCATACTTTCAGCTCTCACACACACACACAAAATCTATTACAAAAGGCTGAAACATTATGCAATTTCTGCTACTGCTGATGGAATTGATTGCTCCATAAAACCCACTCATACATGCCATAAAGGACCTGGACCCACAGCACAACAAATACACAAAGAAGAGAAAAGGAAAAAGAAGAAAAAGGAAAAAATCCTGCCTCAGTCTTCAGCCCCTGGAGTTGACCCCTCTGGGCAGGATTACCCCTGCTGGGGCAGTTTCACCTGCAGAATCTGTCTTGCAGAACTACACAAAAATGGCACCCTTCCCCCTTCAGCAACAAAAAGGCCAAGCAAACTCTTTTTATCAGTTTCCCTTTGAAGGCAGATGGAAAAGTAGAATACAGACACACACAAACACACCAAAAAAAAAAAAAATCCCCCAAAACTGTAGAAGTACTGTTTGGATTTGCCTGTCCTAATTATTTTCTTTTCAGTTTGCCACACATTTGAAAGACTCAGACCTTGAAAGTTCTCTCCTCAGATGCACAGCCCAAGACTAAGGCCTTGTTGTGGAGGTCAGACTTGAAAAATGCTCCTTTTTTTGTGCTGAAATGTGAGTAGATGAAGAGAAAGGGCTGAAATTTTCAAAGCCGTCTATGGATCTTCAAGTACATTTCTCATGTGTTTTCACTGAAGATGTGTCAAAGTCTAATCACCTTTGCTTTTTGTGTGTCATACTGTGGAAGCTAGTAAGCTCTCTCAAATTTGGAGAAACTTAGGTAAAAAGAAACTGGAAACAGTAAATGTTCCTTGAGATGCAGCAATTCCCATGTATTTTATCTCAAAAGTTGGGAGAAAAAGTTAGAGAAGGTTCCATCCTTGGAAGTGTTCAAAGTCAGGTTGTATGGGGCTTGGAACAACTTGGTCTAGTGGAAGGTTTCCCCGCCCATGGGAATAAAATGATCTTTATGGTACCTTCCAACCCAAATTGTTCTGTGATTCTTTGAAATGAACATTGAGGTTCCACCAAAAAACCCTCTATGCTTTATTTCCATTTTATTTCCCTAGTTTACTCTGATATTGCTACAAGTCCCTAAAGACCATGAGAATGATTCCTGTCTCCTGCTCTGAGAAGACATGTCTAATTTTACCTTGTGATAATTTTATACAGACACCAGAGGGCAACTGGGCAAAGACAAGATTTTCCACAGTAGGATGGAAGATCAACACGAAATGCAAGACAAGAGGAGATGATATCCAACGCCCAGGCAAGGAGACTGGAGAAGTCCTCAGCTGGTTTATCAACAGCAAGACAAAAAAACCCTCTCCATTAGCTGTTGTAGAAAGAAGAAAACTGCAGTCAGGCTGGGTGAGTGCCCAAATAGGTGGCAGATGAGTAGTAGGAAATGATGGGAGGATGCAACAATTCCTAGCACTGCAGATGAAACAGAGTCTTCAGGGATCAATTAGAGAAAGATTAAAGGTTAAGTTTTTGGGAGGATAATAAGGTTTAAGATTTTCACTCTAAACTGTGTTTTTCTTCATGCTAAAATAGCACTTTTTGTTTCAGATATCTAGCGAGTCCAAATGTATGCTTTTCGATTTCAAATTCAGGAAGACTGAGAGCTCTTTGGATGAACTGCCTTTTTTTTTTTCCTTGCCTGCTTTAAACTCTGCTATTTGAATAATTTAACAATCTATCTTAAATATTTCACCAATAAATCACAGGCTTGTGTTTCTATTTCATGTTAAAACTAATCAGTGGAGGAGTGCCTGAGCTGGAAGTTAAAATTCTGCTCCACCAAGCCAGCGATGCATAATTATTTCTTTGCAGACTCTCTGGTGAATAAAAACTTCTCTGCAGAATTAATGTCATATAAAAAGTTCTTTGTGCAGGCGTAGAGCGCAACTGTGGTCCAGGATCATCTGCATCCTGCCAACAGGGCTCGGGATTTCCACAGCTAATTGGGTTGTAGAGTTTTCCCAACCTGCCAAGCACAAGCATGGAGATCACAGCTGAATCCCATCCTCAGGCACGTCGAGATGAAGTCCCACTTCACCAGTCAAGGTGCTGATAATATTCACAGAGCTCTAAATGGTCCAGGAATGTGATGATTGTATTGGGATGCCATGCTTGCTCCCACCAAAGAGGAGAAAATAGAACAAAATTAGTATGCCAGTGGCCAGAATGAGTGATTTTTAAAAATGCCTCTGGGGTGAAGGAGTTGAGAGCCTGTATCAAGGAATACCAAATCCACTGAGCATCAGCAGGAACAAAACTTCTCAAGTTTCTAAATTATGTAGCCATTTTAAACTACATTTCAATGAGGTTGTGATGCAAAAGCAACACTTTTATAAAAACTAAGAAAAGCACACCCTACCTCTCCTCACCTTCTCCCAAAGTCCCAGTTCATCAAAACAAAGCCAGCAAGCCTCAGATATCTATAATTTAGTGCAATTAACTCCAATTTTGTTCCTAAATCATTGAGACACATTCAAGGCAAGACTCCCTTCGGTCTCAGCCAGCAAAATCCAAAATGCATGAACAATGTGAATAGTTAGCAAGAAGCTGATAGATAGGATATTGAATTCAAAAAGGAAAGTGAGAGAGAGGAAAATGAAGGCCAAAAGAGAAGGGAAGGGGAAAGGGGAATCACTGTCAACTACATTATTATTAAACTGCCTTTCAGTTTGTTTTGTGTCAACCTTTTGTTTAGTTTTGTTTTAAAACTTAAAAAGTCATGTCTTTTGCTTCAAAGTCTAGAGTGGGTGATCTCACATTGATGCCCATAGGAGCAAAACATACACAATCCTATATGCACAGAAAAAAATCATCTAGGGCAACATGACCGCTCTTCTGCAGCAGGGGAAGTGCCTCTGCATCCCAGCTCCTAAACCTGGCTGGAGCTTGCCTGGGGCAGGGTGGGTGAGGTGGAAATTGGAGATATGTCCTTCTCCTCCTCCTCCTCCTCCTCCTCCTCCTCCTCCTCCTCCTCTTTGAGGCAGACATCTCCATCTTTCCTTCCTGTGTGCAGCCAACAAGACTTCCTACACAAACTGACATGGAAACAGCTAATTTACTGCTTTGTGTCAGGAATGCAGCCAAGTTTTCAGTCTCTTGTGCCCTGGACTCCCTCAGCTGGGCTGCTTCATCCCAAAAAGGGTCTCCCCTTCCTCTTGCCCCTCCTCTCCAACACACACCCCCCCTCCTCTTCTGCTTTTTTAACTTATCTCCCTGCAAGCCACTTCCCAACAGGAGTCGAAATTAAACAGGCTGCCCATATGCCATGGCTCACTTGTTGTCTGTTCCCCTCATTGCCATCTGGCCTATTTGCTCAGCCAAAGGGGAAAAAAAAATTAGGGAAGGAAAAAAAAAGGGAAATAAAAGAAAGAGGGGTGGGGGCATAAGGAAAAGGGTAAATCCAGACACAATGAGGACGAGGAGGGAGGTGATGATGCTGTCTCTCACATCTGCTCCTTGGCCAGGCTCCCAGATAGATCAGTAATGGAGAGCAGCAGAACCAGTGACAATTAACCCAAACATAGTCCTGTTTATTTAACCTGTTCACAGAGATCAACCCATGTGCTGCTCCCCTGGCAAGGAGGCACCACACTCCAGCAAGGAGATTCCCACTGAAAAACCTTCAGGCAGAATAAGAGGCAAAGAGAGAGCCTCATCTGTTCAACCAGGCTGGGGGAAAAAAATGCAGATTCTTTAGAGCATGATGACTGTGATGCAGGCCTAAGATTTTCCTTAACTCTCCAAACCACCTTACTTTTTTTTAGAGTAGCACAGGCCAGAGCAAAGAGAGGACTGGGAGAGAGGAAAGTTGCATTAGGTTTTGACGCACCCTAATTTCCCAAGGTCCTGACCCTGCAAAACCAGAGGAAAAGAAAGGAAGTGACAAGAAAGGTATCAGAAGACAAAAAACAGAATGATCCTAAACCACCACTTTATTTCCATGCTGCTTCTCTAAAACTTTTTCACCCCTGCAAAGTGCAGAAAGCAGAGATTTTATTTTTATTTTTATTATTATTATTATTATTTTATTTTTTTTAAGGAAAAAGAGAGAAGCTATCTCAAGGAACTGCATGGCTCACCATCACCAAACATTTGTGCCAGGATGGGGAGAAAGCCTGGGAGCAGAGCTGTGGGTATAATAGAAGTTATGTTTGTTTTTCAAGATGAAAACTTCAAGAATAAAAAAAAAAAATAAATTAACCTGAAAAATAATTTTTTGAAACAGACAACTACTAAGCCATTTACACAACAGAGTGAAGAGAGTAAGAAAACTTTTTTCCAACACATTTTACTGCTTTTTCTTTCTTTCCTTTTAGCTTGTAGTGAGACAATGTCCATAGGTGGGTGCATGTGCCAAAAGGAAGTTAATTGCGTTTCACTCCTCTTACCTGGTTTTGCACTTATTTACATCTAAGAAACAGGAGGCAGAATTCAGCTCGTGTTTCCCTGCAGAGTGTGAAATATGGGGAGCAGAGAGGCGTGTGCATGAGCACACATGCCTTGCACTGAGATGGGTATCAAAAGCCATACGGTGGGTTCGTCTTGAGGCTGACACCGCTGAGCCATGAGACAACGATAATTACCATTAGTGCTCCATGAGACCATGGAGGGGAAGCCCCTGCAGGGAGAGGCGGATGGGGAGGAAGAGCAGATCTCCTCTTTCCAAGGCAACGGGGTTGTGTGCGGGCACAGATAAGACCCAGATGCTCCCCAGAAGGAAAGGTGCTGTTGCACAGACTATTAGGGAAAGAGCCCTTCCATTAGCCATGTGCTTACACCTAAGCACTTCCCAAACACAGAGTAGAGGAGATGATCCTTCTGAAGGCAATACCTTCCGATTCAAATTTATGTTTTTCCATTGCAGCTTGACGGAACAACAGAGCAAATCTGAGCAGACTGAATGTTTTCATGCATGATTGTTCCTCTACTTACAGCCACTGATCAACATGAGCACTGCCTGTCTTAGGCTCCACATTTTCCTACACCTGCATCTGTACATAATACAGGTAAGCAACACAGTGTGGTAAGAGGCGCCCCAAAACAAAGGCTGCATTGAGTTTTCCAGCAGCTGGGTTTGTGGTCCCTAATACAGAATTATAAAAATCACAGAATATTCTGAGTTGGAAGGAATCCACAAGGATCATTGAGCCCAGCTCCTACTCTGCACAGAACAACCCCAATAATCCCACCATCTGCCTCATGCTTTTCCTATCCAAGCACCCCACTTGCAGCCTTCAGAAAGGAAGAAATAGTTTGTGAATGAAAAATACTTTGTGACCGTGGAACCAGAAATGAGAAGTTCACCTAAAACCGAAACATGGCAGCGTTTCCTGCTTTAACACTGCAGTCACCCACAGTGGGGCCTCCAGATTTGGGAACCATTAAAAGCAGCAGCAGCAATAACAGCCAGAGAGAAGTTCTCTGTGAGCAGATGAATCCCACCACAGGTTTTGGTTGACATCACCAGCCCATCCTTGCTTTGCTGTTGTGGTTTATGATCTCACCATGAAGCACCTCTGTGGAGTCACTCCCCCTATCTCACTGCAGCCCATCTATTATTCTCTACCTAATTGCTACCACAGCACTACTGCAACAGAGATATTTCCTACTGCTGAACATTTGTATTCCCAAGAGCTGGCACCTGTCAGGTCAAGTTCCTCAGTCTTCACATTTGATGTTACTACACTGGGAAGGTGTTCCAGAGAACACAAGAGCACACGGAGACAGCAATCAATCTGATTCCTTGGTTTGGATTTTCCTTTAAAAAGAAAGGGATTTGCTAAAGATCATATTACATTGTTCTATGGAAATCGGATGGAAGTAAAGGGGAATTGTGCGGACCACAATCTGTCCAATACACCATTAAATCAGAATTCTCGAGTTAGGCATAACAATGAAATGCAATAAAGTCAATGGGAAGATGGCACAGTATGGAAAACAGGGAAGGGGAGGGATTATTGTTCTTGTGCTTTGTTTAGAGATGTGGGATCTGGGGGCGATCAGCACTGAGCTGATGGCATCCACGCTGAATCCTGAACACTGTCAGCCCCTGGAGTCCTTGTTTTCCACAAAACCAACCAATTCGTCCTGCCAAGGGAATCAGGACACTGGCTATTTTGTAGCTGGCAAGAAAAGCCCCAGGCGATCCACTAACATGCCCACTCCCAGGATGCCACTTGCAGCAGGTCAAGGAGCAGCAGGTACCATCTTCACCTCTCTGACTGGAGCTTTTGGGCACCAAGCATTTCCAAAAACACATAATTACACATTTCTCTCTGTAGAGAGCTTTCAAAACACTCTGCATCTGCATGTTGTGCTAAGGGAAGATTTGTCCTCTCATGACTATGCTACTGGCATGACACTGAGAAATTTTCTGATCCTTGACTTGCTTTTCCTCTGAAAGGTTTTTGTATTTCAGAAAATCACTTAAGTCTCTCTGATTCTTTCCCTTCTCCCATGTTTAATGACAAGAAATCTTTTCCTTATAGGATTTCTTCTATGGGACTCCAAGTGGTTTTTCAAACCAATACAAGGATCATCTTAAATCTAGCATACCTGAGGTGTTCAGCCGTGACTCCTTGATTTATGCAACAGAATCTCACACCTTCAAAGCTGTCCCACTCAACTATTGGATTAATTCAGGCATACTGAATCCATCTAGATCAAGATAAATAAATGTCCAGCAGCTACAAGACCACTACTAATGGAACTTAAGGGACTGTGTTTGCCCATCTTGGCCTCACAAACGCCAAAGGGTAATTGTCACCTTTAAAGAGGAGCTTCCTCAGTGTGGTATCATACCTAACCATGCCGGCAAAGGAGGCAGCACGCTCAGGGACCACTTCTGTAGCATGTTGCCACTTGTTGGCCAAGGAAGCGTAACCACATCCTCAGTATGAAGAGTCAAAGAGGTGAGAGCAGTCTGAAGCCTCTATGGTGACCAGTGATAGCATGAGAGGGAACGGCACGAAGCTGAGTGATGGGAAGTTTAGGCTGGATAATAGGAAAAGTTTCTTCCCCCAGAGAGTGGTCAGGCACTGAACAGGCTCTCCAGGACAGTGGTCATGGCCCCAAGGCTGCCAGAGTGCAAGAAACATTCGGACAATGTTCTCAGGCACGTGGTGGGTTTCCTGTGCAGGTCCAGGACTTGGACTTAGTGATCCCTATGGATCCCTTTCAATTCAGGATATTCCATGACTGTATGAAGACCTGAGCCTCTCTATCCTTAGAGTCCCAAATCTCCCAGCCATGAAGCCTAGGGGTGTTGGTGCAAGGCTGTCAGGCTTGTCTTAGCTGGTGGTTCTTACTAAGTTGTCACTTTTAGGGGTGCTTTAAGGCCATTTGCCACCCACAACTTCCCATATCAGCTGTCTCAGCATCCGGTTTGGAAGTTCAAAAGAAAACCCCAAGGCTTTGAGTCATAGCAGGCCACAATCCACTGTTTAAGACTGGACCTAAGCCTACGCCTTTCTGCTTCTGCAAGACCAGGACTGAAAATTACAGGAAAGGGAATGATAACACGCAAGTCAGTGGTGTGGCCAGGCAGCCCAGTTTGCCAAAAAGGAGATAAAACACCACCAAAAGCCTCTTCATTCCCATCAGAGGCTGAGGGCAGCCCAGGCAGAGCAGCAGGGCCAGGGCAGAGCTGTGACAGACACAGCTCCTGCCAGCCAGAGCCAGCATCCTCCCTGTCCTGCTTGGAGCTTCA
The DNA here is from genome assembly GCA_035221455.1 of Xenops minutus. Lineage (NCBI taxonomy): Eukaryota > Metazoa > Chordata > Aves > Passeriformes > Furnariidae > Xenops > Xenops minutus. Next base: position 69,022,728 of record JAWWEE010000085.1, on the reverse strand, counting down.
AAAGCCTAAACCAAAGCCACAGGAGGAACTTCAATGCTTACAAATATTCAGTGTTGACTTGTTATAATAATGGTGTCAGTTAAGAAATAAATAAACAAACAGATGCACAGTGATCTCTCTTATCTAGCCAAAAGTGGCCAAAAAGAAGAATGTTTATTTTCATTTTAATTCCCCAAAGGTAATGTAGGTTTTTCTGTGCATGTCTGAAGCCCAAAAACACACTGTAATTTCTATGCATTTTCATTTTTTGACAGAAGAATTACATTTTTGGGGAAGGCAAAGACAACTTTATTGTAGTTCAAAATCTGACAGAGATCTTTCCAACCAAACCTATCAAATTAATCAACTCCCACCCATGTTACTTAACCATCTTTCTAACATTTGATGTTCACTTTCACCTAAGCTCTCTCATCATGTTCACTTAAGGTGTAACAATTAAGTCAGTAAGGGAAGAATGAAGCAATCTGTAATTCCTAAAAAATTCCAAACAAGCAAAGCATCCTGTAGGAAATATGGATGATCTGAGCCTCTACCCCAGGCACAAGATGTAAGAGCAACAGGGAAAACTGCTGAATTAATGACATCAAGATATTAATAGCCCTTACTGTAAAATACCATCCCTCCTTTTAGCCTCAGATGCTAGGAACTGCATTGCTTTGAACTGTTATCACCCAGCCCTTCCACCCACTCCTGTGAGAAGATAAAAATCTAGGTCTGGGATGCTGAGTCAGATTACAAACACTCAAACAAGACATTTATTCAGACACAGTTGGTTTTGGTCCCTACTTCACTGAAACTCTGTGTCACAGGGCTTGTAGGAGGCTCCTTTAACCTCTTACAGGGAAATGAGTTGCTGAGAACGAGAAACAACTTGCAGGGAGGAAAAAAATAAATAATAAATTTGTTTTGTGAACTCACAAATTTCTAAACTTCTGATCAGAAGATCGTTCTTTCCAATATAAAATCTTGAACATCTGAGGAAATGACCCTGGAGAAATACTATGGCCTGGAAGATACAGCACTAGCCTGGAAATTGTGACATTCAAGATTTTTGAAACAGCAAAACCATGTATGAATAACCTGTGGCAACTCTGATTACATCTGTGAGCCTCCGTTTCCCCTTAAAAGTGATATCCAAAGTGGTCTGGCTCTCACCACAATGAAAAGAAAAAAAAATAAAAAAAGCTCTATTTTAAGAGGTTGATGTTATGGGTATTATTTTAGAAATTAAAACTTTTGAGGTGACCAGACTCTTCAGTCCCCTGAGGGAAGCTCTTCTCTTTTTGTTATGTGAAAAAGTACAATTTCCCACTCTGGGGTGAGCTCAGCCTTCAGATGAAGACAGCCCTGCAAAGTTCAGATTTTCCACTTCTCTTGGCCTTCTTCAAGTCTCCTTTTCAGTTTCAGTTTATATTTCCTGCCTCACTGTTCTTTCATTTTCAGGGTTTCAAATTTACACATAAACACAAAAGCAGCACTGCCTCAAGATGTTTTTGTGTTTTTCTCATTTTGACTAGAAACCAGAACAGGCCAAATAAAATGAAATTATGTTTTGATACCATTTGGGGGTTCAAAGTGCTTCGTAGACCTTAGGCACTAACTCCTTTGTCACAGAGGATGGCCTGTGCTGTCATATCCCTTATTCACAGGAAGGGAGATCAAAACAGAGGAAGTTCAATGGATTGAAATTTTCATTTTAAGCACAAAATCCATGTTTCCAATTCTTTGGGTAGTATGTTGGATGCCCCTGGGTTTTGAGGTCCAAAACTCACTGGAATTTAAACCCCAAACCTTCATGCAAGCATGACACAGCACATGTGCTGAAAATATTCATGATTAAATAAAACCAAATTTTCCTTGCTAAACACAGGACAGAGAAACTTCCCTTTTGAAGGTGAGCAGGGGTTCATGGCTGAGAACCATGGTCCTTGTTGCAAGACACGGTTTTGTTGCAAGACACGGTTTTGTGTTGGTCTCAGATCCCCTGGCCCCTCAGCATCCCCCAAACCAAATAAACAATGACAAGTTTTTAACTGAACTTGATTGAATTCTCATCCTCTTGCTTGTTTTTTTGGTTGTTTGTTTTTTGTTTTATTGGGTTTCTTTCTGTTTGTTTTGGTGTTGGGTTTTTTGGTTGTTTGTTTTTGGTTTGGTTTTATTTTTTGTTTGCTTGTTTTGTTTCTTTTCCTGGTAGGGTTACAAATGAATGATCAGATCTTTACAGGCTGCAACAACAGCTGTTAAATCTCCTCCCCTCCATGTCCTGCGAGGAGTGCATAGGATGAGTGCTCACATCTTTCTCCTAATTTCAGCACCTGGGAATTATTCCCCTTATCCTGCAATTTTGACCTCTTTTCCTTTCAATGCCACTTGCACTCAGAAAGCAAAAATCCAGTCCTGGGGGAATATATGGGATGTTTTACATCCCAGGACAACACTTCAACACTTTGTTTTGGGACTGCAAAAGGAGGCAAGACAATCACCTGCTTGAGTGAGCTCTTTGGAGGAGGCAAACAAGTGTCACTTTGTTCTCACTTGTGCAACCCAGGCAGAGACTGAGGGGGGTAAGGGAAGGTCAAGACAGACCCGTGATTTAAAGGCAGGAGAATGGTTTGATGACTGAATGAGCCGGGGGCTTCACTTTCAGCTCATGCTGACACGGATCATTATGCAGAGGGAGGCACAGAATCATGGAATCGCTTATGTTGGAAAAGCCCTTTAAGATCAAGTCCCCCCATTCCCTCAGCACTGCCAAGCCTGCCACTAAGCCATGTCCCCAAGTGCCACATCCATATGTTTTTTAAATCCCCCCAGGGATGGGGACTCCACCACTGTCCTTCCTGGGCAGCCTCTTCCAGGGCTTTACAAATATTTTGGTGCAGAAAATTTTCAATGTCCAATCTTCACCTCCCCTGTCCCAGCCTGAGGCCATTCCCTCTCCTCCTGTCCCTGTTCCCTGAGAGCAGAGCCCGACCCTTCCCCAGCTCCCCGTCCTGTCAGGGATTTGCAGAGCCAGAAGGTCCTCCCTGAGCCTCCTTTTCTCCAGGCTGAGCCCCCACAGCTGCTCCTCTTCAGACCTGCGCTCCAGCCCCTTCCCCAGCCCTGTCCCCATCGCTGGACACGCTCCATGTTGGTGCCTCAGTTTCCCCACTCAAGGCAGTGACTGTGCTGCTCTTTCCCATCACAAGCCTCCTGAATCAAGGCACAAATCACACTGCTGAGCAACCAACACACCAGCTGCTTCACAGCCATAAGCAGGAAAAGAGTCATCTCTTGCCTTGCTCCAGCAGCAGGAGTATTGCCCAACCCTACCAAATGCTTCCCAGGGCCAGCTGTAGGGTCAGGCCAGCAGAAGGGAACCCTGGCAGACCCCAGAACACCTCACTTGAAGCTGATAAAAAAAAGCCAGGCAAGCTTTCTTTCCTTTTGCTTAAAAACAAAGATTTGGGCCCGCTGATAAATGCTGAAGCTTTAAGCAAGACCATATTGGCCATTAAAAATCTCTTGACTGCCTCTTGGGTGTCTTTAAGGAGAACACAAGTTTTCAAGGGCCCAAATGCAACACGATTTGCTGGCTACAAATAGGGTACACCCCTGCCAAAACCCTCCTCTGCTGCAGCTATGGCATTCTCCTCAAAACATTTTATAAGTCAGTCTCCAAGCTTTATGACAAGAGCATATATAAGGGAACATAAAATTCGCTGACCCTCATGCTGGTTTTTTGGCTTGAGGAACCGTTTCTTTTTACATTTTTCTTCCTCTTCTCCCCGACTCCTTAATTAACCCCATATTTCTAAGAAAGAAGGAAATTATGTCAATTGAAACCTTCTCAGTACATTATCAGCTCTAGAAGGAGCATTTGGGGAAGAGGGAGGCAGAAGGCTTAGGGAATCATCCCTTGGAGGAAGATGTCAGGATGTGAAAGGCCAGCTAACTGCTCTTGGTCATATCAGCATGGATTTTCCTTCTCCCAAGTGTCACCAGAGCTTTCCACCCACATCCAAGAGCAAGCAAGGAATGCCAGTGGGCTGGGCCAAGGCAGAAATCAGTGCAGTTGACCTGTTATGCTCCAGACAAACGAAATTTCTCCCCCTTCACTTCCACAATGACTGTAACAGCCCTGCCCAGGCACACAGGCATTACACATTATATGGGCTTGAAACACAGCTGAGTAATATCCACTCTACAAGCAGACATAATCAAGGGTTGAGCAGTTGTCATGTTTTATCAATAAACCATCAAATCTCATTAATCTCCTGTCCAGCAGATCAGAGATGGATCCTCACAACACTCAGATTTTTCATGGTAGCACCTCCCCGCAATAAGCTACACTTGCAAAGCAAGGCTGGACTGTGCTTGGAGAAATAAGGTCTAGTGAAGGTGTCCCTGCTATGGCAGGGGACTGGTCCTACATGATGTTGAAAGGCCCCTTTCAATCCAAGCCATTCTATGATTCCATGGAAGCAAGACTTATGTGGCTGCAAAAACACCAGGAGTGGGTCAAATTCTCCTTGTGAGACAACCTGAGTTCAGAAGTGCAGTATCTTGACTCTGCAGTTGCATGGTTAAATGACGAAGCAAAGCATAAGCACCATGCTCCAGGGATTTCCACGAGTGTAAGTGCAAAGTTTTAGGAAACAGGTTTAATGGGAATAATGTTTTCACTGAAGTCCTCCCATCCTTCCCCTCCCTGGCTGGCTGACTTTCCCAGTCTCAATTTGCAGCCTGCCTGAATACCACCCAAAATATTTTCTCAATTAGAGGAGAAAACAGGAATTTGCCACTTGTCTGCCTCTATTCTGCTGCCTGTCAGCATTCAGCAAATATTTCAATCATAGCCCTTTGCATGCTGCTAGCCCTGCTCATTTAACCTTTTGCCCTTCCCCAGGCTAATCCATCGGCCTTTACCTCCAAACCTTTACAGCCAAGGGCTGACCGCAGGATGGGCTGGCAGAGAGGGAAGGATGAAAGGGGTGCTGTGGGGGATAAGTTATGCCAGACTTCATTGCACTTTAGGGAGGGGGAGCAGAGAGGATGCAAATCTCTGACCATGCCCCTCAAAGAATTCAACCACCAGCAGCTGGGATTTGCGCTTCCACGTCTGGAAGGCAGAGAGGAAAGTTAACAATTTGTAAGGAAAAAAAAGGGAAGGAAAGCCTCTGTCACCTTAGCTCTCCTTCACGTGGCCAGCAGCATCCTGAGGCAGGTACCTACTTGCCCATGGAACCTTTGCTCTTCTTCCTCACCCGATCCCCTCCTCGTCCCACGTGTTGCCGAGATCAGTAGCTAAGGGTTCTGCTGTCAGGAGTGCACATGATAAAAACAATGCCCAGAGCGCTGCCTGTCAGTCTCAGAAATGCCTGCCTGGCTTTGATGGTGGAGGTCTGCAAAACCTCTGCCCACCTGGCCCCCTGCTCAGCCGAGCATCCCCTGTGGCTCCCCAGGGGCTGTGCCCAGCCGCCCGCTCTATGAGAAATCGCTGACCCTTCCGTCACATGGGCGCTTTAATTGTTCACATCGGTATTTTGTTCCTCTCTACTGTAGACAGTTTGCTGTCAGTTATCTGTCCTTCATATGTAATTAATTGTGCTGTCTCCCGGCTCATTAGAAACAAGCTCCTCTCCTTTCCCTCCCCCCTCTCCCCCAGCCAAGTCACAGTGTGCATTATTTAGGTTAAATCATGTTTAAGTAACTACATAAATAGTAGGTCGAGTTTGCCTTTTGTCTAGGCTGAGACTGTTGCTTGGCTCCTTTCTCAAAGTGCCAGACCAGGAAAGCCCTTCTCCCTGGAAGGCCTTGGAGGGAAATCCTCACTGGTCAGAGCAGCTGTGCCAGCCCAAGAGCGGGGGAAGGTTCTGTGAGCAGAAGACTTGTCCAGTAGGAAACAAGAAAGAGTTGCCAAACTTTAATAAGGCAGACATAAAAGTCAGCACTGCAGAGCAAAAATCCTGCCAAGAGAACATTCATTGTCTAGCAAGAGACAACAGTGAGAGGAAGGTGAGGCTTGGTTTGGGCATTTTTTTTTTCCCCTGCTTATTCCAGTCAGGAAAATGCACCTCAAGGGACATAACTTCACACATGCTGGGTCACTCACTACCACCTTGCAACTATAGCATTGAAACTTAGGTGCTAAAATGCATGTGAAAGACTTCTGAGCTTTCATTCAATTAAGAACAAAATGAGATTTTCTGAAGTGGGTTCTCTCAGAGCACCAGTTTAAAAAAAAAAAATAAAAAATTGAGGATGTGGGTATACAAGTTCAATCAATCTAAAACACAATATGAACCATCACCTTGAACTCAAACAAAAACTGCATCAAACTGTTTCAAAGTGTTAAGAATAGTAAAAGTGAAACCTGTAAAGTTCATTTTCTCATCTTTCTCAGCCAAAATTTTATGTTCTTGTAAACCGTTTCCCTGTGCCAAAATGCCTCTAATATCATCTGATGTAAAGATTTGAGGATTTAAATATCTGCTTCTAGCTGGGAATAACCACTGACAGAATGAGCATGAGAAAGCTTGTTTCCTCGAGATTTCCAGCTTAGTTCAAGAGATTTAATCATGTGGAGGAGCTTCAGGTGAATCACCTGAACTTTTGGATACCGACTGCAGCCAAGACCTCCCATCCTCTTTGTGCGTGCACATCCTCACTGATAGACCTGGGCTAGCCAAATGCTTTAACTGATTGGACCAGGCTCAGCCTTGCTGGATTGCCTGCACAAAGGTTGCGAAGAGCTTTGGTAAAGACTTCCACATGAAAAGCACTGCAGACGTTTCCAGCAGTGTTTCTCGAAGCTAAATTACTGCTCGGGGAAACTGTTTATGCCAGGAATGCAAGGCAATGAAGCTCTCTCTTCCTACCAAAATGTGGGCGCAGGTGATGGCAGAACAAAAGCCTTCCAGGCTGCCTAAGACCAGCAAATCTCTCCAGTGACATGGGAATGCCACCATGAAGAGCCAGGGCATAGCTCAACTTTCCAGTCCATCTACAGCTGGGTCCTCTCCACCACAAGGGCTTAAGAAGGATGAAGGTCACGAGCAAGTGTCATACAAGTCACTAAAGTTGTTTTATCAAAGACCCTTAATCTAAACTTGCTGCCTGGGTTTAATACAGCTTCTGGTCTACCAGCTATTGAGCTGAACCCCCCCAAAAATGGCAGTCTGGCTTCCCATTCCTACTCAACTCGCTCTCCTAACACTGTTTGTACTGCTTCAGGAGACAGCTCTTAAACCACTTTATCCCATTTTAGACAGACAGAAATAAACTAGCCACAGCTCGGTTCATCAGAAGCACACCCAGCTTTAAGGTGATGTTGTATGATTAATACTATATGGTTTAAAAAAATAAAAATGTTCTCAAGAAGGAAAGGGGAAAGGAAGGAAGAAAGAAAAACATACATGAGTGGGGGAAGGGGGAAAAAGGACAACAATCTGAGACTTTCAATGGGAATGTCCAAAAATAACACAAACAGGATCTCCCTGCCATCTGCTTCGATCCTCTCTGAAAGGCTTTCAAAGCAAAAAGCCTTGCCAAAACCTGACAAACAAAGCACTGAGCATCAGTTTTAATGGAATACCAATACTGTGCTCCCCCTTCCCCCCTTTTTGCTCCATAGACACACACCTTCCACACCCCTCCAGTTGCCAAATAAATGACACTATGCAAAAAAATTTGTTTCGGTTACGAAGCTGAATAAACAAGGAATAATTTTGCAAGTGGTCCCATATGTCTCTGCTCCTCTGCTTACAATGGACACTAATAAGATTTGCCATAACTAATTCATTCTTTCACACCATTACCCTATTCTTTAACTTAAGGACACACACACACACACACACACACAAAATTCTGCATATCCTATGTGCATTTTTCTGCAACTTTCACGCACTTGAAACACAAGGCTTTCAAAAGAGCCCGCCCATCACAGTACAGACATTTTCAACTTAGTTTACGACTCTCAGTGAGGTTTAAAGGTGAGTTTTACTGAACCTAAAAGGAATAGAAGAATGTCTGTCACTTGTTTTCTTTGATTTTCCATTCTCATTTTTAAAAAAAGGGATGTCTAACAGGCTTGGTGGGAAATGGGGAGGCATAAGGGAGTTGTGATCTCAACACCAAAAGCAAGGTGTTAGTGCACATAAAGTAGAAAATCTTGACTCCAAGGGCAGTGTGCTAGCACATATAAAGCAGAAGCAAATTCCATTAGCTGCAAATACCTGGAACTCTCCTGTGTTTCCCTTCAGCCCGGCTAAGCAGAGCAAACACAAAGCAAACACACAGCAGCAACACAGAGGGCTCTGAGAACCCAGGCACCCTCCAGCCCATGCCTGCCCTCAGTTCTCCACCGTGCTGGGATGCAGAGATCTTGGTGAAGGGCAAAAAACTGCTTCTTTTTGGTTGGTTGGTTCTTTGTTTGGGTGGGGGTTTTTTGTTGGTTTGTGGGGTTTTTTTGGGGGGGTTGTTGTTTATTTTGCTTGGATTTTTTTTTTGGGGGGGTGTTGTTTGTTTTGTTTGGGGTTTTTTGGGGGGGGTGTTGTTTTGCTTGGGGGGTTGGGGGGTGTTGTTTGTTTTGCTTGGGGTTTTTTTTTGGGAGGGGTTGTTTGTTTAGCTTGGGGTTTTTTTGGGGGGGTGTTTTTTGGTTTGGTTGGGTTTTTTTGGGGCGGTGTTGTGTTGTTTGTTTTGCTTGGGTTTTTTTTTTGGGAGGGGTTGTTTGTTTAGCTTGGGGTTTTTTTTGGGGGGTTGTTTGTTTGGCTT